>JAJJWW010019281.1:0-225413 GCA_023531295.1 Papaver armeniacum | reverse complement strand
CTGACCCTCTAGTAGGTTTCTGGCATATCACAGCGAGCGATGAATATCTAGGTGGTGGTCCTCCCTAAAGCAGGACCTTACCTCACATGTTGGTCCTTATACTCTCAGTGTAAGTTCTAAGCTATCTTCTGCAATCTACCTATATAAACCCTGTTCCAATACCTATACTAAATCTAGAATTGATTGCATTACCTACTCCTCATCACTCAGATGTTCCTTAGTTCCCACTATGGGCCAGGATAAGTTACCCAGGTTTGGAAATGGAGAACCTTGGAAAAAGTGCATGGTCCCGTTTTCGTATATCTTAATTCAGCTCCACCCGGTACAAATGAAAGCGCGTTGTGGGACGACGCCAATGAACAGGTTTAGCTTAATAAAAAAACTGTCTTAGTTAAGATTTCTCCTCTCCACCTCTATCTGGAAATAAAAATTTATATATTTTCTTTCTTTTGTTTTTAGCTGCAACAAGAAGCCCGAAATGGCCGTATAATTTCATAGTTTCAACCGACTATCCTAAATCGGATCAAAGAGGCACAGTCAATGGAAGAATACTGTCCGTGACAAAATTTTTTCCTTTTTATCTAAAAATACAAGAGAGAATGAGTCTCAAATTTTGCGTATAAAGAATATTCTCACAATCAATATATACAAGACTCATTGTTTCTTGTATATATATTTCGTGTTTGTAAGCAAAAGAAAGATATACCTGCGATAGATGCTTACGTTGGGTTAGCTTTTACAGGAGAAGTTGGATCCTGGGCAGACGTAGGTCAAGGTCTTATACCCATCAATTAGTTTATACCGATACATGTTTACGTACTTCTCCTTTAAAATATCAATATCGATTTGAATTTTCAACCCAAGAAACTGATCTTGTTTTTGTCGTTCGGGGTATCAATTTTGGACTCGAGCTGGTCCTGATGGTTCATTCACAATTAAGAATGTACATTAGGAGATTATAATCTTTATGCATGGGTTCCCTGGTTTCATAGGAGATTACAAGTATGGAAATCTCATTACAATTAAAGAAGGTGTGTATAGATATAACAAATTCTCTTCATTGAATTACTTCAGTTCTGTTCCCATTTACTTATATTCATCAATTCGTTATTAAGGGAGATTCCATCAAATTGGATGATGACCTTGTTTATGTGCCTCCACAGAAATGGCACTACATTGTGGGAGATAGGTATTCCGATAGAACCGCAAAAGAGAGTTTTTCATCCCGATGTTGACCCTAAATATGTTAATCCACTATACTTGACGCAAGACAAAGTTAGGATGGTTCTTTCTCTTAGATAATACAAAGACATGAAAAAAATAGAAATTGGAGCATGAATTCTTAACTTGCTTCATTCCCGACTTGATTGGTACTGTTTCAACAATATGGATTGTGGGAGCAAGATGTTGTTTTATATCCAAGCACTGGAGACCTTGTTTACACGATGTTAAACACTTACCGAAAAGATTGGTTCTACGCGCAGTTACTCGGTAGGGGTTCTTGTATCTTTTCTTTGCACTATTCGAGTCCAAAACGAGTCTTAGCCGTGTAGATTTACATCGACCTCGTATATTTGAAAAATATACTAAAAGCATAACAAAATGTACTTGTTTAACGGAAATTGGGACATAAAGTGTACAACTCAACTACATGGCGATTAAGTTCAACCTAGATAGTGTTGATCAAGGCACGATATATAAGTTGCGAGTGGCACTTGCATCCTCACATGGGAGCGAGGACCAGGTATATGCCAACTATTTATCATTTCAAGTTTGTTCTTCTACTTCTAGTTTAAACTTGTTGACAGTTGCGCTAATAATTGTCTTTTCCTTTTCTTCGTTGAGTAGATTCGATTCAACAATTTGGGTAAAAATTCCTCATTTCTCAATTTTGGAGGACCTACAAGGATAATGCTATTGCGAGACATGGAATTCATGGCTTTATATCATTGTTTAATGTTGATGTAAAGAGTGATTGGCTCAAAAGAGGGCGAAAATACCATTTTTCTTTCACAAGTTAGAGGTAAAGGTCCGTTTGAAGGCATAATGTATGACTATATACGTCTCGAAGCACGATTTCACGATGAAAGAAAAAATATGGAAGCACGACCTCTGGGGATCTTACCTGCACTAACAAACAGCTTTTAGTTCAAAGACATCTCAGAACTTTGAAAACACCCGCATTAAATTTTTCTATTGTTTTGTACTCTTAAGAAATAAGTGTTTGCTGATGTCACTGTAGTACATAAAAAGGATTCTAACTGAGAAATGAATCCCACTTATCTAAAGAAGGCTATTATTGGGGCGTCACACTCCATTAGAGGGGCTTCACTTGGATATTTGGTGACCAAAAATCTGGTTAAGGGATATTTTGATTCCATAGCAATTTGTCAAAATTACCCTTCAATTAAAACTACTAAAAATAGATGAGGAAGAAGCAAACGATCCTAGTGATGGTAATCAACAACTCAATCAACCTCAACTTCATCCTCAACTCATTCCACCGATTCAATCAATTGAAGAATCATGTTTTCAAACTCCTCAACAACAACCCATGGTGTATGTAAGGTAATAATCAAACAAACCCATCTTTTTGTACCGTTTTTGTGCTTAAATTAATGAAATCGAAGTAAAATTAGGATTTTATTTACTTTTTTGCTAGTGTTACGCCCGGTACGGTATTAGATTTTTCAATCGTAATTCCAATTTTACGCCTAGGTTTCGTTGTTTACCAGGCGTAATTCCAATTTTACGCCTAGGTTCAGTTGATTTCCAGGCGTAATTCCAATTTTACGCCAGGTTTAGTTGATTTTCCAGGCGTAATTTAGGACGTCTAGGTTTGCTATATGTGTAACCTAGGCGTAATTATTCTGGATGTTTTGAAGAATTCCAACTTTGGGTTTACGCCTAGGTTCTTGCACTACACTTCCTGGCGTAATGTTGGAAGTCCAGTTTTCTATATGTCGAACCTAGGCGTAATTTATCATGGATGCTTTGAAGAATTCCAACTTTGATTTACGCCAGGTTCATGCACTACATTTCCCGGGCGTAAACTGAATTACTATTGGACTAAAACAAAACCCTCTTCCAAACCCGCATACGTAAAACTGAATTACGGTTGGAACAAAGCCCAACCCAACCGTAATTTGCCATGAAAGTCTAAAAACATCAAATTTATTATCGTTCTTAAGCTAGTTTTCAACGAAATTGAACCCATGGGAGATAGTTTAGAGTGTACCTGTTGATTTTCAACCATTGGTTCTAAACTTTGTCCTTAATTTACAAATATATATCAAAATTCATCTTCTTAAATTACTTAGATAATAATTAAATTTAATTAAAATTAACTAAATAAATAAGGGTTGTTTGGTCATTACACAATTATTTGAGATAAGGGGTTTTTGAAATTACTTACGGGTGACCCGTTTTTGTCCTATTAGGTGACGCCCCTCTAATGGAATGTGACGCCCCAATAATAGCCTTCTATCTAAATGTTAACCTAATCAATTCTCCCATGCACTTGGAATATTGATGAATGATTTATTGAATATCTCCTTTGTAACTACCGGAAATCCAGTAGTGCACCCAAGTAAAATCCGATCCCTCATGCCTTGCCCAATGACCTCTATTTATAGGTCAATCAACCCTAATGGTGTACATCTCATTTTATTTCGCTATGTTCTCGTGGAGGTGCTTTATACTTCGCCCAGACCATTTTCCATAAATATTTTTCCCCTTCTTTTCACACAACTTTCGTTTCGTCGGGATGTTTGTCTCTTTTCTTCCTCAATAATTTACTTACTTCGCAGGTTACCTTTCTAGCCAAGTAACCTTATTTCGCCCGTCCTTACTACGTGGTCGATATCTTGTTGGGTACTCAATTGATCTTTTATAGTCGACTCTCCTAGTGAGTTACTTCGCGAAAGATGTTATCTCGCACGGCGCTTTTATTCTCATTAGTTAGTCAATAATGGCGACCACGACGATTTGAAAAGTCACTGACAAGGGTTCTCGGGGCATGGTACAAGATCTTTCTGCAGGATTCTCGCATCTTCCCTATGTCCACGTGGCGAATCATATTTTGGTATCTACATTTTTCCTTTTCTTATTCTACTCGAACAAGGTGAAAGTGGAATAAGAACCGTCTGAAGATTAAATAACCGTCATTTCTCCCCACCTCGGTGCTCTCTCACGTGGTCTCTTTCCTCGTATAACCGCTGATCACCGGTTCATATTCTTCGATCGTGGGTTGCCTGATTTGACCAGTCATCTCTATTAATACCATTATCCTTTATATTTCTGCTTTTTTCTTATCACCTTTCTTCTTTCTTCCTTTTTATTGTCTTCTGTTAGTTCGTGTCTTGCTTCATTCACCTTCAATGGCTCCCAAGAAAGTCCCTAGTCCTACCACATCTACGACTTATGAGGAATTCAAAGTCGACTTTGAGAAGTTAGGTATCTCTCCGTCTCCCCAATTGATTCTCTTGTTTCTCCTCACGATTCATGAACCAAATCCATGGAACTAAACTACAGATGGATTCAACGGGAATTTGGACTCCTACGAAGATGTTGATCACCGTCGGTCAACTAAAAGCGGGCCTTTTTTTTTCCTCTGCGTATGATCCGTGAGAACCTCTTTTTATGAGATCCTACCTAAGCTTCAACGAGGTGTTTATCAATTGAGTGGAAACACTATTCGCCTTGCTAATGAGTTCGTCGGAAGGTCTAATTGCGGTACTTCCTGGATTCCACTATTGGTGCAAGAATTTGATCCTCATGCATTATAACATTGATTATTTCTCCGCGGAATTACTTTAGTAAGGACATGACCACGAGAGCCTATCAGAACCGGATGTCAAGCTTTTCTCTCAAAACTTTGGTTGATCCGTCCAAGGTCCTTCTTTTGTTTGTTGATCCCATCGCACGGCCGAAATGATATCTTCGTCTTTCTAATGACGAGGATTGGATGATGTTTCCTTTGGTAGGCGAGGAGCCCTACTCCGTAAGGTTTGACGAGAATGGTACCGCTCGATTTGTCCTCTCCCGGAGCATGCTCATCTCGATTGTACGAACCGGGTAGACTTGGCATTTGCCTAAGATGTCATGCCGATGGTGGTTTTTAGACAAAGGGTAAAATCGTAAAACCCCCGAATAACCTAATGTCACCTATGACACATTTATTAGAACATTTAATGCATGTAGTCGTAAATTAATAAGGGGTATTTTTTTCAAATTAGGGTTACAACGAGCAAAACCTAATTCCCAACTGCGCCAATGGCAAATCATGCCGACCACACCAAACGCCAAAGCATGCCAACCATGCTACCGCACCCGTGCCACAACGGCAAATCATGCCCGCCCACACCAACGCGCCAAAGCATGCCAACCATGCTAGCCGCACCTGCGTGCCAATGGCAAATCATGCCAACCAAACCTAGCCTAAGCTAGCCGCGCCATGCCAAACGTACTCGCCTTGGCCCCAGCTACGCTAGTCACACCACGCCAAGCCAAACACCCTTACCTTGGCCCTAGCCGCACCTGCATGCTAATGGCAAATCATGCCGCCCACACCAAACGCCGCAAAGCATGCCAACCATGCTAGCCGCACCCACGTGCCAATGGCAAATCATGCCGCCCACACCAAACGCCGCCAAACCATGCCAACCATGCTAGCCGCACCTCCGTGCCAATGGAAAATCATGCCATCCACACCTAGCCCAAACAAAGCCGCGCCATGCCAAACGCACTGCCTTGGCCCAGCTTCGCCGGGTCACACCACGCTGCCAAACACCCTTACCTTGGCCCTATCCGCGCCATGCCAAAGTAGCGCCCGCGCTAGTTGCAAACTTTGAAACCCAGATAAATTGGCCGAGCATGCCATTGGCACATGCCAACACGCATCATTTGCCAGCTTTTTCTTACCAAGCCGTGGCCCTAATGGTCGAAAGCATGCCATTGGCAAATGCCAACACGCATAGCTGGTAGCTTTTATTACTTAAGTCGTGGCCCTAATGGCCGAGCATGCCATTGGCACATGCCATTGGCACATGCCATTGGCACATGCCATTGGCACATGCCAACACGCATCGCTGGTAGCTTTTCTCACCAAGCCATGGCCCTAATGGCTGAGCATGCCATTGGCACATGCCAACACGCATCGCCGGTAGCTTTTTTACCAACCTCGTGGCCCTAATGGTCGAGCATGCCATTGGCACATGCCAACACGCATCGCTGGTAGCTTTTCTTACCAAGCCGTGGCCCTAATGGCCGAGCATGCCAACACGCATCGCTGATAGCTTTTCTTACCCAGTCATGGACCTAATGGCCGAGCATGCCATTGGCACATGCCAACACGCATCGCTGGTTGATAGGTGTAGAATACACCGTATTTACTATTTAGTAGTTACGCTTTCTTTGCTATTTTTCTTGTGAATTATGTATTTTACGTGTGTTTTTGAGTTATTAGGTATCTTGGAGTCGCACGGAGGAAAAGAAGGAGAAACTACTCATTTAGAGCGAAAAGGGCGAAATTGTCTTTTCAGGGGCAAATACTATCGGGAGCCGAGCCAGCGTTAAGGGGCGACTCTATTTGGAGGAGTGCTAAATACAGTCAAGCTGAGGTTAAGGGGCTGTCAATCAGGTTACCCCTTATCAGAAGCGACCAGGCGTAAATAACCATCCCATTCTTACACATAAACCTGAATATCGAGAAATGTTATTTTCTCAATCACTATCCTCACCGAAATTGAAATTCAGAGAAAGGGGCTCTTTGTGTAGCCATGGAATCGATTCTGCGCGAGGATTAGAGAGGCAGAACTCGACTAGGGTTTCGGCGTGGCGTTTGAAGAGATGGTCATGATTTTAGATCGAAAATCGTAGAAGTGAAGCTAAGTTAGGGTTCTCATTGCAGACGTGATAGATTTAATCAAGGCGAGAAGATGGGTTGTCTCGTATTTGTCGTTTGACGCATGGGTTTTGATTTACGGAGTGCTTAGGTCGAATCCAGATGAGGGAATTGGAGTTAGATGGTTGCAATTGAAGGATGGTGGTGTTGGTTCAGGGCAGGTATTGGGCAAGATGCTGGTGCTGTTATGGGGTTTCGGTTTGCTGGTGAAATTGATGAGGTTAGGGTTTGCATCTGTCAATGAATTGAAGATTAGAGCTCAATAGCATCGAGAACTCGGTGAGACATCCGAGACTTGAATTGAAAGATGGGTATGGATTCTTGTGATGCTACTCGAAGTGCAGATAAAGCAGAATTGGTTGGAGCTGAATTGAATGATTCCTGAGCCGCTCGGTAGCTTGAAATTGAATGAAATCAGTGAGATGGATGTTCTTGCTCGGGGAGGAGTTTGTGGGTGTGATGTGATTGTTTACAGGGTTGGAGGAATGCTACCTGGTGGATTTGAAGAGCTGCAACTAGTGGTGGTGAAATGAGTGTTGTTGTGATGAAATTGCAGTATGAAGCTGAGCTGAAGAGCAGGTGGTGCTGGCATCAGCTGTGTGGTGTTGATGAATATCTGATGGAGTTGACCCAGGTGCAGGTGCAAGCTAGAACTGGTGATTGTGGAATGATAGCAGAGTTACAGATGAATTCAAGATGGAAGGAGGTGATTGAGGTTGAATTGAAGATGGGTTGTGTTCGTTAGGTTCAGAAATAGATGCAGATGGTGATGAGGAATGAATTGTTACTGCTATGGACTTGTATGGAAGTCAGTAAAGCTGTACTGTGGTTTACAGGGAAGGTCGTGGCGTTATGCTGATGATGGTGCAAAGGACTGGCTAAAGATGTGCAGATGCAGTTGGGCATTGCATGAAGTTATGTGCAGCTGGAACTGGTGACTTGGAGTTGCTGGTGCTGCCATGGACTTGGTGGTGTTTCGGTTGTTCAAAAAAATAAAGTCAAGAAGCTAAAGTCATAGAAGATTGTTAATCGCAGTAGCTGTGATCAACAGAAAATGATTAATCTTTGCGGGGAAATTTGAGGTTTGTGGCAGTCAGCCAAGGGAAGACATTGCAGGAGCAGAATGGGAGTTGCTGAGACAAATGCTAGGAGCTGAGCAGGGTCTTAGCTGGTGTCAAGTTGCAGGTGGCCTGTGAGCTGTAAGCAATTGCAGGAAGGTGTTGTTTGTGGCACGCGTACGTGGTGTCTTTTTGCACGAGATGAACTAGGTGCTGGTGGTGCGATTCGTGTGAGTGGTTTGACGAGTGCATGAATGAATAGATCTTGGATAGGTGGAGCGTGGCGTATCTTTGGTGAATCTATAGGTGAGGGATTGTGCAAAATCGGCTGCGGTTTAGTGCTAATCTTTGTTAAAATGTGCTCAAGATGGCGGGATGGAGTGCGAGTTTAGTGCAATTCATGACTAGGCGAGTGGATCTTTGTCTTGGGCTTTGAACTGAATTACAGATAAGAGAATGATATTTGCAGCTGAACGTATAGGGTTTGGCTTGGTGGAAGTATGGGTTGAGTAGTGTGATGCTTCAAGGAGCTGAGAATATGGCAGAAGTGAGCTACGGATAAGAGAGATTGACTAGCCATCATGGCCGGGTCGAAGACTTGATGCACCATCTTGGTGCAACACAAGATTGCATGCAATGGCCCTAGCCCGGCCAAGGCAACTCGGACCACTTTCGGCCTTGACTAGGAAGGCCGACTTGGTCACCTGACTCGAGATGGAGTGACTCGTTCCAACTCGGTGAACCCCGACTCGTTGACCCGAGATGACTCGGTCTTGACCCGTTGACCCGGTGGCCGGTTTGACTTTGCGGTCCACCCGAGATATTTTTCCGCCAACTTCCCCCGTAATCCCGATTTTTCCTAGTGAGCGTTTTTGGGACAAAATTTCTACACGGTTTCTCTCCATGGTGGGTCGGGTGAATTTCCAACTAATGGACTTGAAGACAAAACCTAATTTTGGAAGGAGTATCCTTTATGGAAATTGAGGAATATATAAAAGAGAGGACTTCTATCTTTTTGAGGATGATCTTTTTCGTTTTATTATTTATCTCTTCTACTTTATTCTAGGGTTTTTACGATGAAGTCTTTTCTTTCTTCTTGCTATGAACTCCTATGCCATGAGTAACTAAGTTTTGATTATTGGTTGAAGATGTAGTTGGATTTTGTAAAGCATGATTTATGATTTTTATGAATTAGTTTTCTCTCAATATTATCGTATGATTTCTACGGTTACAATAATTGCATGATTGATTGATTGTTTTATGATTGAATGTTTGTTTAGTCGAGTCTAGAATTGATTGAACTTCTAATCCATATCTATAGCTATTTTAGGGTTTTCATCGAAAATAACCTTGAATACAAGTAGCATGATATGATTAGGGTTTGTAGTGATACATCCTCGTAGTCATATGTAGAAATTGACCTTTGTTAAATTGTTTTGCGCAATGTATTACAATTGCATTGATTAGCCTATTTCAAACTTAATGCTCCTAGGAATTGAACTTGATTAGCGCAAGGCGTTAGGTTATTCTTTAGGTAGATTTCACATTCGCATCTTTAATGTGTGTGTTGATAACTTTGGAAATTTACGGGATATTCTTGCAATAAGGTATTCTATGGCTTTTGATGATAGTTGAGATTAAATATCAATTCTATTCATACATTCATAAACTTGTTTGCAATTGAAGATGAAACCTTTATCCAATATTTTCACATCCTTGATTTGTTTACTTTTGTTTATTTGCTTTTTGTTTATTTTTATTTACACAATCATAAATTCTTCCGGGTTACTTATATAGGAAACCATAACAATTTGACAACCTAGACCTCTCTGTGGGATCGATCCTTTCTTGCCCTTGCTTCATTATATATTTTGAGTAGTAAGAAAGTGTAATTTATTTTTGACGCTTACGATGATGATCAAATTTTAGCGCCGTTCTTAAAAATGGAGGCATGATTTGTCAATTGTTTTTGGTTTCTTATTTTTGTATTTAGTTTTTGTTTTATTTTTTCTTATTTTACTGGGGTTTTAACCTTGTTTTGAGAATCTTATTTCAGTGCTTATTTCTATGGAAGGAGCATATTGGAACAATGGATACGGTTTTCAACAACCTCAACAATATGATAACTACCAATTCCATGGGTATAATCTAAACCAATTTATTGGTTATGACCAATATTCCATGGAACCTTGTGGTTTTCCTCAACAACCTTATGGTGAGTATGTGTGTGAACAACAACAAGGATGGGAGGATTCTTATGCTCTTGAACAAAAAGTCTCTAATTTTATAGATAAAGTTTCCACCTTTTTACAAGAGGAATTTCAAAAAGCAAAAGAGACTACAAACGAGCAACTCCAAGAACTTCGTGAAGGTATGGCTATCTTGCGAAGAGGCATTGATCAATGCAAGGAAGATATGGATAATTCTTATGTGCATATGGTTTGTGATGAATATTTGATTGATGCTAATGTTGAAAAAGGCCAATCCTTGGGCACTTTCGTGGATAATTGTGTAGTTAACTCAACTCTTGATCTTAATAATGATCATTCACCTATTCAAAAGGATGAGTTTGAGATTAGCACCACTAAATTCAGCGAGGAACAATCTTATGTTGACTATGATAGTGACGGTGATTATGATACATTTCTTGAAACAACTCATGGTGACATCTCCGAGGAGTCTTTTTGGGATCAAGATGAAGAGGAATATGATGACACTTGTGTAGATTACTCAAGCATTGATCTTAATAATGATCAAGAGCCTATTCAAAGGGTGGAGCTTGAGGATGATGCATTTTCGAGTGTTCTAAAAAAGTTTCTTATGATAAAATTTGGATCCGCAAAAGAGTATGTGCCTTACAACAAGGAGGAATATGTTGAGAATGAGATCGTTATGACCAATATTGTGGAAGACCCAATTGAGCTTGCAAAGGATTGTAATGATGATGTTTATGTCGAGACTTTGGTTACGACAGAAACGGACGAAGAATGGTTGCAAGGTTTGATAGAGGACCATGATATACAAGAGGTGAACAATTCACTTGAGTTTTTCAAGGATGAAGAGGATTCCGTAATACAAGAGATTGTGCAAGGTTTATCTAACCCTTTGCCTATTATTTCTTCTCCTTTACCTCTTATTGGTTTGAATGTATGTGCTTCGAGAATATTGTTGAATGACTTTGTTTCTCGTTTTCCGCCATTAGAGACACTTGATTCTCATACTATGCAGGTTATGGAACCGGAAAGCGGAGGTACCCGACTTCTATATTCTTTATACACTTCCAAGTGTGGACAAGAATAAGTGTGGGGGAAGCTTTTATCGGTTCATAGCTTCACTTTTGCTTTATGTTACTAATATTTGTGTGAAGCTAGTGTTTGCAAAACAGGTGCTATGGGTGGATCCCCAACTTTTCAGATTGTTGGTGTATGGGGAATGAATCTTGCAAGGATATAGTCGGGCCGTCGACTTTAAAACAAGCGCTAAGTGGGAGGCAACCCACCGGTTTTGTATCTCTTATCTTTTTGCTTTTTATTTTTGTTTCGTTTATTTATTTTTTTAACTGTTTTTATATCATATTTGCATCCCTATGTTTAATTTCATTGAGTCCGGAATCTATCTTAGAAGAGAATTATGACGAATACCTTTTCGTCAGAAAATTTCAGACTGCGCGTAGTTCAGTCCAGAGACCATAACTGTCAGACCATTTATCAAAACACTGTGAAATTTTGACACTGTGTAGAAAACACGTAGGTGAACAACTTTTGTGAAATGGAGTTTTTCCAAATTCCTTACCAATTTGCACAGTTTTTGCGTTTTATCTGCTGTTACGTCAGAATTCAGAACTTTCGGTTTACACATTGAGGACAATGTGAAGTTTAAGTGTGGGGAGCATTTATATGTTTGTATAGTTTGTTTTTGACACCATTAGTGGATGGAATCATTTTGAATGCAGGAGTTGAGGAACCAATTAACTAAAAGGGAAGAATATAGCTCGTAAATCACAAATTAACATGATAGTTGTTACCATATCTCGGAATATCACCATATCGCATTCTATTTTTATTTTTCCATATTTATCTATTGTTCTCTAAGTGCTTTGGTGGGTCACTAAAAATCGACGTGTTATTACTGCTAGGATGAAATAGAGTGGTTGAGTTACTAGAAAAAGAAAAAAAAATGAAAAAGAAAAAAAAAAAAAAAATGAAAAAATATATGAAAAAAGAAAAAAAAAACCAATTTAGACCAAAACGGAATAAAAAGACACTTGGGAATAGCGGTATGTGTGAAACGTAGTCCCCGTCTCCGTCGCCTAAACAAGCGTGGAATGCGGGATCCAAGGCAACTATCATGTATTTTTGCTGACAAGAAGCATGCGCTTGGATCCAAAAGATCTAATCATGCCGTCTAAAAAAAAAAAAGAGAAATTGGATCCAGTTTGATCCAATCATATATAAAAAAAAAAAAAAGAGAGAAAAATTATTATTGTGTTGAATAAAGTCACTCTTGGTTCCCTTGTATATGCCAATTGATTTGATGTAGCATTCAGCACAAGTAGCTCAATCCAATAGGATTAGGTTCATCTTAGCAGTGACCTTCGACGTATATGGGAAACATCGAACACTTGTGAATATTCGCCAACATCTACATCTATATCCATCTTCTTAATCTTTTCATTGTGATTGTGGTTTGTTAGTTTTAAAGTATTGTGGCTTGTTCGACTATCTAATTAGAGTTTATTTAATATATGAATTGAATTTGCAAGGTACCTCCTCCTATAGTCATTTTGGATTCGTTCATTGATTTGTCACAAATAGACGGAGTTTGAAATATAGGTTTTGTAGGTATATCTCTTGTAAACCTTCACGAGACTATAACTCGTCCACTAGGGACACCTAGGGGTTAAAGGCTTGTTATTTATGCTAAAAGTGACCGTAGCCTCGACGACACGGAGTTGTTGTATTTTATTGTTTTGTTTGATTTGCTCGAGGACTAGCAAAGTCTAAGTGTGAGGGAAATTTGATAGGTGTAGAATACACCGTATTTACTATTTAGTAGTTACGCTTTCTTTGCTATTTTTCTTGTGAATTATGTATTTTACGTGTGTTTTTGAGTTATTAGGTATCTTGGAGTCGCACGGAGGAAAAGAAGGAGAAACTACTCATTTAGAGCGAAAAGACAACGCGAAAGAATTGTCTTTTCGAGGGGCAAATACTATATGGGAGCCAAGAGCCATAAGTTAAGGGCGACTCTATTTGGAGGAGTGCTAAATACAGTCAAGCTGAGGTTAAGGGGCTGTCAATCAGGTTACCCCTTATCAGAAGCGACCAGGCGTAAATAACCATCCCATTCTTACACATAAACCTGAATATCGAGAAATGTTATTTTCTCAATCACTATCATCACCTGAAATTGAAATTCAGAGAAAGGGGCTGCTGTGTAGCCATGGAATCGATTCTGCTGGTGAGGATTAGAGAGGCGGTAACTCCAATTAGGGTTTCTGTAGCGTTTGAAGAGATGGCTGTTGATTTTAGATCGAAAATCAGAGAAGTGAAGCTAAGTTAGGGTTCTGTTGCAGACGTGATAGATTTAATCAAGGCAGAGAAGATGGGTTGTCTCTGTGTTGTCGTTTGAGCAGATGGGTTTTGATTTACGGAGTGCTTAGGTCGAATCCAGATGAGGGAATTGGAGTTAGATGGTTGCAATTGAAGGATGGTGGTGTTGGTTCAGGGCAGGTATTGGGCAAGATGCTGGTGAAATTGATGAGGTTAGGGTTTGCATCTGTCAATGAATTGAAGATTAGAGCTCAATAGCATCGAGAACTCGGTGAGACATCCGAGACTTGAATTGAAAGATGGGTATGGATTCTTGTGATGCTATTCAAGTGCGGATAAAGCGGGGTGGTTGAGCCGAATTGAATGATTCCTGAGCTGCTTCTGGTAGCTTGAACTGAATTGAATGAAATCAGGTACAGATGGATGTTCTTGCTCGAGAGGAGTTTGTGGGTGTGATGTGATTGTTTACAGGGTTGGAGGAATGCTACCTGGTGGATTTGAAGAGTCATGACTAGTGGTGGTGAAATGAGTGTTGTTGTGATGAAATTGCAGTATGAAGCTGAGCTGAAGAGCAGGTGGTGCTGGTATCAGCTGTGTGGTGTTGATGAATATCTGATGGAGTTGACCCAGGTGCAGGTGCAAGCTAGAACTGGTGATTGTGGAATGATAGCAGAGTTACAGATGAATTCAAGATGGAAGGAGGTGATTGAGGTTGAATTGAAGATGGGTTGTGTTCGTTAGGTTCAGAAATAGATGCAGATGGTGATGAGGAATGAATTGTTGCTGCTATGGACTTGTATGGAAGTCAGTAAAGCTGTACTGTGGTTTACAGGGAAGGTCGTGGCGTTATGCTGATGATGGTGCAAAGGACTGGCTAAAGATGTGCAGATGCAGTTGGGCATTGCGGGAAGTTATGTGCAGCTGGAACTGGTGACTTGGAGTTGCTGGTGCTGCCATGGACTTGGTGGTGTTTCGGTTGTTCAAAAAAATAAAGTCAAGAAGCTAAAGTCATAGAAGATTGTTAATCGCAGTAGCTGTGAGCAACAGAAAATGATTAGTACTGCAGGGCTGGAGTTTGTGGCAGTCAGCCAAGGGAAGACATTGCAGGAGCAGAATGGGAGTTGCTGAGACAAATGCTAGGAGCTGAGCAGGGTCTTAGCTGGTGTCAAGTTGCAGGTGGCCTGTGAGCTGTAAGCAATTGCAGGAAGGTGTTGTTTGTGGCACTGAAGTGACGCTGTCTGTGGTGCTGTTCTGAGATGAACTAGGTACTGGTGGTGCAGTTACAGGGCTGAGTGGCTGAGGCAGTAGTGCATGAATGAATAGATGCTGGATAGGTGGAGCCGTGGCGTATGCTGGTGAACTGTAGGTGAGGGATTGTGCAAAATCAGCTGCAGTTTAGTGCTAATGCTGTTAAAATGTGCTCAAGATGGCAGGATGGAGTGCAGTTTAGTGCAATTCATGACTAGGCAGAGTGGATGCTGTCTTGGGCCTGAACTGAATTACAGATAAGAGAATGATATTTGCAGCTGAACGTATAGGGTTTGGCTTGGTGGAAGTATGGGTTGAGTAGTGTGATGCTTCAAGGAGCTGAGAATATGGCGTATGAGCTCTGAGATAAGAAGAGATTGACTAGCCATCATGGCCGGGCTGAGCACCGATGCACCATCTTGGTGCAACACAAGATTACTCGTCAATGGCCTAGCCGGCCAAGGCAACTCGGTACCACTTTCGGCCTTGACTAGAAGCCGACTTGGTCACCCCGACTCGAGATGGAGTGACTCGTTCCAACTCAGTGAACCCCGACTCGTTGACCCGAGATGACTCGGTCTTGACCCGTTGACCCGGTGGCCGGTTTGACTTTGCCGGTCACCTGAGATATTTTTCCGGCCAACTTCCGTCCGTAATCCCAGTTTTCCGGCGAGCGTTTTTGGGACAAAATTTCTACACGGGTTTCTCTCCATGGTGGGCCGGTGAATTTCCAACTAATGGACTTGAAGACAAAACCTAATTTTGGAAGGAGTATCCTTTATGGAAATTGAGGAATATATAAAAGAGAGGACTTCTATCTTTTTGAGGATGATCTACGACGTTTTATTATTTATCTCTTCTACTTTATTCTAGGGTTTTTACGATGAAGTCTTTTCTCTTTCTTCTTGCTATGAACTCCTATGCCATGAGTAACTAAGTTTTGATTATTGGTTGAAGATGTAGTTGGATTTTGTAACCAAGTTATGATTTCTATGAATTAGTTTTCTCTCAATATTATCGTATGATTTCTACGGGTTACAATAATTGCATGATTGATGGATTGTAATATGATTGAATGTTTGTTTAGTCGAGTCTAGAATTGATTGAACTCACATCCATATCTATAGCTATTTTAGGGTTTTCATCGAAAAGATAACCTTGAATACTTAGTAGCATGATATGATTAGGGTTTGTAGTGATACATCCTCGTAGTCATATGTAGAAATTGACCTTTGTTCGAATTGTTTGCGCAATGTATTACAATTGCATTGATTAGCCTATTTCTGAAACTTAATGCTCCTAGGAATTGAACTTGATTAGCGCAAAGGCGTTAGGTTATTCTTTAGGTAGATTTCACATACGCAGCCCCTAATGTGTGTGTTGATAACTTTGGAAATTTACTTTGATATTCTTGCAATAAGGTATTCTATGGCTTTTTGATGATAAAGCGAGATTAAATACAATTCTATTCATACATTCATAAACTTGTTTGCAATTGAAGATGAAACCTTTATCCAATATTTTCACATCCTTGATTTGCGTACTTTATTTGCTTTTTTTGTTTATTTTTATTTACACAATCATAAATTCTTCCTGGTTACTTATATAGAAACCATAACAATTTGACAACCTAGACCTCTCTGTGGGATCGATCCTTTCTTGCCCTTGCTTCATTATATATTTTGAGTAGTAAGAAAGTGTAATTTATTTTTGACGCTTACGACCGCGATCACTGGTAGATTTCGTTACCAAGTCGTGGCCCTAATGGCCGAGCATACAATTGGCACATGCAAACACGCATCGCTGGTAACTTTTCTTACCAAGTCGTGACCCTAATAGCCACGCATGCCATTGGCACATGCCAACACGCATCGCTGGTAGCTTTTCTTACCAGGCCATGACCCTAATGGCCACGCATGCCATTGGCACGTGCCAACACGCATCGCTGGTAGCTTTTCTTACCAGGCCGTGGCCCTAATGGCCGAACGTGCCATTGGCACATGCCAACACGCTCACTGGTAGCTTTCATTACCTAGCCGTGGCCCTAATGGCCGCGGCGTGCCATTGACACATGCCAAACACGCACGCCTGGTAGCCTAACTTGCAAGCCGCGGCAACCTAGGCCAACTTGGCCGTACGTGCCATTGGCACATGCCAAAACCCACGCTGGTAGCCTAACTTGCAAACCGTGTAACCTACCACCAAGGCATTCCGCACATGCCATTGGCACATGCCACATACGCCACTAGAAGCTCTGGCATTGCCACTTACACTCAACGTGCAACCTACCACCAAGGCATTCCACACATACCACACATGCCACTAGCAGCTCTGGCATTGCCACTTACACTCAAGGTGCAACCCGCAACAAAGGCATTCCGCACATGCCATTGGCACATGCCACACGCACCACTATCAGTGCCACTTGCACTCAAGGTGCAACCAACACTCGAGACATCAACACAAACTGGTGGATTCTTTCCAGGGTCTTGGTTTGGCAGTCACAGTATGCAGCGTACACTACGCTCACATTAAGAAAGAGTGAATAGGAATAAAGCGGTCAAATAAATGAGGAAATAATGGTGAAAACGTTTTCACCCATAAACACCATGCGGTTACCACCTCCTCCCATTATTTCACCCTTTACTCTCTTCCTTCATGAGGCCGTACGTTTCAATCTCGACTTGTATAAATAGGTCTTACCTATTTCCACCAGACAACAAGTCTCGGTCAGGAGAAAAACACAACACTCTCAGAAAAGGCAACTTTGCAAGCTCTCCAAAAAAGCTTTCATCTCTTGCAAGATTCCGAAGCTTTCACTTTCAGATACAAGTCGAGATATTACTCTCCTGCACTATTCTCGTCTCAACACCTTTCTTTGCTTCCTCCCCAAATCAACCCTTCTCCTCCACTTTGTGACCGAAGCAAATCCGGAACGGCCATTTCTTGGTTTAGGTCGGACTTGCCAGGGAATTATCTCTCAAATCTAGAAAGTTATTACATGCAACATTTGTTTAGGGTTTAAATCGCCTCACTCACCTACCGAATTTACCAAAATCGGCGGAAACGATTTTTACCCATAAACAATTAGCGACCACAAATGGAGGATTGATCTATCGGCTACAATGTCGAATGTCGATCTCGTTCTTCGACACGGTGTCAAGATGGTAGGGGAAGGCGAATCAATCGGACTCAACTACCAGACAACCTTGCTACCGGTCGTAAAGACTACACAAGAAAACTGGGACTCGTCAAGATGCTACTGCAATGATTAGGGACTTGTTGGCGATGCTACAAGAATGCCGCCTTTTACATAGAGAGGGCGTGTTCGCGAGAAAAAAAAAAACCTATGAAGTGAGTAAATTTAGACTGGGCAAGATATACGATCTGCTTTTGATTCTTAGAAAAACCAATCATACTATCGCGTCTTGTGCGATTGCTAAGCACACACTTTCATAAAAGCAATATTCCTTTCACAAAACATAATCGAGTTATATTATCAAAACCATTCATCCTTAAATAATTTAATATCTCAAAAGCTACCAAATTGCCTATCAAAACCAAATTAGAACTTTGAACCGGACATCCGTATGTTTTTCAAAAAAAAAAAATAGAAGAAGAACCTAAATAAAAGTTTAACAGAGAAACATTCAAGGAAAATCATACAATAGAGGTTTGCTCTTCTTGGAGAAAGTCAACTTTGCATCTTCAAGAGCCGCTCTTCATGGTCAACATCTTGAAAGCTTTTTCGAGTTCTACTCTCGTCGTGCAATCTCCCTCTGCAGTAAAGGCTTTGATTCGCGCATCTTTCGACTGGATCTCAGCAAGGCCTTCGACAAACCACGAAGCGTTGAACTCCTTTTACGCACACACGTCGCGATGGTGCTCCCGTCGGCAATAACGTCTTCAAAAGTGTGGCCACCACCTCACGCATGTCCTCGATGGAAGATAAAGCCTCTTTCCACACGCTAACCAAATGCAAATCGACTAGTGATCTTCTTGGTTGTGGCCATATGTCCATACTTCTCCTGCATTACTCGTGTACAACGCCTCATACTTAGACAAAGACGCTGGAAAACGCCAACCAAGACATGACACGGATAAGGAACCAATACGGGGATCGAAAATGGCGCCGCAACCCGCCTCACGACTCGCAAAGTGTCTTTTCCATGTCTACGAGCAACCATCATGAATCATCCACCGTTTGAACCACATATGTGCCCGACCGATTGGCTAACTCCCATCTCCAAGTCACCTACACGGTCACCAAAGGCAAAGCTTTCGTGTGGCTCGCTTGAGAATCGTCTTCCGAACCGGATTCCTCTGCGAACTTGAATTAGATATTTTTCAAAAAAAAAAAAACGGAAGAAGAAAGAAAAAGAAGCTCGACACTCACCGAACCACTTCCCCTGAAAAGAACCCCCCTTTATCGCCGAAGAATCACTCTCACTTGTCGAACTTTCTTCTTTCTCTCGGCTCATCACCGTTATGAGAAGGCTCGGGGTCGCGTTAGAGTCTTCAAAGAAATTGCCGTCTCCCGGCAACGTGCAAGGAAGCGAAAACATTAACACTACCAAGCCCTGGAAGAAACAAAACACATGTCTTCAGCAGAAATTCCCGCGTGTTTTGAGACAAACCAACAAGGAGGCGACATATACCGGGTTATTGGAAGAATTGAAAGACACGATATCTCAAGGGAGGATCTTTTGAAACCGCTTTGAACCCGCCAGCACGATTCTTCGTTCTCGTTTCCTTTGCCGGGACTTTCCAGGAGTTGCCAGGGCAACTTTCGCTGAGATCTCTCAACATTGGATACTTCTTCAAAACTGCTGGAAAGTTTACAACGAACATTCTCCACCATGTTATTTACGAAAATCTTGGATCATAATGAACTCATCGTGCCCAGAATTCATTATAGCCAAAAGTCGTCGAAGTTACTCTTCCTAGTTTGAAATAAGGGAAGACGGATACCAGCTCAAGGGCACCGGCATTGAGGGTGGCACATAATGAATCCTTAGGAACCACCAGCTGGTAAGTCAAAGGAACCCCTTGATCGAAACCCATGTGACGAGCAGCACGGTCAATATTGTAAACATCTATTCGGAAAAACCCAACACTCAAAGGTCGCCGTCGGAAGACAAAGACATGATCGAAGCGAAGCAAAGGTGTCAATTTGAGTCACCGACCCATGGACCGGCTCCCAGGTGAAAACTTTCATGCGACTTATCGAGAAGACTAACCAAGCTCATGCCAACTCTTGACGCCTTTGTTCACCCATCGAAGAATTCGGGAGCCGCCCCAACTCACGGGAATCCAAGGCAACGGTTTCGGGCGTACTTCTCAAAGTGCTCCAATAACCAGGCTTGCAGAGAAAAGCAACGTGCACATATGAATCCACTTTCATGAAACCATTCGAAACTCGCATGTTTCGCAACTAGGTGATCCAGATGCACATACGGGGAACCAAGGAATAGCTTGCCAATGGGAAGAACTTCACCTTTTGCCAACTTCACAGCAATCACTAGCAACTCTGGTATTATTTCCTCCTTGCCAGAACCGTCATCAAAAATGTCTCTAGATAACCAGAGAGCCAAAAATGCTGCAACGTGAAGATCACTACTTTTCTCGTTTAGGTTCCGGCTCGTCCTGAAACCAATGAGATATCCACCACGGTAAAAGCACCTTTCATCCTCTTTCGGACAGAATCCTTCGACTTCAAGTGGAGTCTTTTCCGAGCAAATCTCCCAACTTAGTGGCAAGGTCATCCCGCATCTTCCCTCACCTTCGGACAATTGGATGTTAAGATTCTGATTCTGGGAAGATTGAAAGAAGAGAGCCACACTCTCCAAGGAGAAAGTTATTTCACCCCATCTACATATGATCGTATGGGTGTCCGAACACCATCCGGAGATGAAAGCAACCAATCCCGGATATCCTTCCTAATCCCCGAGACTTGTCAAGCTCACGACAAACATCAATAATCTGCCTCGAGTCAAGTTGGTATTTATGTGCTCCTTACTCACCATGAACTCAACCCATCTATCAAAGAACACAATGGGCTTTGACACATCCCGAAATCAATGTTGGAAGAAGAATATACCCCTTTATGAAGACAGAACAAGTATGGTGTTCTCTTGGGTGAACCGAGCGTGTTTTGTTTTCATCTTCACCACCGTTAACAAAATTGGAACGAAACACGGGTGATTATTCGAGCGAGGGCAAGGGGTTTGGCAAAGAATTCATCATCCGTGTTTGGTTTGGAATTATGAACATCCTTGATGAAGCGAAATTTTGTTCAGGTAACATCTTGTCGGATTTATTCATAACAATTTGGTAACAAGATATCTGCACAAAACAAACGGAGAAAGACGAAATTATCTCCCTGACACATAACCGCACCCACAAAGGAAAACGGAAAACAAAAAAGGGGTATTCTCTACGGGTTCAAAATCGCACGCTCAAAGTATTTTCTTTAGGTCCTAAATTCATATATGCAATATTTCTTATGGGTTCGAAGTCATATGAAGCACATATACGATTATTCTTCTGGATTCATATACGATATTCTCTACGTTCAAAACTGCACCATGATATTTTCTTCTGTGGTTCAAAATTATATACTCAGATATTTTATACGGCTCAAGTGCGGCTCGCAATATCCTTCTTCGGGTTCAAAACTATATACTTTGATATTTTCTACGAGGCTCGAATGCCTATGGTATCCTTCTTCGGGTTCAAAATTATATATGGAGCATTTTTCTACGGGTTCGAATCATATATGTGGATTTCCCTTGGGTGCATATATACAATATTTTCTACTAGAAGCACGCCAAGAAATCATACGCGCAATATCATTGCAAAGGATTATAAAAGAAAACGCCTACTCTTAGGGTTTGCACCTACATGAAAAGGAAACAAGAGAAGTAATTTGAAGACATACACTGGCCGGTTTTCTTTGTGACTCTACTGCAGCTAGTATGAAAAGATGAAAGAACGAAGTGCAAGATGAGAGAAAGGGATTTTATATATATGGGCGTGAAGATTCTAAATAAGGAAGGATTTCCCTTTACCAAAAATCGTGCGTATAAGGAACGGGGCCACAAGGGCGCCCAACTTCCTAACGTCTCCCAAGTTGCACTGCGGTCCCCACCCGCCAACGACAACTCCCCTCCGCCTCAAGCCATACTGGGTCCCACCAATTGCGCCCAACTTCCCAATGTCGCCAAAGTTGCACTGGGTCCCACCAATTGCGCTAACTTCCCAATGACCGCCTAAGTCGCGCTAGCTAGCACACTCAGCCTTCCCACCTTGCGCCGGTCCTCCAGCCTAGCACGCTCAGTTTCCCAAATCGCGTCAACTTCTCAATGCCGCCCAGCTTCATGTCTCTCAATGATGTTGACTTCCCAATCGTGCTAGCCTCCCGATTTATGAAAATCTGCATGAAACAAGGATTCCAAATCCTATCTATAAAAATCGGACAAGCCTCTCGATTCTCTTTACAATTTATCTGCCGATAGTTTGTCACCATCTTATGCTTAACTCGCAACAAAGCCTGTTCGAGCTAAGCGGGACTTAATTTACGATGGTGGTTTTTAGACGGAAGGTAAAATCGTAAAACCCCGAATAACCTAATGTCACCATGACACATTTATTAGAACATTTAATGCATGTAGTCGGTAATTAATAAGGGTATTTTTTCAAATTAGGTTACAACGAGCAAAACCTAATTCCCCTCCGTGCCAATGGCAAAATCATGCCACCACACCAAATGCACCAAAGCATGCCAACCATGCTAGCCGCACCCCTATGCCAATGGCAAATCATGCCAGCCACACCAAACGCGCACAAGCATGCCAACCATGCTAGCCGCACCTCTTGTGCCAATGGAAAATCATGCCATCCACACCTAGCCCAAACTAGCCGCGCCATGCCAAACGCACTCTGCCTTGTCCCTATCTACGCTAGTCACACCACGCCAAGCCAAACACCCTTACCTTAGCCCTAGCCGCACCTCTGTGCCAATGGCAAATCATGCCGGCTACACTCAACGTGCCAAAGCATGCCAACCATGCTAGCCACACCTGTGCGAATGGCAAATCATGCCAGCCACACCAAACGCTCCAAAGCATGCCAACCATGCTAGCCGTACCTCTGTGCCAATGGTAAATCATGCCAGCCACACCTAGCCCAAGCTAGCCGCACCATGCCAAATGCACTCGCTTTGGCCCCAGCCATTACCGGTCACACCACGCCAAGCCAAATACCCTTACCTTGGCCCTAGCCACGCCATGCCAAAGTAGCGCCCGGCGCCTAGGTTTGGAACCGTGAAACCTAGGCCAAATTGTCCGAGCATGTCATTGGCACATGCCAACACGCATCGCTGGTAGCTTTTCTTACCAAACTGTGACCCTAATGGCCTAGCATGCCATTGGCACATGCCAACACACATCACTGGTAGCTTTTCTAACCAAGCCGTGAATGGCCGAGCATGCCATTGGCACATGCCAACACACATCGCCGGTAGCTTTTCTTACCAAGCCGTGGCCCTAATGGCTGAGCATGCCATTGGCACATGCCAACACACATCGCTGGTAGATTTTCTTACCAAGTCGTGGGTTCTAATAGTCAGCATGCCATTGGCACATGCCAACACGCATCGCTGGTAGCTTTTCTTACCAAGCCATGGCCCTAATGGCCGAGCATGCCATTGGCACATGCCAACACGCATCGCTGGTAGCTTTTCTTACCAAGCCGTGGCCCTAATGGACGAGCATGCCATTGGCACATGACAACATGCATCGCTGGTAGCTTTTCTTACCAAGCCGTGGCCCTAATAGCCGAGCATGCCATTGGCACATGCCAACACGCATTTCTGGTAGCTTTTCTTACCAAGCCGTGACCCTAATGGCCACGCATGCCATTGGCACATGCCAACATGATCTCTCGGTAGCTTTTCTTACCAGGCCGTACCCTAATGGCCACGCATGCTATTGGCACATGCCAACCACATGATTTGGTAGCTTTTCTTACCAGTTGTAGCCCTAATGGCTGAGCATTCCATTGGCATATGCCAAGACGCTCGCTAGTAGTTTTCATTACCTTGCCTTGGCCTAATGGTCGTGCGTGCCATTGACACATGCCAAACACGCGCCGGTAGCCTAACTTGCAAGCCGTGCAACCTAGGGCCAACTTGGCCATATCGTGCCATTGGCACATGCCAAAACCCACGATGGTAGCCTAACTTGCAAACCGTGCAATCTACCACCAAGGCATTCCGCACATGCCACACACTCTACTAGCGGCTCGGCATTGCCACTGCACTCAACGTGAAACCTACCACCAATGAATTCCGCACATGATATCGGGCACATGCCACACGCGCTGCTAGCAGCTCTGGCATTGCCACTTGCACTCAAGGTGCAACCCGCTCCGCACATGCCATTGGCACATGCCACACACGCCACTAGCAGCGCCACTTGCACTCAAGG
This sequence comes from Papaver armeniacum, assembly GCA_023531295.1. Lineage (NCBI taxonomy): Eukaryota > Viridiplantae > Streptophyta > Magnoliopsida > Ranunculales > Papaveraceae > Papaver > Papaver armeniacum. The sequence goes on along the minus strand of JAJJWW010019281.1, from coordinate 201,163 downwards.
TGCAACCAACACTCGAGACATCAACACAAACTGGGGGATGCTTTCCAAGGTCTTGGTTTGGCGGTCACAACATGCACACGTACACTACGCTCACATTAAGAAAGCGTGAATAGGAATAAAGCGGTCAAATAAATGAGGAAATAATGGTGAAAACGTTTTCACCCATAAACACCATGTGGTTACCACCTCCTCCCATTATTTCACCATTTACTCTCTTCCTTCATGAGGCCAGGGTACGTTTCAATCTTGAATTGTATTAATAGGTCTTACCTATTTCCACCAGACAACAAGTCTTGGTCAAGAGAAAAACACAACACTCTAAGAAAAAGAAACTTTGCAAGCTCTCCAAAAAAGATTTCATCTCTTGGAAGCTTACGAAGCTTTCACTTTCTTATACAAGTCGAGATACTACTCTCCTAGAATTATTCTGGTCTCAACACCTTTCTTTGCTTCCCTCCCCAAATCAACCCTTCTCCTCCACTTTGTGACCAAAGCAAGTCTGGAACGGCCATTTCTTGGTTTAGGCCGGACTTGTAAAGATTGATCTCTCGAATCTAGAAAGTGCTCACGTGAAGCACATTTGTTTAGGGTTTAAACCAGTTTCTCACTCACTAATGAATTTACCAAAATCGGCAAAAACGATTTTTACCCATAAACGGATATGCCCAACTAGGTCGGTTAATTTTCTTTTGGCTTCCTTTTCCTTTTACCGACATCGTTGCCTAACGTCATTGTTCCCCTGTTTTATTATCCGCTTCCCCCACCTGGTTTATCAAGGATCGTTCTAGAAAACCATCCCAGGACACAGTTTGCATTTCGTGTCCCCTTTTGGTCGTTATCCTCGTCAATCTCTAACTTTCCATTTTGCAGAGAGTGAGATTCCACTACGGATGGCCCTTCTAAGAATCGAGGAAACTCCAATGTCCCGGAGTTCCTTATGCAACCGCCAGGTACCTCTTTCCTTATTGGCTTTGTTTTCTTTTCCTCGCGTCATTCTCTAACTTTGTGAATTTTAGGAGATTCTTTTGTATCTCCTCTTATTCGAGAACCCCAAACTCGTCGTCGTCGAGCTCTTGATATGAACCGTTTGACTAGGGTCAATCCCTCTTTGAGTCAGCTCTCCTCCAACCTAATCTTCCTCATCACCAAAGAACCTAGTCCTCTTCAAGAAGTTATTCGTCGCCGAACTGCTCAGGTACCATTGCGACAGAGCCTTCCCGGATAAGGGTAAAACGGATGGCTTACTAAGTGAAGACTACTCGCGTATATTCCCGACATGGAGTTCTTGATGCAGATTTTCATCTTGACTCGTGAAAACCTTCTAAGGTCTGTTGCTGCCGAGTCATTGGCTTCTTTTCACTCCGACGCTTTCTTGTCGGAAGATCAATATTTCATTGTGAATGCTTCCTGAACCTCTCCTTGCAACAACATGCCGCTATAATGGGTTTGGTGAGTTTAATAGGTCAAGCCCAAGCTTCCATTCCTTTCTCTTGTAAGTTTTAGAGGTTATTAATATATTCCTTTGATCTTTTAGGAACACAATCGTAACATGGCTCATCTCGTGGAATTGGGGTTATCTCGGGTGTAATTGGAGAAGTCGGTGTTCATATATCCTACTCAAGGAGCAACTCACCAAGAGAAAAATATCTCATCAAACCCGAGAAACAAATCAACTTCGTAGTAAGTTTCATTCTTTTCATTGATCTAATGCTACTATATTCTTCTAAGAGAAGCACACATGTTCTCCCATTTGATTCGTTTCTTCCTTTGCTTTATCTGTGGTCAGAACAAGGTTTAAGGATCGAATTTCTATTCTATCTCGTGAGAAGGACGATCTCGCCAAGAAGGTATCTACTCTTCAAGTGGACGTTAAATGTTTGAATGAAGATTGCGATGTCATGGAAAAGCAAGCAAGAACGATCGCAAACGTATTCGCGAAACGCTCAAGATGATAAGGTCAAACTATTCAATGAGTTCTCGTGATTCTCGCGCATTGCTCGTGTTCCCCATGAGCTTGAGGTATTTTCCTGATGACGAGCCTCAACTCATCGTTAATCGAGCAACCGAAGCTTCTCCGACGAGGATACCGAAATATATGAGGATCTCCACCTAGAAGGCGAGGCCCCCTGAATTCCCGAGGTTGATAATGTTGGGATTTCTCTTCACTAACGTTGTAACTTATCTATCTTGACTTTGGCTGGGCGCTCCCAAGCTTGGGGGGCAAGATATTTTCTTCCTTGTAAATAATGTAATTGCCTTTGCTTCGTGTTTTCATTGTGTTATTGTTGATGGTGCTACTATCTTTACTTAGTTTTCCTTATGTTCCAAGTATGTACTTGAGAAATGTCGAGTCTTGTGAGGATAATGCTAAATAAGAACACAAAATATAAAAGTATATACTCGCCTCTTGTTCTTGTTGAGCATTAGCCGGCTAAGACGGAGTCATATCAGCTTGATTATCATTTACCAGCTGATCTTGGCATTTTTTCCTTTGCTTATCAATTTACTTTCCTCGCCGGTTATTTCTTGCAAATCTTCTTAGGTAAAGATCGGTTGTTTATTGCTCTACGAGGTCTTATTGTGCCTCCTAGTTAAGGTCTTATTTTACCCCTGATCGAATTTTATATAGTGATAAGTAGAGTCGTCGTTCACTCGGACTTGATGAAATTGATTTTAAGAATAAATAAACTAAATGAAAAGGAAAATATATACAAAATACGTCACAGGATGAAGAATTTACTGGGACTCAGGATTTCACTGTTTTCATATTCAAGTGGCTCAAAAATTAATCCTAGACATTTATCGCTCAAACAAAAGAAATATCAACTCTAATATTTTGCCAAGGATAGATTTCATAAAATATCAATCGTAAATTACAAGCATAGTGTATCAAAATTACCTAATACTAAGCATACACTATCAAACAAGATGACAATTGATTAATAAAAATCATAAATCGTATAAAATCGGTGCAAAAAGTAAATAAAAGAAGTAGGAAATACCATATGGTCCTAGAAATAATATATTAGAGAGATTCTAGTCCAATTGACCTAGTCAATTGTCTGTTTGGTCCTATTTGGTAATATAAATTATCATTTGGTCCTAAAATTATAGTTTGGTCTGGGTGATGTCGTGGATGATGTAAATGTAAATCTTGTAGTGGCAAAAACACCACTTATATTATTGTTTGGTCCTGAAAATAATGGTCTAGTCCTAAGGTGATGTCACCGCCCTTGTTTTTTTTTCTCACTTAAAAAAAAAAAATAAATAAAACTTAAAACTTAAATATCTTTTGAACCATATGTCTAAAAAATGATAAATTTTATATATTCCTGGAAAGCCCTCGACGATAGATTTCCAACGAGTACCATTGTCGCTATGTTTGAGCTTTTATTTTTTTGCCTTATTTTTAGCTATAAAATGAACGATTATACGAGTTCATTCTACAAAATGAACTACATAGATGAACTATTATATTCTGGAATGAAGTCCATATAAAAACCTAAAAAGCGACTTCATTCGAAATGAAGTCCATATAAAACATGTACAAACAGGACTTCATTTCGAATGAAGTCCATATAAAACATGAAAAAATGACTTCATTCCAAAAATGAAGTCCATATAAAACATATACAAAACAGTACTTCATTTCGGAATGAAGTCCATATAAAAACATGAAAAAATGAGACTTCATTCCAAATGAAGTCCATATAAAAACACATACAAAGCAGACTTCATTTCCTTAATGAAGTCCATATAAAAACATGAAAAAACAGACTTCATTCCTTAAAATGAAGTCCATATAAAAAGATAAAAAAACAGATTTCATTCCAAATGAAGTCCATATAAAAAGTATAAAAAAATGCACTTCATTTCTCAAATGAAGTCCATATAAAACATATACAAACAGACTTCATTTCTGGAATGAAGTCCATATAAAAACATGAAAAAATGGACTTCATTTCTGGAATGAAGTCCATATAAAAAGCCTAAAAAAACAGACTTCATTTCTGGAATGAAGTCCATATAAAAACATCAATATCTTCATCTTAAAATGAAGTCTGTTTTTTTTCATTCTCGAATGAACTACTATTATATTGAAAAAAAATTAAAAGCTCAAACATAGCGACAATGGTACTCGTTGAAAGCTATCGTCGAGGGCTTTCCGAATATATAAAATTTATTAATTTTTGACATATATTTTAAGAGATATTTAATTTTTAAACTTTTAAATATTAAGGTAAGAATGAGAGAAATTAGTAGAAAAATAAAGAAGAGAGAAACCATTCACGTGAGAGGAAAAAAATAAGAGAGGAAGGTACTTTAGATATTTTAATAATTATGGACCAAATGGAAAAAGTGATTTGTGAAAGGACCAAATAGACATGGGACCACCTTGAAAAGGACCAAACCATATTTTTCCCATAAAAGAATTATTTTAATTACCACATGAACGAAAAACAGCCTCCTCCGTCATCCCAGTGTTGGAGTTTAGCTCCTCATATCAAAAACATGTTCAAAATAATAAATCATGGCTCAAAAGGTGTTATTATTGAAGAAATTATATAACTCAGCGAATCTGCAACGCTGTAATGACGCTACAGAATTCACTGTTACAAGAAGTTTTGCTAATCAAGATATGCGTGGCTATTGGATTTGTTAAAGAACTTTTAATTATAAGACCTTGATTGCGACTGTTCTTTTGCAGCTTAATGTTATTCAGATTAGGGTTCTTGAGAACGACACTTTGGTGGTGTCGTCTGCAACTCTTCTCCTTCTTCTTCACCTGCTGCTGCTACTTCTCCTCTGCAGCGATTTATGTCGCTCTAAATCTACCCCCAAACTATCCATCCCCCGGCTTGGCTTCTCCAACTCCCTTTATATAGTCTCAGTCTCCAGGAAATCACCAAGATAACACGTAATTAATTCATTATTCTTCTTCGGGATTATTTCCTTCAATAACTCTTTCACGTGGTTGTCCAAATGTTCACATAGTCCATCATGCAGATTTCTCGTAATTGATTGAGTACAACTCGTTCCCAGAAGATTTATACACACATCTTCGATTTAATAAACTACAGAAATCCCGAGTTTTCCTCCTTGAAACCGTGTTTCCCAGTTTTCTTGTTTGCACGTAATCCTCCCTTTTCTTCGAGATTAAATGCGTAACCAACCCGTTTTTTACCTCACTCAAGCAATTCCCAATTCAGTCCCACCAAAATTCCGTTGAAATCTCTCAAAATATCTATCCGTAAATCAACGCAGTGAAGTTTATTTTTTTCCGCCAATACTTGTTCTTCCCTTGAAGAAGATGGGTGTCCCCCTAAACACCTTTGGGGTTCAATTAGTACTGGGGTGTCTTAGGGTGCAAATAGCAGCTAGTGTGCCCCCCTTAGTAATTGGATGTCCCTTAGCTAAAACTGCGAGTCCGAATAGTAAGTGTCCTCAGGGGTGCCTTGAGTAACTTTTCGAGCCGATTTCTCCAAAACGTTTATTGTCCGAAAATACCTACAAACAAATAAAAAGCCACAATAAGTACAGAATCGAGCATTATAATTACACAGAATTGAGATCATATCAAACACATAAATATGTCTATCATCCCTATCCTTTTTGAAGGATCTTAGTTCGACTAAGTATCAGGCACTTATTACCTTTTCAAGTAATAATCCATCAACCTCGCCTTAACAGTTGTTTTGAACCCCATTTTGCGATAATGCGACAGGCCTAGCCATTCCCATGAATATTATCCCCATGACATTCCCATCTTTTTTGGTCACTCAGCTCCCTAATCCGGAAGGTGCCATCCCTTTATGTTCTCCCTGATTTCCCCTTCAAGGAGGTTAACCCTAACATGCATGTTGGTCTCCTCCCATCCAGTTATTACGACATTTAGATGTTTTCGTGACTTCTTATCCCGTTCACCGACATGGCTTTGGGTTACGAAGTCACAACCTAAGTGGGGTTTCTTTGGGATCGAGTGCATTTGTAGCCAAGGCTTGCCATACAGTCATGGCCGGTAACGCTCCAGACGTCACAGGCACCTGCAACTCAACCGAATACGTCGGCGCCTTGGTCGTACCTATGCACCCCCTACCGAAGGCCATCATAAAAAGGGACCCTCAGCGGATAGGTCTTATCATTGCCCCTAACTTTCTTTCTGAGAGTTGTTCCCGACATGCGTTAGGTCTTTGCCTCTTGCACTTTCATGAGAACTAGGGTGCATGCCGTGGATTTTTAGCCTTTCTAGGCGAAGGTTTTGTGTTTCCCTAAAAACTATTCATCTCTTAGTTCTTATTTGCCTCCTAATCTGAGGTCTTACTTTCCCTTTTGTATATTTTATCTCGCCCATATATAAATTAAACACGAAAGATATTCTACTAATAATCTATGTTCAATTACGAATTTTCTTTCGTCATTACAAATTTTATGGGTAATACTTCTTGATATACATAGGATTACAAGGATGATCTAGCCTTCGATCTTGCCTTTCAATCTCGCCGTGTATTATCTTCCCTTCCGTGTCCGTGTCATTCCCTTTCGCAGTCCGACACCCGTACGCCCGTTTCCTACTACCCTCTTCACGATGTATGGGCCTTCCCACGAGGTTCCATCTTCCCTCCTGATCCCTTTTGGTATGGCAGAATCTCTCGCAATACAAGTTCTCCTGGCATGAAACTTTGTGCTTTTACTTTCTTGTTATATTCTCTTGACAATCTTTGGTGATAGTTTACCATATGTTGCAACTCGTCTCTCTGTTTTCTTCGAGGTCATCTAATTTTGCAAGTATTAAATCTGATTTTAGCTATATAGCCCCTTTTCCCACGCTTCTTTCTTGTCGTTGGGAGAATTGCCTCGGCTTGCAAGACTGCCTCCATTCCATATCTCAAACGGTAAGGGTGACATTCCTCCATGGCATCTCGTCTAGTGGTCCTATATGACCATAGCATATTCTGATCTGCTCACACCATCCTTTATGGTGTCATTCCAACTTCTTCTTCAAAGGTGGATGATAATGTCTTGTTCTTGGCCTATGCCTTCCGTTTCTCAATGTATAGCGGAGTCGACTTCCCAGTGATTGAATCTTAAAGGCATTAAACAATATTTTCACATTCTCTCATTCAAATTGTTTTCCATGGTCCGAAACAATTAGGAATGGTATCCCGAATCTACATATAATATGCTCAAGGATGAAATCGTATATATCTCCATATCTCGTGTGCTGCAGGGCCTTAGCTTCAACCGATTTTGTAAAATAATCTGTTGCCACTATAAGATATCGTCTTTGCTTTTTCCCCGCTATGAATGGTCCCACAATGTCTATTCCCCACATCGCGAATGGCCAGACACTTAGCACAGAATTTAAGCTAGTGTATGGAGCATGTATCCTTGTCACATACCTTTGACATGCCTCGCATCTCGTGGAGAGGTCCTTTGCGTCTTTGTGCATGTATGGCCAAAAGTAACCTTGTGTCCTTGTCTTATGGGCTAAGGACCTAGTTCACTGTGGTTTCCAGCGTCTCCATAATGAATCGATTGCATTATCTCTATCCCCTCCTTTTGTGATAAGCATCTCATCAAAGGGCCCATATATGACCTTTTGTACAGTATACCTTCTCTTACCTCATAATTCGTGGCTTTGCTTTTAATCTTGTTTGCCTCTTGCCTATCTCGCGGGAGATGTCCTTTCGTCATATAGTTGTAGACTGGGGCTCGCCAATCGTTGTCATCTATTTCCATATCTTGTTCTTCAATGATCATAACACTCAGTTCCTTCTCTCACTTCCTTACCGATGGTTGCATCAATCGTTCGATTCAGATATGTCCAATTTCCAGGTCTTCAATCATTGAAGCTATATAAGCAAAGGCATCCGCATGTCTATTGTTATCTCGGCCTATATTTCCCCAGATTATGCTTCTTATCTTGGTAGAATATTCCCTTACGAGCTCCAAGTACTTTTGCATCACTGGATCAACTGTATTATACCTTCCTTCAATTTGACGAACTACCAGCTGCGAATCACTGGTAATTCTTACGTCATCCAGCCCCATTTCGATTGCAATTCTTAAAGCTTGTACCACTACTTCATATTCATCTTCGTTATTAGTCGCCTTATACTCTAATCGAAAGCAAAATACGATTCTGACCCCTGCAGGCGAAGTGAATACTATCCCCATGCCTCCTCCGGAGCTATTAGAAGATCCACCAACGAAGATCTCCCATATTTTGAAGTTGCACTTCTGTAGTAAATATTTAGGATCTGGACGGCTTTCGCAAGATCCATCATTTTTTTATTCCTTCATCTTCTTCAAGGAAATTCTCGCAGAAACTCTGCGATTATGTGTGACTTTGTTGAGGTTTGCACTTCGTATTTTAACCCAAATTGGTCAATCTTGGTATTCCATCTTTCGACCCTTCCCACTCTTTTTGAGTTCTTCAAGACAGACTATATGGGGATTCTTGTTAGGACCTTGATTTTATGAGTTTGTAAATAAGTCCGTAGCTTTTGTGATGCGTAAACCAATGCCAATATTAACTTTTCGATCTTTGGTTAATTTCTCTCAGCAGAATTAAAAGTTTTGCTGACGTAAAAAATGGGTTTTTCCACCCTTCATCTACGCGAAGCAAAAAACGTACTAAGGGCTTTTTGTGTTACCGCGAGACAGATCAACAACTCCTCCCCTGGTTCCGGTTTCTGCAAGATTGATAATTTGATAAGGTGTTTCTTTAATGCCCTACGTACAATGCTTCTTCGTAGTCCTGCGTCCACGCAAACTTTGCCCCCTTCTTTAAGATGTCAAAGAAGTGTTTGCATTTGATGACCTCGAGATAAACCTTCCTAATGCGGCCAGTTGTCCATTAAATTTCTGCACATCTTTCACAGTGGCTAGGGATGTCATTTCCAATATGGCATGTACCTTAGCTGTATCCATCTCTACGCCTTTTCGAGAAACAATATGACCCAAGAACTTCGCTGACTCAACCCCGAAAATTCATTTTAGGGGATTTATCTTCATCTTATTTTTTTCATCTGCTCGAAGATCTCCCTTAAATCTTCCACATGATCCCCAGAATCCTTTGTTTTTACTAGCATATCATCTACGTAGACTTCCAACTTCGTGTGTACCCATTTCGCGAAAATCTTCTCCACCATTCGTTGATATGTGGCCCCTGTATTTAATTTTTAATCCAAATGGCATCCTTGTGTAACAATACAACCCTCTGGGAGCGAAGAAATCTATGTGCTCTTGGTCTTCCTCGGCTAATGGTATTTGATTGTACCAATAATATCCATTCATGGATGATAGCCTTTTATATCCAGACACTGATTCTACCATCTGTGGGATATTTGGTAAAAGAAAGCTATCTTTGGGACATGCAGTATTTAGGTCACTAAATTCGATGCATATTCTTATACCGTTATTCTTTTTGGGCACTATCACCATGTTCGCGATCCACTCGAGGCACTTTGCCGGTCTTATGATTCCTAAGTCCATCATCCTCTGAAGTTCCATATCGATCTGCTCGTGATAAGTTGTTGCTATCTTCCCTATTCGTTGTCTTACTGTTTTAATCGTCGGGTCTAGCTCCAATCTGTGACATGCAACTTGTGGATCAATTCCAGGCACATCATCCTTACTCCTAGCAAACACATCGCAGTATTCTTTTAGCACACAATCATCCTTGCCTCTTCCTCCTCTTCCATTTTCCTCCCAATTTTTACAATTTTAGGCTCATCATTTGTTCCTAAATCTATGTCCTTCGTGCATTCCACAGCTGCGAAATTCATGATTGGTTCACCCAATGGAGTCGGTTCTTTCACTGATTCAATCTGTTCTCCTTCCTTCTCTGGCATCTCGCTGGGTATCGCCCACCCTTATTTTGCCTTTGCCATGTATACCATTAGTTATTTTTCCTTCTTTGACTCTAGATCTCTCTTCCTTCTTTCCTTCCTCCTTTTAGCCTTTACTCGTAGTTTTCGATATCCTTCTCGCCGCAGTCCTTCGCGTCTCCCCAATTTCCTTTTATCTCGCCAATCCCACTTGGCATTGGGAATCGTACGCTTGGTAATAAGTCGACGCCACACCTTTTATTCCATGGATCCAGGGCCTTCCCATGAGGGAATTATATGGAAACTACACGTCCACCACACAGATGGTGACTTCCGTCTCTAGCTCTCCCGCGAAGATCTTTACGCATATATTACCCTTCGGTTTCGTGGCTACCCTATTGAATCCGTATAGATTATATGCGGAAGGCATCATGTCTGAATCCTTGTATCCTAAAGCTATGAACGCAGGGTAGAAGAGGACGTCTATTGAGCTTCCCATGTCCACTAAGACCTTGTCCATAGCCCAGATCTTTCCCTTATTGCTTCGATCCTCTTTTTCTCGTGAGTATTCGCCAATGGCCAAACTAATGACCAATGAATCCGTGTGCGAGATCCCTTCATCTGGTGCATCTTACACCGAGAATGATATATCCTTATATTTCCACTCTTCTAGAGGTTCCTTCTTCACCGGAGGGATTATCTCATTTCCCTCATAGTCCCTTTTGTACACTCTGGAGAGCACATTGTCATGGAAATTTTGAATGTCTTCGAGTGTATTATAAAATTACAGCCGGTTCCCCACGTTTCCTTATTTATTTCAATCTAATGCCCCTCTGTCCGACTTCTATGGCAGTCATGTTACGGTGGTGACGGCAGCCTATGATCCTCCACGTAGTGTGCGAGCCTTCCTTGTTCAATGAGACAGAGTATGGTCCTTTTTACGTTCCTGCAATCATTCGTATGGTGTCCATGAAAGCGATGATATCGACAAAACTCATGACTCCTCTTCCCCGGTTGCGGTTCTTTTCCCAGATCTGGTGAGGCTGGGATTTCTTCAGTCATTATGACTTCTTCCCATATCATTTCCACTGTTGTGTTGAGTTTCGGGAGTTTCAACTCTGTCCAAGCTAACTCGTTCGATCTTGGCTTTGATACTTTCATATTCTTCGCCTCATAATTTCTTTCCTTTCCCTTGATCTTGGCCTTTGTTTTCTTTGTTACGACTCCCCTTTCCCTTGGTCTTGATTATCCCACCTTAATTCTCCATCCGTCGTTGTTTCCCACTCTGCACGAGCTAGTACGATCGACATGTCCTCCTTTGCCCATTGCACTTTCTTTTCCTTTTTTGAGCTCCCCATTTATATTCTCATATCTCGCAGTTCTCGTAAGATCTCTTGATCTAAAGTCCTTCTTCTTACTTCGTAATCTCTTCCTTGGCTTTTATCGCGTTGGTTCTCGTATTCGCGCCTCCTTCCTTCTTCGTATTTTAGCCTTTGATTTTCACACCTCGCCTCCACTAGCAATATCCGCAGGTATGTTTCCCGATCATAACCTTCCTGTAGTTTCCTTCTCTGCGTTCTTCTCTCTTCGCCTTATGCGATCTTCGTCGTAATCTTCTCATGGTTTATTTCCTTGTTGCGGGATCTTCTTCAGAAAGAAACGGTTTTCGCTCCCGTGCTTGTATCTCCTTCCAACAAGTTTCTCGTCTCCATCTCGTCATTACTTTTGTAATTTTGTCATGTCTTCCGTCCTCCACGCTTCATAGGTCCAGCCTGCTTCTCAGATTTGTTCCATACTCACATTTTCCTCCGACGGGTTGCTTTATTTGGTTCCTACAACAGCGCGTTCTCATTATCAACATTCTTTTCCCCTTTCTCTCGGGTCGTTCATTTGATAGCCCTAACTTTCATGATTTGAACACGTTCCTTGGTGAGTTCAGCGTCTCCTTCCTTCTTGCCTTTCCGCCAAAGATTCTCTGTGTCTTTTCCCTCTGCAAATGACGACTTTTCTTCCATTTCTTCTCTTCATGCCAAGTGCCTCGCTTGATCTTGTGTTCTAGCTATCAACTAATCTCTGGTTCGATATTTCCAAATTTACCTCCACTCACGATGCAACACCCAAAGATTACTCCCTCTCCTAGATTTCTAATGAATCGTTTCAGATCTACAAAACCCTAATATCAAAACAACTTGCTAAAATTTCTAACTTCTAAGATTTTTTAAAACAACTTCGACTTTCTTAACTCTTACACGAGGATAAGTACTCTCCTTCTAGCGCCAAAATGTAACTACCGGAAATCCAGTAGTACACCCAAGTAAATAAGAAGACCGATCTAAAACATGATAAGTGTTTTGAAATTAGAAAATCTTTCTTTATTAATCACCAAGGAGTGAAAATACAATTTCTTCAATGCAAGGAAACCCTAATCTCACTCTCTAAGCTAAGCCCTCTCCTCTCTCCAAAATCCGATCCCTCATGCCTTGCCCAAGGACCTTTGTTTATAGGCCAATCAACCCTAATGGTGTACAACTCATTTTACTTCGCCATGTTATCGTGGAGGTGCTTTATACTTCTCCCAAACCATTTTCCATAAAGTTTTTTCCCCTTCTTTCGCTGACAACTTTCGTTTCTGTCGGGACAGCTGTCTCTTTTCTTGCTCAAAAATTTACTTACTTCGCAGGTTACCTTTCTAGCCAAGTAACCTTACTTCGCCCATCCTTACTTGGTGGTCGATATCTTGTTGGGTACTCCAATTGATCTTTCGTAGTTGAAAATCTCCTAGTGAGTTACTTCGTCAGAAGATGTTATCTCGCACACGACTCTTATTTCGTCAGTTAGTCAATAATGGCGACCCTGACTTGATTTGACAAGTCACTGACGAGGGTTCTCGGGGCATGGTATAAGATCTTTCTACAGGATTCTCGCATCTTCCCTATGTCCACGTGGCAAATCGTATTTTGGTATCTTCATTCTTAATCTCCCATGCAGTTGGTACGGTTATATTTTAGTCATACCCAAATATATGTTGTTGGAACAATTTATTGAATAACCCCTTCATCTCGTACACCGAAACTATAAACAGATTGGGCATATATTGTGGGTAAACTGAGGAAATGATTTCATCTATCTATAGTCTAGCTAATAGAATACCAAAATCTAATCTACTATACACCCCCATTAATTTGTGCAGAAAAAATATCATGATCAAATCAGTGGTGCTGCTTAGTCTGCTAGTTATGGTTTGCAATTAGGTCGGAATCCGTAGCAACTAATCGACTTCCACTTCTTATCAAACCTCAGGATCTACAACCACCTCAAGATATTCAACCACAATCATTGACCCAATATACTAAAGTGGCAGGTGAATATACAACTAAAATCCTCTCTGCAAAAAGTCTTATATTTTTGCACAACAAAATGCCTGAATAATATTTTCATCTCATGCCTTCTTATTTTCGTTATATATGATGCTTCGATATCAACTACTGCGACTATGCTTGTTGTTATTGTGATGTCAAGAAACAACCACCATTGTGTCTTAAGTGATGCTTGAAAGATCCCTGTCGAACTGGATTGTACTTTTTGTCTGCATTTGCGTCTGACATTTTCTGATGGTGTCGTTAAAAGAAAGTGAAGTTAGATCTACAACTGATAAATTAATCTATTGATTCTACTTCATCATGTTAGGAATACTCGCAGTGTACGGAACTTAAATTTCAAACATCTTTTTGTCATTTAAGAGATTGAGCGACTTTAATTTGATGATGGCCAGAAAAAGGTAAAACTAAGGAAAGTACAGTAAATAGAATGCGACATTCACAAAAAGGTGCATAAATGTACAAGTTACAAGGGCTCATTCTATATAACTTTCATTTGAATTATAACTCAATTATCAAATCTAGAACGTGGTTCTAGAGATTCATACATAAAAAGAAATTAGAAATGAAAGCAAGAGAGAGCCAACTTACAAGTATTATACAAGTACAACTTGCAGTAGTAAAAAATTTGGATGTGTTTGATGCGGAGAGATTGGAGGCCTCTATCACAAACTGCGGCTAACAACCAAATATGTAACAAAAGACGGTAAGTTACAACATATATTCCTGGTCTGGGACGATTCATCCTATATAAGGAATAAATGCCGAAAGCTGAACACTACATCATAAACTGACCTCCTGCATGGGGGGGGAGTTTTGTGGGGCCATCGCGTGGAGATCTCTGAGGGGGCGGTTTTAAGGTGTCCGTATGAGCGGTAAAACAAGAATTTTTGAATAAGCTATTTTCATATTGAACTTATTAGACAACCTGAAGAAAATACATACGTATAGATGAACTTAAATTGCAAAATATTACCAACACGAGGAATACACATATAATCTTGTTCACTTCCTTGATACTCCTTTAATTGAGAAGAATATCTCTGAGATGAAGATAATTCCTATATGGGTGTTGGTTTACGGTGTTCCCCTCCATGTTTGGGACAATTCAGGGCTTAATAAAATCTCTAGCTACGTAAGAAAGCCTATAATAGAAGATGAATAGAATTTCGAGAGATCTATACTGTCTTATGCAAGAATTTGCATTGATATTGAACCTGATTTCTCATATCCTAACTTTATTCCTCTGATGATTCAAACCTATGGAGCTTCCAGTTGAGTACCAATGGAAGCCTCCCAAAGTGAAAGCTATTGTGTATTTGGGTGATGTGATTTTTGATAGTGGTAAATAGGGTTATCGTTCACTCAGACTTGATGAGATTGATTTCAAGATTTAATAAAGGAAAATACTAAAAATAAATTAAATATATACAAATATGGTCACAGGATGAAGAGATGAACGGGACTCAGGATTCCACTGGACTTCAGTTTCATGCAGTTCAAAAATCAATTCCAAACAATAATAGCTCATAAAATAAAGTTTCATTGACTCTAATTCATTGCGTAATGTAGATTTCGAAAGTAATGGATGTAACTCTAGAGCATGGGACATCAAAACATTTAAGTTAAGCATGAACCATCAATTAAAATCGCAACCACTCAATGATAATCATAATTCAACTAAATAATAGTGCAAACAGTCATAAAAAGAATTAATAGAATTACCACATTCGTGAAGTTTGACTTCCTCCATCGTCTTAGTGATGGGGTTTAGCTCATCATGATGAAAACTCTCTCAATATATTTATTCGTGCTCACAAATGATGAAAAGGGAGAAAATTAACTAAAACCAGGTTTTGCAACGCTTATATTCATTGCAAACCAACTGTTACAGGGAACGATACGTACAAAGTGTTGAAGTCACTATTTTAATGTCGCTGGAAAACTGTTACAAGACATATGAATAGATGACAGTTAGTTTACGACTGCCTTGGGCAGGTGTTGTTCTTCGTGTTCTTCCTCTTGCAGCAGCAGCAGAAAAATCCTTCAACCTTCCATTCTCGCTCTCTGTTCTCCTGCCAACTCTACATCCCCCTTTTCTATTATCCTAAGTCCTCTATTTATACTCCACGGGTCGAGAAAATCCTTGTAATAACTTCATATATTCTTTATTTACTTCGCTGTCTGTTTACAAGATTTTATTTCCATTTTTGTATTCTTCACATGTCTGTATCTATATGGAACACTCCAATCTCATATAAACATTCTACAACAAATGAAATCTTTTAAAATATTACAACCAACCCGTGACAGTTTGAGAAAAGTCCGGGTATACCCCCACCTCTGTTTTTCTCTCCATGTACCTTCCTCTTCCTTTTTTATCTCTTGCTTGCTCCAAGCACGCTGATAGGTGTCTAAAACACCTTGATATTTATCTATTATTTATGATTTCTTTGCTAAGTTTTTTTGTAAATTATGTATTTATGCTGAGTTTTGAGTTTTAGGTACTTTGGAGGGATTTGGAATGAAAGAAGAAGAAACGCCACTTAAACGGGCAAAAGTATCATTTCATGTGCAACTGTTGTTGGAGGAAGATTGTTTCTCTTATTTGCTTTTATTTACTCATCTCTGTCTGAAAAGAATGTCGGCTTTAGTGTTACATATTTATCTGTCTGAAAAGCACGACATCTTTAGTGATGTAGAGAAATTGAAGAGAAGAAGTGGATCTATGATGTAAGAGGTGGCTGTTGTTAGTGGAAGAATTCGAAGAAGAGCAAAAGCGTCATATCATTGCAAGCTAGCACTTTTGGGATCACAATGGAGAATAAGGGGATGTTTCATTGTATCCCTTATCAGGCATTTGAGGTGCATGTATCCATTCTATCTCTTACAGGAGACCTAAAATTAAGAGAAAATTATTTCTCTAATCATTTATTTCTCCTTCTATGTCTGTGTTTGTGGAGGCTCCAATATATAGAGAAATGGGAGGCGATATTGGATGTTGTCAGAGAGTTGGAGATGCAGAAATTCAGTAAAATCAGGGAGGTCGAGAAGATGAAGATGATGCTGCTAATAATCATCTAGTAATTAAGTTGGTGATTTTGTGATGAATCGATTAAAACGAGAAATGGAAGAACTATGGGTTGTATGGTTGTTGTTGATCAGGATTGAAGAGAAGAACGAGATGTTGGAGGCATTGATTCTTGTTGTTCTAGAAGGTGGAATCAGTGAATATTTAAAGAAGGGTTTGGTTCTGTGTTTGACGCTGAGACTCAAAAGATGTTGTTCTTGCTGATAATTAGATGAATGGCTAGGGAAGTCAATGAAGCAGTTGATCTGTGGAGGAATCAATGAAGGTTGAACTGAGTTTAGGGTTCAATTTTGAACTGAGAGTTGAACCTGGTGAATCAGAGGAGGTGAAATTGCTTATGGGGTATTTTGGAAGAATGGGTTGATTTTAATTTCGACTTTGATTTCCTAAATTAGTTGGATTTGATGATGAGTTGAGTATGGTGAGAAATTTGGGTTTCTGTTGATATTCATTGATAGGGTGTAGAATACATCCTATTTACTATCTATTGTTTATGCTTTCTTTGCTATTTTTCTTGTAAATTATGTATTTTACGCTTGTTTTGAGTTTTATAGCTACTATGGAGTTGCACGAACGAAAAGAAGAAGAAATCACCCAATTTGAGCAAAAAGGGCAAAATTGTCATTTCACAGGCGAACACTATCTGGAGCCCAGTCAATGTTAAGGGGAAACTATATTTGAAGGAGTGCTACATAGTGATCAGTCAAGGTTAAGGGGTTTGCCATCTGGGTGACCCTTATCTCAAGTGCTGGGGTGTCTAAATCCTACCCTAAAACTATAACCTAATAAGTCTCGATAAATCAATTCTCTCAAATCATTTGCATCTGAAAGAAATAAAGAGAGAAAGTCTAGAAGCTACAGCCGCCTGAGGCATTAATGGCAGAAACTGAGAAACAGATCGAGAAATGTTAAAGAAGATGAGACTCTCTGCTACTGTTGATGGAACTGCAGTCGTTGAAGTGATGCAGTGAATGAAAGATGATTGAGAGAAGTAGAATCGATGATGAATTAGAACTTAGATTTGTTGAGATCTGTGAATCGAGATGGTTCAGATGAATAGAGTGAAGCAGAGAAGTAACAGGGGTTGATTTGCTGCTATAAAGGGCTAGATCGAATTTGAACACAAACCAAATCGAGAGCCGAGAGAAGATGATTTAAGAAATGGGTTTTGCTGCTGAAAGCGGAGAGATTAAATTCGAGATAGAGGAGATTGAGAACATCGAGAGTTGAGAACTGAAATTGATGCTGCTTTGAGATCGAGAATTAAGAGATGGGAAAAGGGTTTACTGTGATGGAGAAGAAATTGCAAAAGAGAAGTTGAATTCGGTTTGAAATTTGGGGTTGTCTGGAACTGAAGACATGAGTTCGACTGAAATTGAGAGGAGAGATCGAATTGATGGGATTCTGGTAAGATGTTCATATGGGTTCAGCTTAGATTTGTGTTTGTTGTGGGGTTCGAATATGTTACATAGAGAGGTGAATTGAAGAAGCAGAGAAGTTGATGGCGTTTTTGGGGTTCGATCTGGAGGCGGTGTTGATGGCTGTTGCTGTGAGGTGGTTGAGATTCAGAGAAGGAACTAAGGCTGTTGTAAAATAGAGAAGACAGAATCGATTAGGTTTTGTTGGTTTATAGAGAAGATAGAGCTGCTGAGTAACGAGTGAAGCAGTGAAAGGAAGAATGGGTTTTTGAATTCGTGATGCTGTGAAGATGAAATGGGTTGAATCTAGCAACAAATGGAGGTCAAGATAAGGCGGTGTTCTGATGGTTCTTGAGTTCGACCAAAGAATAGAAGGTGTTAATGTTTGAACTAAAAAAAAGTGAAGATAGAGTTGGAATCGTTTATTGGAATGGTTTAAAGGGTATGGACATTGTTTCCATGGATGATTAACAAAGAGTTCTGTGTTTTTTTTAGAGTTCGAGTTTGAAATTGAAATTGAAATGAATGAGAGGTGGTCTGAAGACTGAAGCAGCAATTGTGCATTGAAGAGTGCTTGAAATAGATGTATGTTAGGATTGCTACAGGTGAAGACCCAAAAATCGGCCTGAAATTGTCCTGAGAAATGCCCAGAAACAAACGAAACTCTGCCTGAATTTCTTACAGGCGAGTCAACCCGATGAGCCGATCCAACTCAGCTGAGTAAGACCAGTCAGCCAACTAGGTAGCTGACTCGTTGCTGACTCAGTGGCTGACTCTACTTCCTTGACCCGGTTGACTAACGGTTGACCGTCTTGACCGTTACTTATAACGGTATCGGAACGGAATATTCCCTCGACGGACGGAATTCAGGCGACCGACGGCGACTTTTCCGGCCGGATTCCGGCCATAATACCAGATTTCCGGCGACCAAAATTACAGATTTTTGTATGGATTCTTCTCATGGGTGTGAAGACTTGGACTTGGAATTGGATGGAGAATTTGGCTCAAATTTGGAAAGAGAAGATAGAAGATTTGAGAAAGGCTTAAACTTGGAAATTGAATTATTAAAGGAAAGGGATTCTATTCCTTGGAAGATTTGGAGAACATTGAAGCCTATAAGTAGAGAAGTTCTCTACACACTTTTACCTATCTTTTACACACCTCTCTACACACACAACACTTGTGTTTTTGCTTGCTTTTGAAAATTCTTCTTTTTAATTATTTGTGTGAACTTGAAAATTCTCCTTTTAATTATTATTTGTGTGAATTTCAAAAACATGAGTAGCTAATTTTATTATTGATTGAGGATGAATTCCTAGTTCTTAATATATGATTTGAGTTTTGTTTCAATTCTATCTTGAGATTTTTCACATTATTATCGTTTGTTTTTACTAATAGGAATGTTTACACATTCATGATTGATTGATAGATTGTTTAGAGTGCACGCTAAATTGATTTGTTAGTTTAATCTAAATCTAGTATAAGTTAGGGAATAAGTAATCGTTCTCGACACTTTACACAAGTAGAAAACACGAGACCTTGCGGAGGGATTCCGTGGAGCGATTGTGTGTAAAAACAACGCTAGAAAGTGGACCAAGCGAACCGAGTTTAACTACTAGTACTAAACCTAAATTCATAGATCTTAATGCATTCGGGGATTACATCTTGTAAGCGAACCTCAAGGTGGTTCTTTTGAATAGAATCTGATAACTAAGCGGACTTGTTACTCAGTGAAATAAGGGATTTTGGGGCTAGCTAAGCGAACCTGCTATCTTACGGTTGGTGATAATCTGTGACTAATAACAAGTAGAAAAGAACATAACTTTAATCATTGTTTTGCAACGAAGAAGGATTCCTTGATCTTGTCTCTCTTATTGATTTCAACTTTATCTTTTAATTGCTTTGTTTATTTTCTTTTGCTTTATACATCCCCCCTTTTGTGACAATTTTTACAACTAGAATCTCTTGCTCCTCGTGGGAACGAACTTGACTTCCATTATATTATTTTTAATTGAGTGGAAATAAGATATTAATTTGATTGCACCTACGACACGCATCATTCATGGATGTGATGCTGTTTATGGTTACAGAAAATGCTGTTGTGTTCTTGTTGATGGTGGTTTTTAGACAAAGGGTAAAATCGTAAACCCCGAATAACCTAATGTCACCGGTGACACATTTATTAGAACATTCAATGCATGTACTCAGTAATTAATAGGGGGTATTTTTTCAAATTAGGGTTACAACGAACAAAACCCTAATTCCCCTCCGTGCCAATGGAAAATCATGCCAGCCACACCTAGCCCAAGCTAGCCGCGCCATGCCAAACGCACTCTTCCTTGGCCCTATCTATGCTAGTCACACCAAACGCGCCAAAGCATGCCAATTATGGTAGCCGCACCTTCGTGCCAATGGAAAATCATGCCAGCCACACCTAGCCCAAGCTAGCCGCTCCATGCCAAACGCACTCTACCTTGGCCCTAGCTATGATAGTCACACCAAACGCGCCAAAGCATGCCAACCATGCTAGCCGCACCTCCGTAACGATGGCAAATCATGCCAGCCACACCTAGCCCAAGATATCCGCGCCATGCCAAACGCACTCTACCTTGGCCCTAGCTATGCTAGTCACACCAAACGCGCCAAAAACATGCCAACCATGCTAGCCGCACCTCCGTGCCAATGGAAAATCATGCCAGCCACACCTAGCCCAAGCTAGCTACGCCATGCCAAACGCACTCTACCTTGGCCCTAGCTATGCTAGTCACACCAAACGCCCCAAAGCATGCCAACCATGCTAGCCGCACCTCTGTGCCAATGGAAAATCATGACATAGCCACACCTAGCCCAAGCTAGCCGCACCATGACAAACGCACTCTGCCTTGGCCCTAGCTACGCTGGTCACACCACGCCAAGCCAAACACCCTTACCTTGGCCCTAGCCACGCCATGCCAAAGTAGCGCCCGTTCCTAGGCTTGCAAACCGTGCAACCTAGGCCAAATTGGCCACACATGCCATTGGCACATGCCAACACGCATCGCTGGTAGCTTTTATTACCAGGCTGTGGCCCTAATGGCCGAGCATGCCATTAGCACATGCCAACACGCTCGCTGGTAGCTTTCATTACCTAGCCGTGGCTCTAATGGCCATGTCTGCCATTGGCACATGGCAACACGCTCGCTGGTAGCTTTTCTTACCAAGCCGTGGCCCTAATGGCCGAGCATGTCATTGGCACAAGCCAACACGCTTCGCTGGTAGCGTTTCTTACCAGGCTGTGGCCCTAATAGCCGAGCATGCCATTGGCACATGCTAATACGCTCACTGGTAGCTTTCATTACCTAGCCGTGGCCCTAATGGCCATGCGTGCCATTGACACATGCCAAACCCGCACGCTGGTAGCCTAACTTGCAAGTCGTGCAACCTAGGCCAACTTGGCCGTACGTGCCATTGGCACATGCCAAAACCCACGATGGTAGCCTAACTTGCAAACCGTGCAACCTACCACCAAGGCATTCCGCACAGGCCATTGGGACATACCACACACGCCACTAGCAGCTCTGGCATTGCCACTTACACTCAACGTGCAACCTACCACCAAGGCATTCCGCACATGCCATTGGCACATTCCACACACGCCACTAGCAGCTCTGGCATTGCCACTTGCACTCAATGTGCAACCCGCAACAAAGACATTCCGCACATGTCATTGGAACATGCCAAACGCGCCACTAGCAGCGCCACTTGCACTCAAGGTGCAACCAACACTCGAGACATCAAAACAAACTGGGGGATGCTTTCCAGGGTCTTGGTTTGGCGGTCACAGCATGGAGCGTACACTACGCTCACATTAAGAAAGCGTGAATATGAATAAAGCGGTCAAATAAATGAGGAAATAATGGTGAAAACGTTTTCACCCATAAATACCATGCGGTTACCACCTCCTCCCATTTTTTCACCCTTTACTCTCTTCCTTCATGAGGCCAAGGTACGTTTCAATCTCGACTTCTATAAATAGGTCTTACCTATTTACACCAGACAACAAGTCTCGGTTAGGAGAAAAACATAACACTCTTAGAAAAGGCAACTTTGCAAGCTCTCCAAAAGCTTTCATCTCTTGAAAGTTTCCGAAGCTTTCACTTTCTGATACAAGTCGAGACACTACTCTCCCAGAATTATTCTGGTCTCAACACCTTTCTTTGCTTCCTCCCCAAATCAACCCTTCTCCTCCACTTTGTGACCGAAGCAAGTCTGGAACGGCCATTTCTTGGTTTAGGCCGGACTTGTACAGATTGATCTCTCGAATCTAGAAAGTGCTCACGTGTAGCACATTTGTTTAGAGTTTAAACCAGTTTCTCACTCACCTACCGAATTTACCAAAATCGGCGGAAACGATTTTTACCCATAAACAATTGGCGACCACGACGGGAGGATTGATCTTTCGGTAACAATATCAAATTCCAGTTTCGGTCCTCAAATTTCGCGCAAGCATGGTCGGCTATCAGGCTATCTCCACAAACATTGATCCCGCTCAAGGTCATGATAACTCGTCAATTTCTGGAAGCAATATGACCAATGAAGAGGTCCCAAGACTGGTTGACCTGATGCGATCTCAGGAGATCCATGCCAAAAACATGGATCTAATGAAGGATGCGATTAATAGCGTACTCAACTTCCTCATCAGCCTAACATCGGATCTAAGTGGTTCATGTTCCCCAGGAGATCAAGAGCAGGGGACTAAAATCCCGAATGAGCATTCTCAAATCAATGGGTTCATCACTAACTGGAAGCCAGCGGACCAGGAGGCGACCATGTTGGTAGAAAACTTATGTGAATTGCTACACCTCTCCAAGGACCAGCGAATAAAAACATTCTCTTCTATTAACCGAATAGCACTAAATGCATCACTAGTTCCTGCATCCACGGGGACTCCAAGGATCCCCGGAAGATCCACCAACAATATTGTTTTCACCGATGACGACATGATGGTAAAAGACGATCACAACCGTGCCTTGCATGTTACGACTCTTCATTGACACGGGCACATCTTCCAATGTCATCACTCTCAAGACACTTAAAGCTTCCAGGGTGCGACCTAACGAGATCGTACGACAACCCACTACGATGACAGATTTTGAAGGCAACCAAACTAGCACATACGAATACATCAACTTGGAGCTGGCAGTAGGGCCAATTCAATCAAGCGTGAAGTTTGAAGTGATTGAAAAAGAACCAGACTACCACATGATACTGGGAAGGCCGTGGCTTCACAATCTCAAAATCATTCCTTTAACATACCACCAATGCCTGAAAACAGTACTGAACGGAGAAGTTTTCCGCATCCCCGCGTCACTGTCCCCCTATGCACCAGTCTACTACGTAGAATCACATGGGCCGAAGGAGGGTTCAAAAGGCGTGACGACCAAGATTCACAATTTTCTGCTACCAAAATGGATATCACTCAGATATAGCGACAAACTGGAGATACTCCGCATAGGAGACCGCCCTCCCACCGTCTTCTCAGAAGGAAGACCCGCCAGTCTCCCACCACCGGGCGTAACCCGTGCCCGCACCAAGCGAGAGTGCACCCTTACCGCAGGACGAAGCAAAAAGGGAAAACTCACACATTACCACCGCTGTTAGCAATTAGCAGAGGAGACCATGACCCGGTCTCTCCGCCCGAAAGAATGTTTTCACAATAGCCAGGAGGAAGTTCCAGACACCCCTCAGAAGCTGCAAGACGGTACCTATTTAACCACAGACGAACTCCAAACTGTCAATATATGGAATGAGGAATTTCTGCGACCCATTCTGATCAGTTCGACCTACATTCTGCGGAACTCTTAAAGATAGTCGACTTACTCAAAGAATACCAAGACATGTTCGCATGAACTTACGAAGAAATGCCTGGCTTGGATGAAAAACTGGTCACCCACCATCTGCACGTGATACCCGGATCCAAACCAGTAGAGCAGCCTCCAAGATAATTTAGACACGACGTAGAAGAACAAATCAAGGCGGAGGTCCAGAAATTACTAGCCGCTGGTTTTGTCAAACCTATTCACCATCCCACCTGGTTGGCCAATATCGTTCCTGTTAAAAAGAAGAATGGTCAGATCAGATGTTGTGTCGATTTCGGAGATCTGAACAAGTGCTGCCCTAAAAACAATTTCCCGCTCCCTAACATCGACATGATGGTAGACGCTACTAGTGGACATGGTATGTTCTCTTTCATGGATGGATATAGCGTCTACAACCAGATAAAGATGTATGAGCACGACGCGAGTAAGACTGCTTTCCGAACCCCTCTCGGAAACTTCTATTACACCGTAATGCCTTTCGGTCTAAAGAATGCTGGCGCTACTTACCAACGCGCCATGACTACCATCTTCCACGATATGATGCACAAGCAAGTCGAAGATTACGTAGATGATGTGGCGGTTAAATCGAAGACTCGAGCGGATCATCCGGAAACGCTACGACAAGTGTTCGAAAGATGCCGCGAATACAAGTTGAAGATGAATCCTTTGAAATGCGCCTTTGGTGTCTCTTCCGGGAAGTTCTTTGGATTCGAAGTAACGGCCGCATGGATAAAAGTTGACCCAGTCAAAACGCAAGCTATCCTCACGAAGCCACCACCACGAACTGTAAAAGAGATCCAGAGTTTCATGGGCAAGGTAAACTACATTCGTCGCTTCATACCGGGGCTGGCACAGCTCATTATTGTGTTTACCCCTCTGCTGAAAAAAGGAGCGAATATCACATGGACTACGTCTCAACAAGAAGCGTATCAGAAGATCCAGCAAACGATGTCCTCCACGATCGTCATGAAGCCTCTTATGCAAGGGAGACCACTATGTCTTTACACAGCCTTTAGCGATACTGCCATTGGAGCCCTCCTCGCTCAAGAAGACGACGAAAGAATTGAATATCACATATACTACTTCAGTCGAACGTTAAGAGACGCTGAACTCAGATACCCCAAAGCGGAAAAGGCGTGTTTAGCATTAATTTATTCCATCCAGAAGTTCAGGCACTACCTCCTCTCCAACAAGGTGGTGTTAATATCCAAATCAGACCCTGTAAAGTTTCTCCTCTCAAAACCTGCCCTGATAGGGAGGCCGGATAAATGGATCCTGCAGCTGTCAGAGTTCGACATAACGTGCGCTTCCCCGAGGGCCATAAAAGGATAGGCTGTTGCAGACCTGTTAGCAGCATTCCCAGGAGAAAACACCGCGGAGTTACGAGAAGATCTCCCGGGAGACCTTCCAGATATCTTCTTAGTCAAAGAAGAGGCATGGATGCTGTTCTTCGACGACTCTTCCACCCCCAGCACTAATACCGGAGGATCGGGTGTGGTACTAGTATCTCCTGCTGGAGAAGTCTTCTCGCACTCTTTCAAGCTATACTTTCCATACACCAATAACTCAGCTGAATACGAAGCCTTCCTCATAGGACTATCACTAGCTAAACAAGCCGGGGCCACGCGTTTGGAGATAAGAGGAGATTCCAAATTACTTATCAACCAGGTAAACGGGATTTACACATTGAAAGAACTGACGCTGGCACCATACAGGGCTGAAGCACAAAAACTACTAAATTATTTCGCCGATGCAACCATCACACACGTCGGCCGTAGCAGTAACAAGCATGCTGACTGCCTAGCTACACTAGCATCAAAGCTACAGTTCGAAGGATTCGAGGAAACCCTGACAGTAAACGACGAACCATAGCTTCAACATGGCTTTCACAACCTCGGAAAGCCGAAGACGATGACTGGAGAACTCCTATCATTTAAGAACTCAACAACTCACTTTTCCAAGGGAAGGTCAACCTCAAGACTTTGCGGAATTTCTTTATGCTTCAAGATGTTCTCAGATCATCGAAACCTGGACATGCTCTCTGTCAAGGTATCTCGGAAAAGAGGAAGCACAACAACAACTTGAACATGTCCATGCCGAAGTCCAGGAATAACATCAGTAGTAACCCTCTACCGTCGTTTACAACGACTTGGATACTATTGGCCGGAGATGGAAGCCCAATCTCGATTACTCCAGAAGGCGTGTCCCAATTGCCAGGCACCCCCATGTCAGACAGAAGTCCTCAACATCAGTCACACTGGGATCAAGGGAGCCGTACATCGGCTTCCTTCGCAACGACATTCTCCCTACTGACAAAGAGGATGCGTCCAAGCTAAAACAAAAGTCCAAAAGATTCGTGTTCCATGATGGGGTTTTATATCGCAAGAGTTTCGGATGAAGTCTACTGCGGTGTTTGGGCGATACAGAAATCCTAGTTATGTTAAGATAAATGCACGAAGGCGAACACCAAGGGAAACAAAAACTATTCCTGCATATACACGAGAGATACTACTGGCCGACCATGGAAGACGACGCGGCTACTTTCGTTCAGAAATGCCGAGAATGCCAGATTCACGGAAACCTCATCCACGCGCCTCCAACACCCCTGCACTCGATAAGTAGCCCGTGGCCCTTTTATAGCCGGGGACTTGACATCATTGGGAAGATCAACCCGCCATCCACAAAACAGCATGAATACATAATAACCGCGACCGAGTACTTTACCAAGTGGGTTGAAGCTGTCCCGCTGAAAGGAACCACTGGAGCCACGATCGCGGCGTTCTTTAAGGAACACATCATCTGCCATTTTGGCGTACCTAAACACGTCATCACCAAAAATGACACGCCTTTTGCTAACAAGCAAGTACAAGAACTACTTGAGAGGTATGATATTAAACAAGTCTTCTCTACCATCTACTATCCCCAGGGAAATGGGCAAGCTGAAAGTACCAACAAGACTCTGATCCGAATCCTCAACCGAACAGTACACGAAAATCCCAGGACCTGGCACGAGCAATTGCCAATGGCTCTATGGGCGTACATAGCATCTCCTAGAAGCTCCACCGGCATGTCTCCCTACTCCCTTGTTTACGGTACAGACGCGATCCTCCCAGCGGAAATCAAGATCCCGTCTGCCAGAATCGCCGCAGCAAGTGGACCTCAGTGGAATGAAGCCGAAACACTCAATGCCAGAATCGTGAAACTAGATACTATAAACTCCAGAAGATCCCGGGCGGAGGAACATGCACAAGCATACAGAAACAGGAATTCAGGGCGTACAACAACCATGTAAAATCCAGGGTTTTTAAGGAAGGAGACCTGGTGCTAAAAACCGCCAAACACATCCAAAGAAGATGCATCGACACCAAGTTTTCTCCCAAATGGGAAGGGCCGCACATAATCACTAAAAGCGTATGACAGTGGTTACTACAAGATTATCAAAGAAGATGGGGGAAGGCTAGAGGCAGTCATCAACGGAAAGTGGCTTAAGGCATACTACGCCTAATCACTTCCCTGCAACATGCTACATCAAAAATGTGAACGTCCAGACACCCTCTCTGCTTTTAATTTTCTTTCTTACCAATTATCAAATTTCAATAAAATCCAACAGATTAATGGAATTTCATTATTTCTTCAAAAAACAAAAAAAGAGAGGAGCCTTCAAACCTCGTGATACAAGTCAGAAAAGTCCATCTAGTAAATTATAATCCCTGCAAAATATCATCTTCAATCGACCATGATATCTTTCAGTCCTACTCTTCAAGTCTCGAGTTAACTCTTCAATCCTCTGAGACTCCAAGGCCAAAGCTTTCTCCTCTTCCAGCATGGCTTTTGTGGCAGGAATCACACCAGCAAGAATACCAGCTATGTCGACTTTCACAATATTGAGACGATGCCGCAACCAGCTGATATTAAATTCCAAGGATTCACAGGTGGACACCATGTTCTCCAACCTTTGAATGGCTGACTCTGCAGCAACACGGATGGACATATTCTCCATCTCAGTGATAGATGCATTTATGTGTCTAATTTGTCCCCAATGTTTCGTATTGTTAGTACCCCTTTTTGTCCTTATTATGGTGTTTTGTGTGTTTGTAGGTATTTTTTGGAAATAAACATTTTTAGAGAATTCGGCTCGAAAAGTTGGTAAAAGCACCCCGGAGGACATTTGTTATCCAGACTCCCACTTTGGATAAGGGGCACCTCAGTTGGGAATCTACTATTCGCACCCCTGGTTCGGTTAAGGGGCAACCACCTTCTTCGTTTGAAAATGAAAAAAAGGCGGGAAATGGACTTGGAAGTCATGGAGATTTTCAAAGTGCGGAATTAGACGTAATATTTGTTTGAGTTTCTCTCGGATTTGACTTGGAATGATGTCACACACTAAAACAGAAAGGTACTTGATTCATGCACGTAAATAATGGAAGAAATCATCAAACAAGGGATGAAATATATTCTCGGATTTTCTGTTTTAATTTCCGAGTTATTTTGGGAAGAGTTCTTGTGGCCTGAGCGTGTTTGGCGCATGCTGGGATGTGTGGAAGAGTGTTGGGATGGAGAGTTTGGGGAGAATCATTAGTTTAATATAATTGTTATTACAAACCCAGTTTTAATTGTTTTTCTCCCATTTCATTATTGTGATAATCCTTTGAGCAATAAGAATGAATTTTGAGTGTGTTTCCAATATGCGGAGCTAGAACCCATCACTGTGACGACGGAGGAAGCCGAATTTTATACATGGGTAATTTTAATTAATTCTTTTTATGACTTTTGCACTAATTAAAATTGAATTATGATTTGATTAAATTAGTTATTATTTTATTAGATGGGTCATGCTTGCTTAGATGTTTGATGTCCCATGCTTACGATTTATAACTAATATTTTGAGAATCAACCTTGGCAAAAATAAGAGTCCATGTTTTTATTTGTTGAGCTATAATTGTTAAAAGAATTAATATTTGAACCTTTTGTTATGAATTCGGTGGAATCCTGAATCCCAGTAACTCTCTCCATCTTGTGACAATATTTGTATATATTTTTCTTTTATTTTAGTTTATTAAATCCTAAGATCAATTTCATCAAGTCCGAGTGAACGACAACCCCTACCTATTACTACAACATTATTGAGTCACACCAATTTTTGGCGCCGCTGCCGGGGAGTGGTTGCATAATACACTCTGATTGATATCAATTTTTGTATATAGTTTATTTTTATTTCTTGTATATAATTTATTTTTCTTTTTCTTTTAGATTTCTTTTAGTTCTTTTTACCCAGTTCGTTTGAATATTTTCCAGGTACCTTAGTCTGAAGTGCTATAGGCGAAAAGATGCACTCGCAAAGCTTTTGCAAGGACCACTTGGAAGATCCACTAGAGGTTTGCTTAGCACATTTTGGGTATGATTTTGATGATGATAGTGTTATTTGTGAAGTCAATGCCTTATTAGACTCCACACCACTGCTAGACACTAACAAATGGAAACCCATACTAGAACCTCTAGTTTTGTCCGAGTCTCGACTACTTCCATCAGTCGAGGATGCTCCGACCTTGACCCATAAGCCATTAAGTTCTGAATTTTTTCGTCTTGATGATATTGATAATGAAACCGTATTAGATGATAATGGGTCTATAAGTCGTGATATTATTGCTCCATTGAGGCCTTGTTCAGAGAGTGCATTTGAACTAACATATGTTTGTGTGCCCGACTTAGCTGAATTTGAACCAATATCAGTCGTGGAAGTTATTTTCGCTGACTTAAAACCTGATTTAGGGAGTACAAGAACTGTTCAATTCTTTAAATAATCTTTACTAATTATCTACGAACCTGATTTACTTCATATTCAAGGTTCGAATTATGTTTTAAATAAGATTGAAATCAGTTTTATCTCTCTAGGTACTAATATTTCTTACTGCAGGTTCATGTTTATAACTAATCATATTAGTTGGGTTGATCCCCAACTCTTCAGGCTTTATATATATGACTCACAGCTTACCTTGGGGTACCAACCTCACCTTGTTTGAGAACGTGCTACTGGCAAGTAGGGGAACAGATAACTTTCGCTTCATGGGAGTCAACCCATCAGATTTGTTCCCTCTACTCTATCTCTTATTTTCTTTTTGTTTATTTTTTTTTTCATTTCCCATCTTAATTTCTACGTTGGATGACTCAATTACATTGAGGACAATGTAATGTTTAAGTGTGGGCGAGTGACATTTTCGTTAGGTGTTAAAAAAAAAATTAGCGGGTTAAAAAAAATGCATATTATGATCAGCTGTTGAGCGGGTCTTGAAAAAAAAAATTACATTTTCATATTATGACCAGCTGTGGAGCGGGTCTTAAAAAAAAAAAAAATGGCGCCGTAACAGAAGCACTTATTCTCTATCGTAGTTTGTAACAGTGTTT
The DNA here is from genome assembly GCA_023531295.1 of Papaver armeniacum. NCBI lineage: Eukaryota > Viridiplantae > Streptophyta > Magnoliopsida > Ranunculales > Papaveraceae > Papaver > Papaver armeniacum. The sequence goes on along the minus strand of JAJJWW010019281.1, from coordinate 171,184 downwards.
GCAACAACTATAACTGTTGCAAACCCGGTTTTCATCATTTCTCCTTTGTTCATCATTTGTAAACCATTTTTGAGCAATAATAATGAATTTTGAGCGTGTTTCCAACATGATGAGCGGCTAATTCTCCCACAACCAAGGCAATGAGGAAGCTATTTACGCATGAATAAGCGGTAACCATTTTATTTGCTCTAATTTATAATTTATAATTCACTCAATCACTGCTTTTGCAGAGTTTTAAATTGTTCGCAAAATTCTTTTCATTAGTTTTGATTCAATTAGATAGGTTATGCTTTGTATTAAGATAATCTATGCTTAGGGATACAATTAATTTTTGAGAATTTGTCCGATTATTTGTGAATTAAGAAACAAGGGATTTAAAAGATAATTAGAGTTTTGGGTTATTTACTGTTATTCATTCATGTGTTATAGTGGAATCAGTGTCTTGGTTATTCTCTCATATCTTGAATCAATTTTGTGTTAATTTTTCTTTATTATTAATTTTTATAAGTCTAAAATCTTTTGCTTTCACAAGTCTCAACGAACCTTATTACTACAACATTATTGAGTCACACCAATTTTTGGCGCCGCCGACACGGACTTGTCTTTAGGCTAGAGTTTTTTAGATTTCTTTTTAGGTTTTTATTTATTTGTTCTTCTTTACGTTTTTGGGTTTTTGTCTTTTCCTTTCAGATTTTGGGATTTGGAGCGAAAGAAATATTTGCCAAAGCTTTTGGTGGATACTTAAAGATTTGGAGTTAAAGACAAAGCGAAAGGAGCAAAATAAGAAGATTTTTTTTTTTATATATATTTTATAAAAGAGAGAAAAAAAAAAGAGAGGCATTTTTTTTTTTTTTTTAGACTTTTCTTTTCTTTTGCACTTTTACCTTTTTGGACTTGGACATTTGGACATTCGGACATTCCTTATTTTTTTAAACCCTAAGGAAGGGTAGTATTAAATATTAAACTGCTTGTAGTGATGTCGAGAGAAGGACGATTACGATATCACCTCGGCCCCTCGGGTTCGCTGTGAGATGGCTTTTTGCACATGATACGTTTTTTTTGGAGAACCTCACACTGAAGAATACCGGCTTAGAGTCTTGAAAGAGCACAAAACGTTAAATATTCAAAGGTCCATCCATGTGCATGCTAATGGAAGAGAACGAAACGTTACCTCCCATGAATCACCGCCCTTTCGTGGGTTTTTGTCTTTTCCTTTGATTTTGGTCGAGGAACTGAAAACGGCTGTTTTAAATTCCTAGTAAAGGGCAAGGACCGGCCATACAAGATAAGGGTTCGGATTTCATCACCGTTCTCTTCTTGCCCGCCTTAGGGAAACAATACTTAACGCGAACCTAAGCCTTAAAATTTGGAATAGAACGAGACCGATAGGGTAACGAGCTTAGTAGGAAAGTCGCTCGAAAAATATTGGTTACTCTTTTAGCATACTTGAAGTTCATGATGGTCTCTGTGAAGTTGAATGCGTGACTGCGCCGCCTTGTAATAGCGGTGAGGCCTTGGGTATCAAAGCTCCACTGAGCTTCCCTCGCCTTGATTCAACTTACTTTGACTCGGATTGATCCATAGGGGTTTGCTTAAATTGTAACGAATTCCCTTTCGAACGATTAGAAGCTGGTCTAGAAAACAATCTAAGTGGAGCCATCATGCTTTTTGTTTGCTAAATATCATTAGGTTTGTTGTGGTGGAGTCAGCCTTGTTTGTGTTTGCATAGAACTTCCCTTCCTTTTAGGATTTTTCTTTTTCTTTTATTTTATTTTTCTAGTGTATGCCCGAGGTCTTTAAAGAACGGGCTTGGAAAAGAAACACTCTAGGTCGTTTGATTAGTGACAAACCTAGTAGTTCTTCTTGTGAAGGCGGGGAACTCGAAGACTCTTCTTTTGAGAGCCCCGTTTTTGGAAACTTCAGTTTTGAGAATCTGTCTCTTAGTGAGGAAAGTACCCCTAGTACTTCAGTTGTTCCAACGATGGCAACTTTAAAAGATTACATGTTCCCAACTGGGACCAACCGAGCTTCGTGCATTAAATTGCCAGCCAATACGGCTAACTTTGAGATAAAAGCTAGTATTCTTCAGATGATCCCCATATTCTTAGGAAGAGATGATGAGAACCCTTATTTTCATATTAGGGACTTTGAGGAAATTTGTGGGACAGTTAGAATAAAAGACCTTACTGATGAAGTTTTGAAACTTAAGATGTTCCCCTTTTCCTTAAAAGATAAAGCCAAGACCTGGCTAAACAACTTACCATATGGATCCACTGAAACATGGCAGGAGCTTATTCTTGCTTTCTATATGAAATTCTACCCTAAGCATAAAGCTTCATGACTATTAGGCGTAAAATTAGTGCTAGTGTGCAACAAGAGAGGAGAGTCTCTTTATAGGTTCTTAGAGAGATTCAATGATCTCCTATCTCAGTGTCCTCACCATGGATTCGATAAGATGAAACTTGTAGGGATTATTTATGATGGTTTAGACTATTCGACCAAAGCCATGGTCGAGTCTATGTGTCTTTGGTGAGTTTACTAATAAAAGTCTTGAGGATGTCTTTACCTTCTTAGGAGATGTTCTTTGAGAAATCCCAACGGTTGGGAATCTTGTGTTGAACCCCCTAAAAGACTCTTGGTCAATAGAAGTAGCACCAATGTGGTTGATACAAGCTTCGGGTCGGATGCTAAGTTTGCTGCATTGTCCAGAAGGTTAGAAGCTTTGGAAATGGGTCAGTCTAAAAATAGGTCTCTTGGTGAACCTAATAGAACCTCTCAAGTATCTAGTTATGGAATAGAGCCCGATAACTCATTTTGGGAAGGTCAGGTTAGTGAAGAGCAAGCTCATGCTATCTATAACAATGCTAGGTTTGAGAACTGTCGAGGAAGTTTGACCCATACTCAGAGACCTACAACCTGGTTGGAGAAACCATCCTAATTTCTCTTGGTCTAAGGGCCCGAGAATCAAGGTCGATCTAGTAATTCTCGGCCTCCCCCGGGTTTTGGTTATAATAAGAATTCTTCAGGTCAAACCAGTTCTAGAACCCTTCTGAGAATAGAATGACTAGCTTAGAGGAATCTTTTAGTATACTAAAAAAGAGCCAGGATATGTTAGCACAGATCCAGGAAATGTTAGTAAAGAGCCAGGGTAATTTTCAAGAGGAAACCAAGCAGAATTTCAAGAATAATTCCCAGTCCCTTGCTAAATTAGAACTTCAAGTCGGCCAAATTGCTAAGTTCCTTAGTGAGAGAGAAGATGGAAGGTTCCCTAATCATACTAATCCTAACCCTAAAGGAGAGAAAACGTACAATCATGTGAATTCTATTACAACCCTTAGGAGTGGAAAGAAAGTTGACACTAAGGTCGCCATGCCTGATAGTGAACATGCTGTAGTTCACCCTTCTGAGCCAGAAAATGATGAGGAGACTGATAGAGTCTCTAAAGAGACTAATGAGGGTCATATTGAGCCAGGCTTTGTTCCAAGAGCCCCGTTCCCCCAGCTGCTAGTTCCAACTAAGAGGGAGTCCAACTTTAATGATATATTGGAGGTTTTTAAGCAGGTTACTATCAACCTCCCACTGTTGGATGCGATTAAGCGATTCCCGCTATGCCAAGTTTCTTAAGGACTTGTGTACATGAAAGCGTAAGCTTAGTGTTCAAAAGAAAGCCTTCCTAGCTAGTCACGTGAGTTCCATTATTCGAATACCACTACTCTTAAGTATAAGGACCAGGGGTCCCCTACTATTTCTTGCACAATAGGTAAATACCGTGTTGAGAAATCTTTGCTTGACTTAGGAGCCAGTGTGAACTTACTCCCATACCATGTGTACCTTAAGCTAGGGCTTGGTGAGATGAAACCTACCCAGATGACTCTTGAGTTAGCTGATAGGTCCGTTAAAATTCCTCGGGGTGTGATTGAGGATGTTCTCATAGAGGTTGACAAGTTTATTTATCCGGTGGATTTTGTTATCCTAGATACCCAACCTGTCCCTGACCCAGAGAACCATATACCGGTAATTTTAGGTCGCCCCTTTTTAGCTACATCCAATGCGATCATTAACTGTCGAACTGGTATTATGAATTTATCTTTTGGTAATATGACTATTGAGCTGAACGTTTTTCATATTAGTAAGCTACCCTCTAAACTAGATGACTCGAGCATAGAAGAGGTGAACATGATAGGAACATTAGTCGAGGAGTCATTACCAAACACTTTGTTAGAAGATCCTTTAGAGAAATGCCTAGATCACTTTGGGATTGATTTTGATGATGATGATGTGATTAATGAGGTGAATGCATTGTTAGATTCAACCCCTTTGATAGACACTAGTAATGGCTGGAAACCCAAGATCGAACCTCTACCCTTTTCTAAGTCTACCCTAGTTCCTTCGTTAGAAGAGCCTCCTAAGTTAGACCTAAAACCATTACCAGATTCCCTAAAGTATGTGTTTTTAGGCCCTTCTAAGACTTTACCTGTGATTATTGCTTCCGACTTGGATAGTGATCAGGAAAGTAGGCTAGTAACCGTCCTTCAAAACAACAAGGAAGCTTTAGGGTGGACCATAGCATACATTAAGGGTATAAGTCCTACTCGTTTGTATGCATCGATCTATTTAGAGGAAGATACCAAACCTTCTAGGGAGATGCAACGAAGACTAAACCCCAATATGAAAGAAGTAGTTCGAACCGAGGTTCTTAAGTCATTAGATGCGAGGCATTATCTACCCCATTTCGAGACAGTAAGTGGGTCAGCCCCGTTCAGTTGTTCCCAAGAAATCCGGTATTACTTGTAGTCCGAAATGATAACAATGAGTTAATCCCTACCCGAGTGACCACGGGTTGGCATGTCTGTATTGACTATAGGAAATTGAACAAGGTCACTAGGAAGGACCACTTTCCCCTTCCCTTCATCGACCAGATGCTAGAGAGATTAGCTGGACATAGTCATTACTGCTTTTTAGATGTCTACTCTGGCTATAATCGGATCGTTATTGCCAAGAAGACCAGGAGAAAACCACTTTTACCTGTCCCTTTGGTACCTTTGTGTATATACGCATGCCTTTCGGGCTATGTGATAGGGTATAGAATACATCCTATTTACAATCTATTGTTTATGCTTTCTTTCCTATTTTTCTTGTAAATTATGTATTTTACGCTTGTTTTGAGTTTTGTAGCTACTTTGGAGTCGCACGGAGGAAAAGAAGAAGAAATCACCCAATTTGAGCCAAAAGGGCAAAAAGGTCATTTTACAAAGCGATTGATATATGGAGCTCGGTTAATGTTAAGGGGCAACTCTTTTGGGAGGATCACTACGAGGATGTTCGATCAAGGTTAAGGGGGTCTTTGGAAACTTGGCTAGCCCTTATCAAAGCGACCACGATATAGGCACCCATCGAGGGTGGTTCTTACGTTGGGCATCTTAATCCCAAATCATTACACAACCCTAAACTCGAGAGGCGTTTCTCTAAATCATTACTCCAGCTGAAATTGAGAGGAACAATGGATGCGCACCAGCTGCTGCTATTGAGATCGAGAACAGAGTGAACTGAGAGATGAAATTAAAGGGGAAAGAAAGAATCTGTGTTATGAAGAAGTCAGTGAAGTCGATTCATAAATGAATCTGTGGTAAATCAAGGTTTCGATTTGAAGAGGAATCAGTGATAAAGATGGGTTTGCTGATGAATTGAAAGAAGAGATCGAGAGTAAGCTGCTGACAGAGATTGAGACAGTGATGATTAAGGGTTATGAAGAACAAAAGGAAATTGGTGGTTGAGATCCGAGTTCCCGCTTGCTATGGGTATGTGATTGAGTTGAGATGTAATCAGAGATGGGTTTGTGAGATCGACTCAGTGAGAAGGAACTTAGGGTTCGCTGGAATCGATTGGCTGGGTGTGGTATGCAATGTTACGGCTTTTAAGTTCAAAGGAATTGGGGGTTTTGCTTTAGTTTCTGGAATAATGAAAGAATGGGTAAGAATTGTTCGAATTGTTGTTGATTTTCATGGGTATGAGGATGAATTTCAAGACTCAGGAGATGGGCTCGACTTGTTTATGGGATTGTGGATCGATTTGAAGAGAGAATCAAGATGATGTGCTGCTGAGTAACGAGTAAAGCACTTGAAAGGAAGAATGGGTTTGAGAAATTGATATTGCTGTTTGAAGTGAACTCAGTGGATAGAAGAGATGGAATTGAATCTCATCGTTGCGACAAGAACAATAAGATGGATTTGTTTGAATTGAAAAGCAGGACAACGAGTTGATGTTCTTTGTCGGTGGAGAAGGCTGATAAGGAAGAAGGAGCAGACAATGGTGAATTGCTTGAAATAGATGAATGTTTAGGACTGCAGGAATGGAGCTAAGAATGGCCTGAATGTGGCCTGGAAGTCCTATAAACATCCGAAACTCGGCCGGTTTTCTGCACCGGAGAGTCAACTCGGCGATGACCGATCCAGACGACTCAACCCAGCTGAGTAAGATCCTGTAAGCTCAAAGAAGACCGACTCGAAGCCGACTCCCTCTTCGCTTGATCGTTGACTAACAATTGACCGCTTTGACCGTTAGTCCTAACGGTGGACTCGACGGAATATTCCGTCGAATATACCGAAGACGGTGAAATTTTCAGGTGGCCGCGATGACGGATTCGGTCAAATTCCGCCATAATACCAGTTTTTCCGACCAAAAAATTCGAGAATTTTGTGGACTTCTCTCATGGGTGTGAAGACTTGGGCTTGGAATTGGATGGAGAATTTGGCTCAAATTTGGAAAGAGAAGATGGAAGATGAGAAAGACTAGAATTTAGAAATTGAATTGCAAAAGGAAAGGGTCTCTATTCCTTGGAAGATTTGGAGAACATTGAAGCCTATAAGTAGAGAAGTTCTCTACACACTTTGATATCTTCTACACACATCTTTTTACACACCTCTCTACACACACAACACTTGTGTTTTTGCTTGCTTCCTTAAATTCTTTTTAATTATTTGTGTGAACTTGAAAATTCTCCTTTTAATTATTATTTGTGTGAATTTCAAAAACATGAGTAGCTAATTTTCTTATTGATTGAGGATGAATTCCTAGTTCTTAATATATGATTTGAGTTTTGTTTCAATTCTATCTTGAGATTTTTCACATGATTATCGATTGTTTTTACTAATAGGAATGTTTATTCATTCATGATTGATTGATAGATTGTTTAGAGTGCACGCTAAATTGATTTGTTAATTTGATCTAAAGCTAGTGAAAGTTAGGAGATAAGTAATCGTTTCTTGACTCTTTACATAAGTAGCAAACACGAGACCTTGAGGGATTCCGTGGAGCAATTGTGTGTGAAAACAACGTTAGCAAGTAGACCTTGATCTAAGAGTCTAACTACTAGTATTAACCTAATAAGTTCATAAATCTTAATGCGTTTATTTAAATTACATATAGAGTGATCTACTACTAGGTGGTTTGGTAAATAGAATCCGGTAGTCGAGAACTTCCGTGTCCTAGTGATACAAGGGATTTAGGGTTTAGCACTCTAGTTGCTTTACCTACGGTTGGTGATAATTTGTGACTAATAACAAGTAGAAAAGAACATAACTTTAATCATTGTTTTGCAACGAAGAATGATTCCTTGATCTTGTCTCTCTTATTGATTTCAACTTTATCTTTTAATTGCTTTGTTTATTTTCTTTTGCTTTATACACCCCCCCTTTTGTGACAATTTTTACAACTAGAATCTCTTGCTCCTCGTGGGAACAAACTTGACTTCCATTATATTATTTTTAATTGAGTGGAAATAAGATATTAATTTGATTGCACCTACGACACGTATCAAATTTTGGCGTCGTTCTAAGGGAGCAGCGGACGATTTTAGTTGTTTTTATTTTTCTTTTTGCTATATTCTTGCTTTGTTAGATTCTATACCGTATCTAACTTAGTTTTTGAGAATCTTGTTTCAGGTGTATACCTTTGGTGAATGCTTAAGAAGGGCAGACCCGAGTCCAATACGTCTTCGATCCGGCACTCAACTAAAGGATTTCATTCGAGCGATTAACACTCCACTTCCTCCTTCTTCATCAAGTGATTCGGACAAAGAGGAAGAAACGATGGCCGATCGTACACTCAAGGACCTAGCTTCTCACAGGCTTGATACACAACAATGGTGTATCCAAACTAACTCAACCTTCGAGATCAAGCGGGGTTGATTAGAGAGTTACCAAAGTTCCATGGCATGGTGAATGAGGACCCAAACAAACATCTTATGGACTTCTATACCATAGTTATGGCTATGCTTCCACCGGAGACTAATGCGGATGGAGCAATGTTGAAAGCTTTCCCGTTTTCTTTGGCGGTCAATGCTAAGGAATGGTTATATTATTTGCCTTCCTAAGTATCACAACATGGAATGGTATGAAGAAAATTTTCCTCGAGAGATATTTTCCCGCATCCAAAGCTACTCAAATTCGCAAGGAGATTTGTGGTTTGAAACAACATGTGGGAGAGTCGTTGTATGAATGTTGGGAGCGATACAAGAGGTTGGTGGCAAGCTGTCCACACCATCAATTTAGTGACGTTATGATTCTCCAATACTTCTACGAAGCTATCAACCCAAGTGATAGGTCTCTTCTTGACGCCGCGGGTGGTGGTGCACTAGTGAACAAGACGGTGACCCAAGCTACCGAGTTGATTGAAAGTATGGCTGCGAACTCGCAACAATTCTACACAAGGGATGAACCAATGGTTAGGCGAGTGCATGAAGTTAGTGATTCATCATCACATTTTGATCAAAGGATGAGTAACATGGAGATAATGATTCAAAGGATGGCCGCGGTAATTATCCCGGATGGTGGGACCGAGCAAGTCAATGCTTTATATCCAAATAAAAGGCCAAGGTACGATCCATACTCCAATACCTACAATCCCGGTTGGAAGGATCATCCCAACTTTAGTTATGCAAATAAGCAAGCGGCGGTTCCCAATCCGTATGAGCAACAAAGTGGTTTCCAACAATCACGTTTCCAACCTCAACAACAATTTCAACCACAACAAGTCAAGGAACGTGATTCTTCAAATGATGACAAGCTCAATGCGTTAATGCAAGGTATGCAAGGTCTTACTTCTATGTTCCAACAAAGCCAACAAAAGACCGATTCGGCAATCAAGGATTTACAAATTCAAGTGGGGCAATTAGCGTCCGATGTGAACTTATTGAAAGCTCAAGCATCCACAAAGCTTCCTTCACAACCATTTGTTAATCCAAGAGAGAGCGTTAATGCGATTACTTTAAGGAATGGGAAACAAGTGGAGCAACCACATCAACAAGATAAGGTGTATGATGAGAAAGAGGAAATTGAAACCGCACCAAAGGAGAATACATCCCCAACCAACTTACCCAAGGAGACGGTTCCTACTTTCACAACTCCACCCCAATTTCCTAGCCGATTTGCTAAGTCAAAGAAAGAATTGGAATACATGGATATTTGGGAGATCCTTAAGAAAGTACAAGTCAATATTCCACTCATTGAAGCTATTCGTCAAATTCCTCGTTGTGCAAAAGTTCTTAAAGGAGTTGTGCATGAAGAAGAAAAGGTTAAAAGGGAATGAAGTCATGAGTGTGGGGAAAATGCTTCTGGCGTTCATTTTCAAGAAACTCCCACCAAAATTAAAGGACCCCGTAGTTTCAATATACCTTGCACAATTGGTAAAACAAGGTTTACTCGAGCTTTACTAGATTTGGGAGCATCGGTTAATGTTATGCCTTCCTCGATTTATGATTCTTTGAATCTTGGTCCTCTTAAAGAGACCGGGGTAGTTCTTGAACTTGCTAACCGATCTAATGTTTACCCGAAAGGGATTGTTGAGAATATTTTGGTGCAGGTTAATGAGCTTGTATTTCCGGCCGATTTCTATGTCTTAGACATGAATGATGAGAATTCTTCCAAGTCTACACCTTTGCTATTGGGTAGACCATTCTTAAGCACCTCCGGAACAAAGATTGATGTCCAAAGTGGCACCTTGACTATGGAGTTTGATGGTACACTCATCCACTTCAATATCTTTGAGACAACGCGATACCCTAGTGATGTGAAGTCATGTTTTCCCGTGAAAGAGATTGATCCGGGCTAATGAATCTAGCAAGAGCTAAGTCGGGCCGTCGACTTTAAAACAAGCGCTTAATGGGAGGCAACCCATAGGTTTTGTATTTCTTATCCTTTTGCTTTTTATTTTTGTTATTTCTTTTTCTTGTTTCTTATCATGTTAAAATTTCCCACCTTGACTTTACTAGGAGGATTCAATTACATTGAGGACAATGTAAGGTTTAAGTGTGGGGGAGTGGTTAAGCATGTATTTTAAAAAAATTTACAAAAAAATTTAAAAATTTAAAAAATTTAAAAAAAAAAAAAGTTTTACCTAAAACTACTACAAGAAAATTGGTGTATTGCAACACCTCATTTTTGTGGCTAAAACCCATTTTTCATGTGGCAAAAGGATTTTGCCACATAAAAACTTTTTGCCACACCCTGTGGCAAGAAACTGTGTGACAAGAAGTTATTGCCACACCTTAAGTGGACTGCGGCAATAGCTCAACTTTTTGCCACACCAAATGGTGAGGCAATATCATGAGGCAAAAAAGGTATTTCTTTAATTTTATTTTATTTTAAAAATAAATGAATTTTATATTTCTTTAATTTTATTTATTTTAAAAATATATTCCAGTTTATTGTAATTTTGTATAAACAAATGTTCCCTTTTTATTTATTTTTCTTAATAATATTATTTAATTCAATTTTTTTTTTCTTTTGATGTTTTATTCAGAGAAGAAACCAACAAGATCAAAATTCTCATTTGTTGAATTAACTTTGTTTCTGATACAAATTGAATACATGTACACACTAAAAAATTTAATTTAATCAATACATCACATACATAAACGATTATGGATGACATAACAATCGTCGTAATTTTGAGAAAAAGAAAAAGAACCTAAGTTAAACTCCATCGGAATCTTCCTCTTTTGTACTCCTGCAATATCAAAGTTTAAAGGAAGAAAGTTATTTTTATGTTAAAAAATCTTTCTAAACATCATATGTAATTATTTTGTTTACTAAAGATGTGAAGATTACCTTGTCCTGTAAACTTCCGCAACTTGATTGACATGAAGTATCCACTTAGGCCCTGAAAAATCAAAAAAAATGTTGTAAGCTAGATCTAGTTTGTGATTTGAAAACGAAGGGAAAAAAAACACCATAGGCTAGCACTTAGCGCACTATCAACTTAGAGAACTAAAGAAAAAAATTGTGAAAAACAACCCTTGTTGTATAACAGATCTCAATTATTCTAAAAATCAGTGTAAAGACTGCACTTTTATTCACCAATCGTAATCAAACCATAAGAAAGAAGTTGAATCATGAAGACTTGCCTTTCGTTTTCCAGGTCAAGCAAAATTTCTGTGGAAGGATACAATGAAAAATTGTTAAATAGCCTAAGTTTGGAATCTCAAAAAGAATCTAGACCCCAAAAACGTATTTCCTTCACAAAAGACTAATCACATCAATGGAAACACATCAAAACATTTTACTTGCTAGATCTGAAACATGGAGAGAGAGAGAACATGAAACGTTAAAAGAGAAAAAGTGGGAGAAAGTGAATATGTACGTGGAGGTTGGTGGTGGACATTTTTACTTATGGAAATAAAAATATAACTTAATTGTTTTTATTCCTTATTAATAATAAAAGTAAGTTATTACGTTTTTGCCACACGAAAAATGAATACTGCGGCAATAAGTCATCTTTTTGCCGCACACCTACGCTTGTCGCGGCAAAAGCCCAATATTTTGCCTCACCGGTTGTTTTGATGTGGCTAGAAAGCCGTTTTGCCACACCCGATGTAATCTGTAGCAATAACGTTATTTTGCCACACACACTCAAATAGGTGGTGCGGCTATAGACTGCTTTTCTTGTAGAATTCAACTTTTAGAGATTTTAGAGTCCCTAGCATACTTCTAGGTATGTTTACATAGAGATTTTGACCGACATAATTGAACTTGGAAATGTTAGGGAACTACATTCGGATTTCTTGTTTGTTAGAGTGTTAAATAATGGATTTAATCATGCCGGTGATGCGAATTTGGTGCAGGGAGAAATGCATTATTAGAGTTGCTGATCAATCATTAGTGGAGATTACCCGTATTCATGTGAGGCAATCCGACCAGAAATTTTTCCATCTACTAAAGAGCTTTCTTTTGAGTGTGTGTCACCGTACGTAAATTAGGGTAGAATGGTGAGCTACCCAACCTCCCACTAATAGAAGCACTACTCTTTGATCTCTTGAGTGCTAATTTTGTCAATCATGAGGGTGACGTCTATAGATGAAAGCCTCCTTCTTGTAGTTCGATTTGCAGTTAGCACCATTCTCTCTCGCGACAACAACGGGTTCATAGAAACACCATCATCATCAACAAGGAGCGACATCAAAATCTACAAGGAAAGTTGAAGAAGTTTAAGGTTTACAAGCAACGGAACGAGAAAAAGAGCACATATCATATTCAAGTAAAGCAACATACAAATAAGCGGATTTTTACATATATGTTGAGGACTTACAATACAATGAGGTAATTCTATATCCAAGTATGAAGACTTATTCATAAAAGCGAAGAAAATCAAAAGGTGAGAATTTTTGAAGTTTATGATTTCAAGACGATACAAGTTGTGAAGAATCGAGCGGTATAATACTTCTCCCACGGCCATGGTTTATTTTGTATTTAATTTCTCTTGTTTTTCACAAAAAAAAAAAAAAAAAAAAAAAAAAAAATTGAAAAAAAAAAAAAAAAACAAAAAACAAAAAATTGAAAAAAAAAAAAACAAGAGAAATATTTGTTTTGTTAATAAGCCGTGGGGAAGGAAAATTTATAAGGAAGTTTCAAGCGACAAGGATTTAAGGTAAAAGGTTACAAATTGTCAAGGAATTACGAAATTCGAGAGTTTATCATCAATAGTTGAAACCGAAGACGAAGACTAAGAAGATAAAGATGAGGAGCGGAAGACGTTTCTATTGGATGCCGTGAGAGTGGTGTTATCATAATTGGCGATCGGATGTGAAGGTGAGTAAGTAATCTCATCCTTGATAATAAATTGTTGATTTCCTTTCTTAGAGATCGTCAGAAAAATGGTTTTTCAAAATGTTAAAAGATGTGGGTTTTTAAAAATATTTCGGAAGTTGTCCTTCCCACCATTCAACGTGTTGCAGGATTTCTGTCTTCATTCCTACCTGCACACATGTGAGAACCATAAAAAAGCCGTCTTTTTGAGTGCAATTATCATAAAATCCTTTTTGGTGAGGCAGAAGTCAAGGCGAAATGCTTATTGATCATTTCTCAAACACGCGTTCTCTCATTATGGTGTGGTTATTTCTCACTCAAGATTTAAGAATGAGAATATGTTCTTTAGTATTTTTAACTTCTTATTACTAGCATGCAGAAACTCTATGTCCTCATAGCTCTTTGGATGCTTGGGACGCTTGAACGCTTTGAAGTTGTGAGTTTTTAGTTTGATTTGCTCGAGGACTAGCAAAGTCTAAGTGTGAGGGAATTTGATAGGGTGTAGAATACATCCTATTTACTATCTATTGTTTATGCTTTCTTTGCTATTTTTCTTGTAAATTATGTATTTTACGCTTGTTTTGAGTTTTGTAGCTACTTTGGAGTCGCACGGAGGAAAAGAAGAAGAAATCACCCAATTTGAGCCAAAAAGGCAAAAAGGTCATTTTACAGGTGATTGATATATGGAGCTCAGTTAATGTTAAGGGGCAACTCTTTTGGGAGGATCACTACGGACAGTCGATCAAGGTTAAGGGGGCTGGAAACTTGGCTAGCCCTTATCAAAGCGACCACCTGATATAGGCACCCATCAGGGGTGGTTCTTACGTTGGGCATCTTAATCCCAAATCATTACACAACCCTAAACTCGAGAGGCGTTTCTCTAAATCATTACTCTAGCTGAAATTGAGAGGAACAATGGATCCGAGTTCCTGTTGCTATTGAGATCGAGAACAGTGAAGCGAGAGATGAAATTAAAGGGAAAGAAAGAATCGTGTTATGAGGAAGTCGGTGAAGTCGATTCATAAATGAATCTGTGGTAAATCAAGGTTTCGATTTGAAGAGGAATCGGTGATAAAGATGGGTTTGCCGATGGATTAAAAGAAGAGATCGAGAGTAAGCTGCTGACAGAGATTGAGACGGTGATGATTAAGGGTTATGAAGAACAAAAGGAAATTGGTGGTTGAGATCCGAGTTCCTGCTGCTATGGGTCTGTGATTGAGTTGAGATGTAATCAGAGATGGGTTTGTGAGATCGACTCAGTGAGAAGGAACATAGGGTTCGCTGGAATCGATTGGCTGGGTGTGGTCTGCAATGTTACGGCTTTTGAATTCAAATGAATTGGGGGTTTTGCTTTAGTTTCTGGAATAATGAAAGAATGGGTAAGAATTGTTCGAATTGTTGTTGATTTTCATGGGTATGAGGATGAATTTCAAGACTCAGGAGATGGGCTCGACTTGTTTATGGGATTGTGGATCGATTTGAAGAGAGGAATCAAGATGATGTCTTCTTTGAGTAACGAGTAAAGCACCGAAAGGAAGAATGGGTTTGAGAAATTGATATTGTTGTTCAAGTGAACTCGGTGGATAGAAGAGATGGAATTGAATCTCATCGTTCTTGACAAGAACAATAAGATGAATTTGTTTGAATTGAAAAAGGACAACGAGTTGATGTTCTTTGTCAGTGGAGAAGGCGATAAGGAAGAAGAAGCGAGACAATGGTGAATTGCTTGAAATAGATGAATGTTTAGGACTGCAGGAATGGAGCTAAGAATGGCCTGAATGTGGCCCGGAAGTCCTATAAACAGCCGAAACTCGGCCGGTTTTACTGCCGGCGAGTCAACTCGGCGATGACCGATCCGAGATGACTCAACTCGGTGAGTAAGATCCGATGCTCAATGCAAGACCGACTCGAAGCGACTCCCTCTTCTCGCCTTGATCGTTGACTAACGATTGACCAGTTTGACCGTTAGTCCTAACGGTGGGTGACGGAATATTAAATCGAATATACCAAATGATGATGAAAAATTTTCAGGTGGCCGACGATGACAGATTCGGTCAAATTCCGGCCATAATACCAGTTTTCCGGCGACCAAAAATTCCAGAATTTTCTGTGGACTTCTCTCATGGGTGTGAAGACTTGGGATTGGAATTGGATGGAGAATTTGGCTCAAATTTGGAAAGAGAAGATGGAAGATGAGAAAGACTAGAATTTAGAAATTGAATTGCAAAAGGAAAGGGTCTCTATTCCTTGGAAGATTTGGAGAACATTGAAGCCTATAAGTAGAGAAGTTCTCTACACACTTTGATATCTTCTACACACATCTTTTTACACACCTCTCTACACACACAACACTTGTGTTTTTGCTTGCTTCCTTAAATTCTTTTTAATTATTTGTGTGAACTTGAAAATTCTCCTTTTAATTATTATTTGTGTGAATTTCAAAAACATGAGTAGCTAATTTTCTTATTGATTGAGGATGAATTCCTACACTAGTGGAAATCAGCAGTTTCGCGACCGACAAAGCAAGTCATTTAACTCGTATCTATGACTTGCTTTGTCGGTCGAAGAAAGGGTCGCTGTTTGAGCGTCTTTTTCATCTATGACGTGTCTCACGGGGTCGTTGAAAATCTTGTATCAATGACCGATTATAACGTGTCAAAACTTTTTATGATCTGTCATAATCGAGTCATAGATATAAATCTTAAAATAAAAAATAAATAGATTCAGATTGGTATGCCCGATTCAATACGGATCAATCAAATTAAACAAAAATGAAACTCAAATGAGAATCAAATGAAATTCAAATTAGAATTCAAATGAAACTCAAATTAGAATTCAAATGAAACTCAAATTAGACTTCAAATGAGAATCAAACTCAAATCAAATGAAACTCAAATGAAAACCAATTTCAAATCAAATAAAAATGAGAAACAAATTAAACTTGCACACAAATAATCATTTAATTTAACATTCATTGATTCATTGGTTTCAGATTACACAAAGGATTAAAATCTGTAGTTCTAGGATTCGATTACAAAAGGATGAACTAAAAAACCATTGATTAAACAGCAAAATCATAAACTCCGATGATGATGAAGAAATTATTCCTACTTCATAATGGCGTACACTGCACAGAAAAATCCATCGACAAAATTGCGAGAGAGATCCCAAGATGAATAACCAAAAGAACTAAACAATTTTAAACACTGTAGCCCTTTAACATGAAGTAAGATCGCGATATATTCATCGAGTTTTACGAAGACAAGCAAGCGGTAGCAACAATATAATGAGATAGACAAATTGTAATAGCAAGTCCCTTGTCTTGAACTAAGAGCAAGGTAGGGGTCTCTTTAGACAACTAACAACTCTTTTCAACATGATTAGGAGCTTCCCTCGATAAACCCATGTTTTCATTCATTATCATATATAAGGATAAGGTCGGGTTATTGGTTCTTTGACTTTTACAAATACAAGATCATCATGTGCTACCAATGCACCACGGGATCGATTCAATTTTACACAATTCTAATAAAAGAAGTTTGAATTACTAGTGAAGCATGCTAACCGGTGGAATCAACGAAAGAAAGTATAGAGCACTCTATAAACTACTTTTGCAGCATAGAGTGCAACTGAAATATAACTAGTTCAGAAAGTATAGAGCACTCTATGCTGCAAAAGTAGTTTATAGAGTGCTCTATACTACTTCAATAAAATTTAGGATGACACGCGTCGACAATCCATCTCAGCTCATTTGGTAGTAAGTGATACACTATGTCATAGACAAAACTAAACTAAGAAAACAATTTGAACTTGCACTAAATTTGGTGTCAAACAAGCATAGGGACCCTAGAATTCACCGAATACGTTACTAATTTCTTTTTGTTTGTAAAGGTACTAGTTCTAGAAAAATGCCACTATATGATGTTCTTCGCAGGCATGCGTGTCTTAATAGAAATCAAGATTATATCTTTTACTTAACCATATAATGCCTTCCTATTTCCTTGTTCTTTTAACTTTCAAAATTATGGCAGGAAAGGTAAGCTGATTCATTGTAAATTAATTTAAGAGACAAGATTTACCTTTCGTAAATAGGTGCAACTATGTACATGATGCATATATGCCACAATCCACATTCGGGTAGTTTCTGCAACATCAAGAGTTGAATCAATGTTCAAATCTCCATGTACATAAAAAAGGTAACAAAAAAAAAACAACTAAACAGAATGAATAACGATTTTTACCTCAAAGATATTGATCCCAATACTCATCATTGGTTTGAGCATCTCCATTCCAATACTCATCATCTCCAACAGATTGTCGAAATTGATGAAGCTTCATTCGCGGCTCCGAGTAAAGACAAATGGATCTTCATAAGCATTCTTATTGGGGTGTGATCTTATTGGAGATTCCAAAACCAAATTCCAATGCTTCCTTGTCACATCTTGGCAGTAAAAAACTTGTCTAGCTTGAGAAGCATGGATGAATGGCTCGTCGGCTTCTCTTGAGCTCTTCATAAACCTTTTCGAAGTTGACAAACCTTGAGTTTGTATCTCGATCCACATATGATCCCTTTACTTTGTCTTCCATTCGCACCCAATGACGATTAAAAACAACTTCGTGAAAAACTCCATAGTCCACTTCAAATATATCTTGCGAGAATGCCGTAGTATGTAGTATCATCGTCGACAAGGTTAGTATCTCTGGAACTTGCTCTGAACTGGTACAAGCATCCATGGTAACTCCACTATTTTGTGTAATAAAACCTTTTTCTGCATCGGCTGTATAGAAAAGATATCCATTAACAAAGTATGCGTTAAACGAAACTGCCGAGAAGGAAGGACCAATTGCCGACCTACGAAAATCATCATGGAATGGCCTTCAAGTTGTTCTGTAGCCACGGAATGTAGTCCAAATGCTTCATCCTTCCCATACGAGTTTGGTTAAAGTTGCGAAGATATATAGCGTATTTCTGTCACATAAAGCAGTTAACAATTAACTTATAAGTTTCTATCTAGGTCTCGAATAATCTACTTCCACAATGGAACACTTCCTACACACATGATACGAATCTGCATAGAATTATTCAAACATTCGAATATCATCAATATAATTGACAAAATGGGATAGGTTCTACAAAGAAAGATTAAGAATCTTTGCTTCAATTGCTACTGAGTCATTATGGTGGGATACTCCATGGAAATTTAGGCTCTTTACACATATCAAGCTAGATTAACGATGAATTTGTCACATTCTAACAAACCATGATAAAATTCTCACATAGAGTTGTTTTATGATTAATATCGAGTCTACTACAATCGAAGGGATTCATTAGAGGCTACAACCGATAGGTGAAAATTTGTTTTAGTAGGATCTTTACTCATGTGCAGTGAGAATCAGTTCTCTAGACGCTATAAGGCTCAATAAATTTGAAAGGAGGAGGTGTGCATATCATGAAAGTTAGCTGGCAAGTAACTCATTACGTACACGTCGCATATTAGAACCTAAAACAGTTAACAAACAGTGAACAAATCCAACAATAAAATAGCATACCCGAAAGTTAGAAGGTTACTTTTTACAGTGTAATGAAATGATTGTAAGAGAAATAAACTTACGCTTCCCATTCAGTATTTTCATCTGCGTGTCTCAATATCCACATACGAACTTGTTCATCCGTAAGTTGGTTAATGAACATGATTTTCCTTGCGAACCAACTGGGTATGGACCTTCATAAGCATCACAGGGGCTTCTCTATCTTTCCACGACACTTAAAAGACTTTCGTTTCGCATCGGGAAGGATCTCGGCGCAATGGCGTGCTCCTTCATTGACCCCATCTTGTTTTGTAATAGAGCCTTCTATATAATTTTTGTTGCGACCAAGAACCTTGTAGACTCTCATCATCCTGCACATACAATTGGTAAACAAGTACTTGTAAGTTTACAGAGTTGATAAAAGAATAAACAAAAAGAATACCATTGACTAAAGGATTGTACCTCTCGAAAGGGTACATCCACCTAAATTGAACAGGCCCCAATTGGTATGCTTCTTCCGCCAAGTGTACGACAACATGAGTCATACTAACAAAAAATGCAGGAGGGAAATACATTTCAAATACGCATAAAGACTCCACGACACGATCATGCATTATACGAAGCTCAGCACGATCAATAACCTTAGAAGTAAGGACTTTGAAAAACAACGACAAGTGTCTAACTGCCTCGCGCAAAGGCTTATGTTTTTGAAACAATACATTAAAAAAATAGGCATTAAACCCTGCGTAAGGATGTGATAGTCGTGCGACTTTAGACCCTTCAATTGGAACTCTTTCAAGCATACTTTTTTTCCAATTCCCACTGTAACCAATTGGAACTTTAAGTGTGCTAAAAGTTTTACAAATAACTTCCCTTTCTTTCTTAGACATCCAATAAGGTGCAGGAGGGATTATGTCTCTTCCATTCCTTTCCGTCAACCACAAGCTAGGCTTTAAGTTTAGCATTTTTAAATCTCTACGCGCTGGAGCCCCATCCTTGGACTTATCCTTATGGCACATAAAAGTTCCAAATAGATTCTCTGCAAAATTCTTTTCTACATGCATGACATCCACATTGTCTTAGGATTTGTAGAAACTATAAGACAAAGGTAAGACAAACTAGCGATTAAATATGATGAGTACTATATGAATTATGAAGAGTTACATGAAACAAGATGTGTTAATTATGCATAGCAGCCATGAATCAACAAAATTCATGATAAGAAAAAAAATAACTCGATTAAATAATAGGTGATGTAAAATTTACCTTCCAATATGGGAGGCCGAAAAAGATTGACCTCTTTGACCAAGGAGAATCAATGGCGGCCGCTTTACCAACTTCCCAAATTCTTTATCTGCAGTCGCTGTCTTGTTGAACAATTCGCCGCCACTCAAACATCTTGGTGCAACCCTTTAATCCTCTGATCCGTTGAATTGGGATGTTTTCTTTCTATAAGGGTGAAACCGATCTCTTAAAAATCTTTTATGACCCATATAAGCAAATTTGGAACCGCATTTTAGCCAAAATGCCTCTGTATTTTCTCCACACACAGGACAACCATATCTTCCAGAAGTTCGCAAACCAGAAACATGGGCATATGCGGGAAAGTCATGTATACACCACAACAACATTGCTCTCATTGTAAAGTCGGTCTTCGTATGTGCATCGTAGGTTACCGTTCCGAGTGACCATAACTCATTTAACTCGTCGATCGGTGGTGTAGATAAACATCAATGTTATGGTTGGGACCAAGTGGACCCGGGAATCGACGGGGTTAACATTGTGAAATCCTTTGCCATGCATTCGGATGGTGGAAGGTTGTAACAAACAATCATAACGAGGCCAAATGCGTGCGTGCTCATCATTCCAAAAGGATTAAAACCATCTGTTGCTAATCCTGAGGCAGACATTTCTTTTTCGAAGCAAAATCAGGCCACTTCTTATCAATCTCCTTCCACTTTGTGCTTAGAATCCACGGATGTCTCATGTGTGTAGCACTTTCTTGAACCTTAGCATACCATGTCATCAACTCAGCAATCCACGCGGTGCCATACATCCGTTGCAACCTTTCCGTGACCGGAAAATACCTCAGTCTCTTCACCAGAACCTTTTTAGCAGTTGGACTACTCCCTTCTGGTGGTTTTTGCCATCTACTTTCACCACATTTAGGACACTTATCATCATTGGCATAATCCTTGCGATAGAGAATACAATCGTTAATGCAAGCATGAATAATTTTCACCGGCAACTGAAATGGCTTGATCATCTGCTTAGCTTTACTACAAGTAGATGGTAACGTGTTCCCAGTGGTAAAATAGTTTTCATATATCCTAATAACTCGATCATGAAAACATCGAGCATTGATACCTTGCTTGCATACTTAGCAACTCAAGCTGATTGTTTGATAGTTTTGTATGTTCATCACCACAACACGGAAATAAGGGTTGCACTTGCATCCTTCAACCTCTTCTTGCATTCGACGGTAGCCTTATCTTGAACATTACCACCGAACCATCTTCAACAAAGAAGACGGGTGATCGGGATCGATAAGGCATTCTTCGAGGGTATCAAGACCAAGTACACCTCCATGCGCCTCATTGAACAAGTCATAGATTTTCGAATGAGATGCGGCACATAATTCACAACATTATTTGCAGGTAAGGTGGGAGCATTAACATTATTCACCCAAGGTTGCTCTCCATGATGGATCCATGTTCGGTATGACACATCGAACCCATTATCAAGGATATCCCCATGTACATCATCTAGAGATTTTGGTAAACTACGGAAATTCTTACATTTCATGCAAGGACATCGAAATTCTGTGATACCTTCACCAAGACTCTGTGTTGTAAATTGGATGAAAGATTGAACACCTTTAATCCATCGAGGTGAACCCTTTGGTGCAATCATCCATTCTTTACTTGGAGTATCTACACGATGTCGAAACATCTGCAAAACAGTGTATACACAAATCAGAACCCACAATTTTGAAGAAATTGCATTAAAGTAGAAGGATTTACAGTAGAGAATGATTTACATTACATATCATCACAACTATGAAGAAGAAGAACAGAGAAAAAAGAGGGAGGGTCATCTACTTAGGTGAAATTGAATGCTCATTTTTCAGTACTAGGTAAGGATTTTTCTTCTAACACTTCCTATTATCATCCAAACATACAAAGTCTTAAACTTTTTTTTTTTGTTAAAAAGTAAACTCATTTTTAAGTAATTGACAAAACTATGATGATGTTGAGAAGATTAATCAAATCCTAGAACAAGTTACTACTCACCCGATTCATAACATAATTACTTATTTTGACCTAATTAATCAAAACCCCAAAATTTAAGATACACTTAAATCAGTTAAAATTCAAATCCTAGGATTTACTAACCAAAACTTTCATCTTGAACTTCAAATTAGGCAAAACCCGGACCAATTTTAACATGAATTAAGTATTTACCTTAACAAATTGTTGATATGGAAATTTGAGTTAAAATCAAAGCATTTGTTGCGAGAATGAAGAACACGACTACCTCATAAATTTGTTGTGAACTATAATACTGCATATCAATTCAATGATAAAATTTTCCGTGAGTGTCTGAGAAAGTTTTGCAGAAGTAATGAGAGAATAACGAAAAAAAAAGAAGAAGATAAGTTTATGAGAAAGTTCGAGCTTTTCTTTTTTTCTAGATAAGAAGCTTGTGGTCAAAAACGAGTCATGATTTCTAATCGACTCAGGTGAATGGGCTGACTACTTTGTCACTGGATCTAGATAAGAATCTTGTGGCCTAAAACGAGTCGGTTATAAGCCGGCTTCAGGTGAATGGGTTGAATCGCCTCTCAATTTGGATTATTTAGTCCGAAATGAGTCGGGTTTGTAACTTACTCACCAATGGAAGTTACGAAATTTCTTCATGGTAACACATTTGAAGTTCAAGTTTCTGCATCCAATAATATTTTGTGATTGATGTCAAGTGTTGGTTGGAAGCTATGCAAAGAATTATGAGTAAAAGACTGAAAAAATTTGAAAGCTATGTAATAATTATAAAACAGAAAAACACTTGATAAAACTGAACAAGATTGAAACTTGAAACAATAGAATAAAATTGAAACCATGTTAAAATCTGAACAAGATTGATAATAATACATTCATTAGATAAAAACAGGGCTCTGAAACCTGCTGAAGCTACATATCCATATAAGTTGCAAGACACTTCTTTACATGTTTTGAATCTCTTCTTCATCACAAAAAAAAAAAAAAGATGAGACTCAAAACCATACAAACTTGCAAGTCTAACCCAAAATACTTACATCTCGAAAAAGAGATTAGATAACTAGTTACATATCTTTAAGTACGTAATATATCCAAAAAACTTACATGTATACCAACCATGTATATATATACCCAAAAAAAGTCCCAAACCTCCACATAAAACCAGAACTCCAAATCCATTAAAAGCCAAACACCACACTGCGGCAACTGAAAACATAGTGTTGTGGCCACATAACCTTGTCACCTATGGAAACATCTCTAAAAGTTCCATCACCTTCACGAGAGACTCTCGAGAAAGGTAAACATATTTCATCAATGAGTACCAAATGACATTCATCATCTATTGGAGGCCTATTGGTAAATATATAGCCCTCTCTTGCAACAACTCTCTTTCTCATGTTCTTGAATTACTCACGAGATCCAATCTGGTTGACAACCACCACCATTCATACCACTGTGATGATATAAGCACATCCAAATAAGCAATAAGATTTTACTTGGTGTACGAGAAAAAGATAGTTTATGAGAATGGAAACAACACCATGTATACAAAACATACTCTTGAATCCAAACTATTATCAATAATCAGCATCTCCATTATGGCAAAGAGTTCATTTAATTATAAACTACAAATCTTAGTGGCACAAAAGGAGGCACTGCATATCAAGTAACTAATGGTCTTGTCATTTTGCAAATAAAATGACATTTGGTAGAGGAAAGCACTTTGCACACTGAGCACTCGCATACCAAGATTTTAAGTAAAAATGAATATTTCATTTTGCTAGACAAAGATGTTAGAACAATGTTTATGAGTTGCAAAATAAAAACTAGTTATAGAATGTTATTACCTGAGCATTAGAAGTATTGGGGTTATGATTGCAACTTAAACCGGCCATTAGTGTCTCAACGGTTTCTTCGAGATTACGGACACGATCTTCTACTCTAGTCATCGGCACTTCATGTCGTACTCGCTCCCTAGAACTGAGAAGAAAGTAGTTCGGTCTTAGATATCCCACCTCCCATTCCTCGAACACAACCTCTATCATCAACTCCAAACACCTACAAAGAAGTAAACAAAATCAGTTAGCTAGCTAGTAACTAACAAGTTTTTTTTTTGGGAAACAACACAAATTCATGTGCACTCACCTTGGCAAATCGCATCTCTGTCCAAATGGGTTTCCTCTCTATCTTTGCTCGGTTTCATTAAGCTCTCTTACTTGTGCCCGCAAAGTATATCGGATTGTATGTAAGTGGAAAAAAAGCGCAAAGAAAACCAACAAAGAATAATATATAATTGTGAATGAAAACCAAATAACAAACTTGAACTTACAACATATTCTCTCGCACTTTACTTCATAACGTTGGGGTCCATTAATTCAAGTGCTTCTTGAGGTATTTCTTTGTAAACATGTGTAGCCAAGTACACAACAGATCTGCTAACACTACCAGTTGGAGATTGTTGTTCCATAACATGTCGACGGCGTGCAATACCATCCCTTCCAGTAGTATGTAAAGCTTTCGAAGCTTCCTTGATTCCTTCCCTATCTCCCTTA
The DNA here is from genome assembly GCA_023531295.1 of Papaver armeniacum. Classification (NCBI taxonomy): domain Eukaryota; kingdom Viridiplantae; phylum Streptophyta; class Magnoliopsida; order Ranunculales; family Papaveraceae; genus Papaver; species Papaver armeniacum. Next base: position 146,746 of record JAJJWW010019281.1, on the reverse strand, counting down.
GTATCGATCGAAACACAATTATGCAAGTCCACAAATTTCTCCCAATCCTCTCTCTTCACACCACTTGGTCTGTTATTCTTTCTCTCAGCAACGGTATTAAATTGATCACACCATTTCCTTAGGGTAGTCTTTTTGTTCTTCCATGATTTGTTTGCCATCCTTAGAGCCTTGGATTTGATGATTTCGGTACCCTGTATTCATTCTTGATGGCTCTCAGTTTCTTCCTTAAGAACCCAAGGAACATCTCTCCAATCTTCGTGATGTGGTGGGACAACATTCACGGCTATTGTTCCAACCACGGTAGCATATTTCTTAGAACCTTCTTCTATTGGTTGTCCCATAGAATTGAACTTGATCTCCAATAGATGATCATCTGAAAAAAAGAAACAAATTAGAACTTGATAACATATTATAACAATAACATAAAGAAAACTAAATACAATGTTGTGTTACCATTAATCCCGCTTTCCTCCGTATTTTCTGCTTCATTATTTGATTGATGAAAAGCCTCATGCCATCCATCTCCTACAGCCTGATTCCCATTACCATGGCTCGGAGAATGATCGCCATCTGACGAAGACACACGATGACGACTCCCTTCACTTGGACTTGCAGGAATGTGACCACCATAAGTTGATGGGGACCCTTTTGTATTGAGCAAAGCCGTCGGCCAATTAGATGCACTTGGAGTAGTACTTGCAGACCTAGTACTTGCGGACACTGTACTTGCATGTAGATATCGATTGCTACTAGTAAGAGGATGTCTTGGCATAGTTGTCTACTACAAAATCAATTTGAACAACAATCGAAATCATTCAACGAAGGAACTAATTAAAAATTATTGCTCAAAATTGAATATCATATTAATCCATCAAATAAAACAAAGAGAACTAATTAACAATGCAAATTTCAAAAGGAAGAACAAAGAAAAACTATACTAACAAGAGCAACAAACTAAAACATGATTATGTTCAACAATATCACCGATATACCCATAAATATCATTCCTTTCTTTTTGCTAACTCAGACCATAACTAATCCTAACTCTAATACATGATCCATAGACTAGATTCAAACTCATAAACCAAAAAATTATCACTGATATACCCATAAATATCATTCCTTTCTTTTGCTAACTCAGACCATAACTAATCCTAACTCTAATACATGATCCATAGACTAGATTCAAACTCATAAACCAAAAATTTATCACCCAGAATCAGATATACCTGATGAAATTTCTGAACTGCAACTTAAGCTGTTGAGATCTACCTGAAATCAACCAATAAAGCAGTAATGGTTAAACCCCATGAACAAATTCGACCAGTAAAAGAAAAAAAAAATTGAATCCAAAACCCTAACTTTACCTGAGGAAGATATGAACTACAACTAAAGCTCTTGATTTACCTGAAATCCACCAATAAAACAATTATTGTTAAACCCCCATGAAGAAAATCAACAAGTAAAAGAAAAGGAGAAGAAAAATAAAACTTCAATTAAAAACCCTAATTGTACCTGTGATGATTTCGAAAAATTAAACCTAAGCGAGAGATGTAAAAGTTTAATCTTAGTTAGGGTTTGTGATTTAAAGGCTTATTTAAGCTTCCATGGTGGAGTTCTGAGAGAGGAGAAGAAATTTGGGTGTTCTGTGATTTTTTCTCTTCTGTGAATGTATGGAGAGAGAGAGAGGATGCGAAGGAGATAATAAAACTGATAATAACGAGGTGAGAAAACGAGGGAAACGAGTGAGATATCCCGCCAAAAAAAGTAGCACTGATTCAACTAGGTTTGTCAGTCGCGGTGTGGGTTAATGAATCGGGACACAAATGTAATTTTTTTTTTATGCAATGACTGTTTTTAACGCTGCGGGATGTGCTCGAAATTTATCACATGATGACCGTCTTGACCGGTCCACGGTCCGTTGATTTGTCAATGAGGGTCGAATCTGTGGGTCTTTTAACCCCATTTCCACTAGTGCTAGTTCTTAATATATGATTTGAGTTTTGTTTCAATTCTATCTTGAGATTTTTCACATGATTATCGATTGTTTTTATTAATATGAATGTTTATTCATTCATGATTGATTGATAGATTGTTTAGAGTGCACGCTAAATTGATTTGTTAATTTGATCTAAAGCTAGTGAATGTTAGGAGATAAGTAATCGTTTCTTGACTCTTTACATAAGTAGCAAACACGAGACCTTGCGGAGGGATTCCGTGGAGCAATTGTGTGTGAAAACAACGTTAGCAAGTAGACCTTGATCTAAGAGTCTAACTACTAATATTAACCAAATAAGTTCATAAATCTTAATGCGTTTATTTAAATTACATCTAGAGTGATCTACTACTAGGTGGTTTGGTAAATAGAATCCGGTAGTCGAGAACTTCCGTGTCCCAGGTGATACAAGGGATTTAGGGGTTTAGCACTGATCTAGTTGCTTTACCTACGGTTGGTGATAATTTGTGACTAATAACAAGTAGAAAAGAACATAACTTTAATCATTGTTTTGCAACGAAGAATGATTCCTTGATCTTGTCTCTCTTATTGATTTCAACTTTATCTTTTAATTTCTTTGTTTATTTTCTTTTGCTTTATACATCCCCCCTTTTGTGACAATTTTTACAACTAGAATCTCTTGCTCCTCGTGGGAACGAACTTGACTTACATTATATTATTTTTAATTGAGTGGAAATAAGATATTAATTTGATTGCACCTACGACACGCATCACTATGTAACGCCCCTGCGACTTTTCAGCGTTGCATGATGAGCATATTTTCAGATATGGTAGAACGGTTCTTAGAGGTCTTTATGGATGATTTTTCAGTGTTTGGTTCATCTTTCGATGAGTGCTTGCATCATTTGTCATTGGTGTTGACTAGATGTAAGGAAAAAAATTTGGTGCTTAATTGGGAAAAATGTCACTTCATGGTTCGTTCAGGAATTGTTCTAGGGCATATCGTATCTTCTAAGGGTATAGAGGTAGATAAAGCCAAAGTTGACCTTATCAAGACTTTACAGGTCCCAAAAACCGTAAAAGATATTAGGTCATTCTTAGGGCATGCAGGTTTTTATCGACGATTCATTAAGGATTTTATCTTGATTTCTAGACCTCTTTGCAATTTGCTTGCAAAAGATGTTAAGTTTGTCTTTGATGATGCTTGTTTAGAGGCTTTTGAGAAGCTTAAGACTTTACTTACTACCGCCCCCATAGTCCAGGCACCTAACTGGAACCTACCCTTTGAGATCATGTGCGATGCTTGATTATGCTATTGGTGTTTGTGCTAGGTCAGCGAAAAACAAATTACTTCATGTGATTTACTATGCTAGCAAAACTACGAATGATGCCCAGTTGAACTATACCACTACGGAGAAGGAAGCTGTTATCCATTGTGTTTGCCTTAGACAAGTTTAGACCCTATCTCTTAGGTTCTAAGATCGTAATCTATCTTGATCATCTTTGCTTTGAAATACCTTTTGTCTAAGAAGGATACCAAACCTAAATTGATTAGATGGATCCTTTTATTACAAGAATATTGTCCAGACATTAGAGACAAAAAGGGTGCAGAAAATGTAGTAGCAGACCACTTGTCTAGGCTAGTTGTTAGTTCTCCTAATGATTCCCTTCATATAAGGGATAGCTTTCCTGATGAACAATTGTTCTCTGTTTCCCAATCACCTTGGTATGCGAATATAGTGAACTATCTTGTTCTTGGTCGAATGCCCCAACATTGGGGTAAACAAGATCGTTCTAGGTTTTTAGCCGAGGTTAAGCACTTCTTTTGGGATGATCCTTATTTATTTAAGTATTGTCCAGACCAGATTATTAGGAGATGTATACCTGAGTGTGACCAGTCCAGTATTATTTCCTTTTGTCATGATCATGCTTGTGGGGGTCACTTTAGTGCTAAGAAGACTGCCGCTAAGATATTGCAGTGTGGATTCTATTGGCCGTCGTTGTTTAAAGACTCCCACGATTCTTGTGTTACTTGTGAACGTTGCGAATTAGGAACCATTTCCCGTAGGAACATGATGCCCTTGAACCCTATTTTAATCGTTGAGGTCTTTGATGTGTGGGGCATTGACTTTATGGGTCCGTTTCCCAATTCTTTTGGTAACCTATACATCCTTGTCGCCGTAGACTATGTCTCTAAGTGGATTGAGGCGGTTGCGTGTAAAACCAATGACCATAGGGTTGTGATTGAGTTCTTGAAAAATAATATACTTACACGTTTTGGTACACCGCGAGCTATAATTAGTGATGGAGGGTCGCACTTTTGTAATGGACCTTTTAAGCTTTTGATGAAGAAATATGGTATTACACATAAGGTAGCCACCCCGTATCATCCACATACTAGTGGTCAGGTAGAGGTTTCTAATAGGGAGATAAAACGTATATTAGAGAAAACAGTGAATCCCAATCGGAAAGACGGGTCGTCTAGGCTTACGATGCCTTATGGGCTTACCGTCTTTACGTTTAAAACCCCTATTGGAATGTCGCCTTATCGGCTTATTTATGGAAAGGCATGTCATTTACCTATTGAGTTAGAACATAGAGCTTATTGGGCTGTTAAGCAGCTAAATTTTTCACTTGACAAGGAAGGAGCCCATAGGAAACTCCAGCTCAATGAGTTGGACGAGATTCGTATAGATGCTTACGATAGTGCGAAGGAGTATAAGAACAAAATGAAACTTGTGCATGATATAAATATTTTACGGAAGTCATTTTCTCTAGGTCAAAAAGTTCTTCTGTATGATACCCGCTTGCATCTTTTCCCGGAGTTACGTTCTCGGTGGACGGGTCCTTTTTATTGTTCGTCGACCGTATTTCCTCATGGAGTTGTTGAGATCGAGACACCGGATGGTAGTATTTCTTCGAAGGTTAACGGTCAGAGATTGAAACCCTTTTTAGCCCTTTCCTACAGGTGATGTTGAGGAGGTCCCTCTGGAGGACCACTGTTTACCCTTGATTGACCATCGAGGCGATTGTATGTTGTATATTAGTTTTTAATTTCTCTCTTCACCCGTACTATCTTTCCGACTTCTCTCTTTCTGCGATTCCTCATGTTACTTTACTTTTTGGTATTGCTCTTTCATTAGAAACATTGAGGACAATGTTAGATTTAAGTTTGGGGGTGGGGAAGAAACTTCTTGTTAGTTTTTAGTTGCAATAAATAAACTCCGAGCCTAGAAATTTATGTTTATTAAGGATGGCACTAACCAATCTAAGTGGATGGAAGCATTTTGGTTGTAGGAGTTGAGGAACCAATCGATTAGATGGCAACATCTAAAGAGTCTATTCATAAAAGCACAAAGCTCGGGTGTTAGAAATAACATGATAGTTTCACCATATCTCGTTGAGTCCTTTTCACTTCATTTTTATTTTGTTTTGTTCTTTTTAAACTATGTTTCTCTAAGTGATTAGGTGGGGCCCACGAATCAAGTTGTTACCAATGCTAGGGTGAATTAGAGTGATTGAGATACCAAAAAAAAAAAAAAAAAAAATGAAAAAAAAAAAAAAAAAAAAAATTGAGACCGGACCAACAGACCAACCGGAATAAATTCAATAAAGTCGACCACTGGAACCCTTGTATATGCCAGTTGTGTTGACCTAGAATTAGGATTATCGACCATTGGTTCCCTTGTATATGCCAGTGTGTTGATATTAGTCATACTAGTATCTCAGTCCATTAGGATAGGTTCATTTTGGCAGAGGCCTTCAGACAGATATGGGAAACACCGTTCACTTAGTAAACATCAAAACCATCTATGTTTTTCTCTATACCCATTTTCTTGATCTATCCATGTGATTAGTTTTGACTCCGGGTATTGATGTCCATAGTGCGACTATCTGAGTAGAGCTCTGTGACTTATATATGAATTTTAGTATGCTTGAGTGCAAACTCGTGTACAACAATTGGAATTTCGCATCAGGGTACTTCCTCATGTAGTCAATAAGTATGCCAACCAAGGAGATTCTTTAGTGCCTTCCAAGGTTCCGTGTAGATAGCTAGGGTCTGGAGTAAAGGTTTTGTGGGTACACCTCACGGTAAACCCTCAGGAGACAACACTCCGCCACTAGGGCCACCTAGGGGTTCAAATGATTTTTATTTTCTAGAATAAATTTGCTCGAGGACTAGCAAATAATAAGTTTGAGGGTATTTGATAGACGCATTTATGTGTCTAATTTGTCCCCAATGTTTCGTATTGTTAGTACCCTTTTTGTCCTTATTATGGTGTTTTGTGTGTTTGTAGGTATTTTTTGGAAATAAACATTTTTAGAGAATTCGGCTCGAAAAGTTGGTAAAAGCACCCCCGGAGGACATTTGTTATTCGGACTCCCACTTTGGATAAAGGGCACCTCAGTTGGGCACCTGCTATTCGCAACCCTGGTTCGGTTAAGGGGCAACCACCTTCTTCGTTTGAAAATGAAAAAAGGCGGGAAATGGACTTAGAAGCTGCGAAGATTTTCAGTGCAGAATTAGACGTAATATTTGCCGAGTTTCTCTCGGATTTGACTTGGAATGATGATGTTACACTAAAACAGGAAAGGTACTTGATTCATGCACGTAAATAATGGAAGAAATCATCAAACAAGGGATGAAATATATTCTCGGATTTTCTGTTTTAATTTCCGAGTTATTTTGGGAAGAGTTCTTGTGGCCTGAGCGTGTTTGGCGCATGCTGGGATGTGTGGAAGAGTGTTGGGATGGAGAGTTTGGGGAGAATCATTAGTTTAATATAATTGTTACAAACCCAGTTTTAATTGTTTTTCTCCCATTTCATTATTATGATAATCCTTTGAGCAATAAGAATGAATTTTGAGTGTGTTTCCAATATGCGGAGCTAGAACCCATCACTGGGACGACGGAGGAAGCCGAATTTTATACATGGGTAATTTTAATTAATTCTTTTTATGACTTTTGCACTAATTAAAATTGAATTATGATTTGATTAAATTAGTTATTATTTTATTAGATGGGTCATGCTTGGTTAGATGTTTGATGTCCCATGCTTACGATTTATAACTAATATTTTGAGAATCAACCTTGGCAAAAATAAGAGTCCATGTTTTTATTTATTGAGCTATAATTGTTAAAAGAATTAATATTTGAACCTTTTGTTATGAATTCGGTGGAATCCTCGAATCCCGAAGAACTCTCTCCATCTTGTGACAATATTTGTATATATTTTTCTTTTATTTCAGTTTATTAAATCCTAAGATCAATTTCATCAAGTCCGAGTGAACGACAACCCCTACCTATTACTACAACATTATTGAGTCACACCACTCAGCAATCATTGGCAAAAGACAGTTCACTACGGAAGCCAAGGCGGACGAACATCACTTCACTATGCTCCTGGTAGCGATATGGCCGCATGTCTTCCATATCCTCGTATAAAGGACCACGAATTCTTTCCGCACTAGGAAACCGCCAACATTCCGATAATTGGAGGAGAGACACCTCATACGAGTCCCAAACGACAAACTTGCATAGGGGTATTCATGACAAGAGAGCCCTAAATCAGCGTTCTCCAAGTCTCAAGCAGTCAACAAGGTTGGATTTGAAGGGAAGGGAACAACTAGGTCATCCTCATCGATAACAGTAACGCATGCTCCAACGGGATATCTCTGCACAAAAGGGAAATTTTGCATTCATCAAACAAGCGGTAAAGCGTACGTCAGTCCACCAAAAAAGAAGAAAACATACCGGTATGATTTTCTTAACCCGAATAACCCTTGTTGGGATGCTCCTGCAAGAGTCAGACCTCGCGCCTTCACCTGGAGGATCTGGCTGGTTAGAAGATGATTCGTCTCTGTGCGACATGACAAAGAGAGAAACTCAACAAGAAGAACCCTTTCTCAAACGAGGGAAATGATGCAATTGCCCTGGGTGTGAATCCAGAACCTTAAAAAAAAAAAAGGAAGCAATGAAGGACATAACGCTTCCAGATTTTAGCACGGGTGATGCCTGGTAGGCTTGGAAAGATGCCTACGACTATGTCTACTGCAAGTGCACAGGCCTATTGGAGGCAAGGTCAAGCACAGGTCGATCCCATAGAGAAATGGTGTGTGAATGTTGATCTAAGGCTTTACTTAACTGATTTCTAATAAGTGACAGAGTTGTTTGGTTTGTTGTCGATGCGACTAAGTTGAATTGTGACTCTAAACTAAGGCAGCAAAATAGGTTATAACAAGTTGGAGAGCACCAGGGTGGTGAATCCACCTCTAATCTCATGTGCAGGCAATCTAACTTAAGCCATATTCTTGAGCTTTCCCATGAAAGTCTAAACTAGATGTTTATTAACTAGTTTTGCTAACTAACCCCTAGTATGAGCTGTCTTCTTACAGATCTGACTCATCACAGCTCATAAGCTTCATTAGTTAACTACCAATCCTTCACAATATCACACAGCAAGAATAAAACCTAATGTAGATATGCTTGACATGAAAATCAGGGGTTTCATCAAACACCCCAGTAAATTAAATTAAAACATAATTAAAGCAATCAAGATACAAATTATACTAAGTTGGTGCTCTGGCTAGCCCCGACATCCCCTCAAACATCAAACTACACCTTCTATTTATACATGCAAGATCCCCAAAAACCCTAATTTACTTCAAAAATAGAAAAACAAGAAAATACCCTCTCACCCACGTCGCTGAATCGTGCTCTCTTCTGTCAATCGTCTCAGAGATGATGGTTGCCCTCACTTGATTGATTGGACAAAACCCTAACCCTAATTCTTCATATCTCCAACTTAGCTTCTAGGTAAGAGGCTATGAGAGAGATAGAGAGCAAGTAGGGGGGGAAAGAAGGTGGTGCGGCTGCTGAAGGTGGTGGTGTCAGGGTAAGGATGGTGAAGGTGGTGAGGTGGTATGGTCGGGGAAGAGGAAAAGGTAAGGGGTCTCTCTGGTGTTGTCGGGAGAGAAAAGAGAAGAGAAGAGAAGGGTGTGTTTGGTTTGGGTGGTTAAGGGGGAATATATAGGTGGTGTGGTGTTGAGCGGGTACAGCGAGCTTCGATGCGCGAGGCTGGAGCGACCGTAGGATGCGGCTGGGAGAGATCTGAACGGCTCAGGGAGAATCAGGCTTTGGATCCGGGTTATGGGCCGGGTCTTAGATAGCTCAAGCCCATGTCTTGTAGATGGGTTGCTCCTTGTTGGGTTGCAACTGTTGCGCGCACGGGCTTTGGCTTCCTGCTCCATAGACGCTCGTCTCCAATTCTTTGCTCTTTTGGCTCCTCAGTTTCTCCGAACTTTATTTATTACCTAAAAACACAAAATTAATTAGTACAAATATTTATTCTTGAAAACAAAGAAAATACGAGAATGCTGGGATAATATCTGATTTCTGAGCACAAAAGATGAGTTAAATGCCAATAAAAAGGTGTATAAATATGCAATATTTGGCACTCATCAAATACCCCCAAACCTGAATTTTACTTGTCCTCAAGTGAAACAGAAATTAGGAAATCCTAACTATACCCCCTGTCGCAGGTCTCTCGAATGCATTTAGCATATGCACTAAGCCTTTAAACCCCTAGGTGTCCCTAGTGGACGAGTTGTAGTCTCGTGAGGGTTTACCAGAGGTGTACCCACAAAACCTTCTCCAATTTCAGAGTGTAAAAGAGTCTCAAGCATCCAAGGAGCTATGAGGACATGGAGTTTCTGCATGCTAGTAACAAGAAGTTAGAACTACCAAAGAACGCATTCTCATCCTTAAGTGCTGAGCGAGAAGTAACCATACCATATGAAAGAATTCGGATTCGATTGTGATCATAAGCCTCGACATCTGCCTCACCATTAGGGTTTTATGATAATTGCACTCAAAAAGATCGCTTTTTAGTCTCTCATGTGTGCAGGCAGGAATAAAGAGAGAAATCCTGCACACATTGAAGATGAGAAGGATAACCTTCCGAAATAATTTCTAGAGACTCCACAGAAGTGTGGACAAAAAGAATCTTTTCTGATGATCTCTAAGAAAGGAAATCAACCATTAGCAAGGATGGGAGTACTCACTTACCTTCTCACCCGATCGGCAATTAATATCACTCTCTCTCAGCATTCATAGAAACGTCTTCAATCTTCGGTCTTCGGTCTTCCATAGCTGATGATGAATTTCTGAACTTCACAAAAACTTGACAAACATTTTTTTTTTTTTTTTTTTTTTTTGACATACATGAAATGAAAATAACAAGAAAACTCAATTTTTCACAAACTTCATTAATTCTCATCCTATTTTCTTTTCTTTTCTTTGTTGCACGTAAACCTTGGACTATTTCAACTTTTCTTCAAATATTCTGATGTTGCTCCGCTTGCTGACGATGATGTGTTTGTATGAATCTGTTGATGTTGTTGATAGGGAGAGAGTGATGCTAACTGCAAATCGGTATTTAGAAGAAGTTTTCATCTTTAAACGTCACCCTCATGATTGACGGAATTAGCACTCAAGAGATCAAAAATAGTGCTGAAGGTGGTGCGAAGTTGGGTAGCTCACCATTCCTACCCGGAATTGACGTACGGTGACACACACTCTAACAGATTTTTTAGAAAGTCACAAAAACTGAAGGTTGGTGCCTCGCTTGATGTAAAATGGGTAGTCTCCACTATGGGTGATCACAATTCTACTACCGAATATCTAAACATCACCTAATTCGCCCTCCGGTATGGTTAAATCCAACTTTAACGCTCTAATCAACTAAGAAACCCGATTGTGTTCTCCAGTACTTCCAAATTCAGTTATTTCGGTCAGACTCTCTATGTAAACATAGCTAAAAGCATGCTAGTGACTCTAAAATCTCTAAAAGTTGGAGGTTTTTATGCAAGTATTTACAAAGAGTTTTTTTTTTTTTTTTTTTTTTTTTTTAATAAAAGACTAAAAATAAAAGACTAAAAACTCTATATGCAAATGCACCCCCAAACCTAAATCAAACATTGTCCTCAATGTGTCAACATATGATAAAATTTTAAGCAGTCACATACCATGAGAACTATGCTAATAAGAGAAAAGGGAAGAGATTACCGGATGTCGGCGGGAGCAAGCTTAGAGATTCATTAGTCAAGGCTAGAATCCAACATTCTCAGTGGAGATCATATCGGATTAGCACAATATATGCACAAGAAGACTCAACCGATTCAAGAAAAGAAAATTTAACAAGTCCTACTGGATTATATACAATGAAAATTCACCATACACCAACAATCTAAAGAGTTGAGGATCAACCCAAAAGACGATATGTACAAACATCAACAACCTTACACATATAACATGAGAGTGCAGGAAAGATTGCATACGTGAACAAGTTACCCCCAAACCTAAACTTGTCAACAGATGTGTTCTTGAGCACAAAACCTTGCAATTTTAAAGGTACATCATGCAAAAGGTCTAACTCAAAATGAGTTTTGCTAAGAACATGCAGATATACACATTCCAACTGTGGCTCCTTAAAGGTGTTATACTTTGATGCAAAATAGTCCAAGAGGACTTGGGAAGCACAAAGCTCTAGGCCTAAATTAGGCATTTTCAGAAAAGTTGGTTTTGCAATTTTGTTACAAACTACACCTAGGTTTGGTGGAGGAGTTTCAATCTGTGCCTTAGGAGAGAGATTAGGTACATCTAAGTTGTTTTCATGTATAAAATCAATTTCACCATCACACATTTTCCTAAGGTCAGAAAGAGGTAAATCATGTTCACCTGCATAGAACAATTCATCAATCTCCATGTCATAATCATCAGAGGAGGCAACATATTGTGACATGGGCAGGGAATCAGACACAAAAATAATATCATGATCCAAAAGAACATTAGTGTCAACAGAAGATTTATCCTTTCTTAAGTCACAAACAAGTTGTGTAGCATGCTCACTTTCACTGAAGAATTTCACAAACCCAAACTCAGAGTTAACATCACATGTATGAATGTTAGAAGAAGTATCATTCATAGGGTTCACAGAAGAGACTCCTAACGTCTCTGATCCCAAAGATTCCACCATATTTTCAGCATGCACATGCTCTTCTAACATATCATATTCATCATCATCATCTTCATAACAAAAATGCGTTTCCCTATTCAAAATTGTAGCATTTCTAGTGTACTCATTTACCTCTAGATTAGGTTCATATTCAGTGTTAATTGCATGAGTAGGAATAGAAACACTATTTTCAAAATTATCAGAGATAACAAACATCCTATCATGAACTTCCCTCCATTCTTGTTTTTGTGACTGAATCAGGTTCATTTGAAGAATCAAAGTGAGATGTGCAAGTGAAGGGGAGTCTTCACTAGTGGGTATGCATGTTTCATATGAATGATCATTACATGGTTGTGCACATGGTTCACTAGAGAAGGGATGATCATGCATTTTCCATCCAAGTATATCATTGTTTTGCTCTATGAGTTTTTCCATTAGTGACTGCATACAAGGGTTTGGGGGAGCATAACATTGTTCCACTTCCCACTGTGGTTGGTGATACATGTGTGAAGAATGACTAGGGTATGTGAAGTCAAGGTCAGGGCCCTGAGAAGGCTCATAATATTCCCTAAAATCATCATGGACTGTGGGGAGTTCATAACATGAATCATGCCCGTAAGCAAGTTATCTGATGGATTTGTTTTCATCCCTAGTTGCAGACCAAAATCCTGACATGATCTAGCAACTCAATTTGAACTCAAAAAAGAAAACACCCATAGCCTAGCACACATCAAGCATACTAAGTCCAGATGCAAGCCCAAGTTATGCTAAAACCCAGCTGTAGTGGGCTCAGTTTGGTTTATGTGGGCTTTGGTTTGTTGCAAAGTGGGCTTCAGCTCAGATCATGTAAAACCCAGGTTGTGTGTAAATACACAGCCCAGTGGTTTAGGTTGGCAAGTTGGTAGCCCAGTTTGTGTGGGTTTCAGGTGAGACACACAGCAAAAATTACACAATTTCAAGCATACAGGGATGCTTTGGTGCTGATGGAGAGTGCACAGAGTGGCAAATGAACACAACACAGGCCTAAGTGCGATTCACAAGACAAAGACAATTTGCATGACAATTATTTTCCAAATTACCTCATTCCGGTCACACAGATTAATCACAAACTCGTACAAAAATTAACACACCATTTCACAGAACTCAGCACACATAAGTGCTTTAAAAGTGCTGGTAGTTGCTGGCCTTCAAAACACGGTTTGAAGTGCAGCTCAGCTTATGACTAAGTGCAACTCAGCCTATGCACTGGTCATGTGCACAGAACAAGATTATGTGGAGAGCACAATTTGGCAGATGCAAGGTCATGTGCAGATGATTATGCTTACTCAAGTTGCTCAACACTCATTCAAATGCTATAAGATCACACAATAGGGATGCCAATTCACAGATGCAACAGATGAGCAATTTCTAACAGATTTAGCATTCAGCAAGTGCAAATGACAGCTAGTGAAGAAGGTCTTAGCAGGTGACAGTTTTCAGTTCACAGAGAGTCTCATAGGTGTGGTGCATAGAGTAAGGCATGCATAAGCTCATGGCTTGTTGTGTCAACTCACTCAGTTGACCTCAAAAGTTTCAGTTGTTGTCAACTATTTCAGGGCACTTGGCTTTGTATCTAACTTGACTATCCAAGTTGTAGCTCAAGCTCACAGCTTCAGGGGCTGGAGCTGGGCTCAGGCCTTGTCAAAGCTAAGGTTTCTCAGTGAAAAGATGGCTAGTTCAGCCAATTTCCAATGCACGAACACCCAAGGCAACTCGGGTTTCAAAGAATACTTAGCAAAGTAGCTGGTTTATCATGCATAGGTACCAGGGCAATGCAAGGTAATGGCACAGAACACACAAGGCAACTCAACAAGTTCAACAAATTTTCATATGTGCACCATAATTAGCTACTCAAGTCTGTCAACAAGTTCGCAGGCTTACACAGCACATTTAGGCACAGAGTCGCAATCTTAGCCCAGATGCACTCAAGGTGACTAGTTTGGCAATTGATCAAATGACAGGAAATACGCTCAGGCCACACAAGTATAGGCTTCAAAATATCACAGTGGTGATTGCTTAGCAAGGTGGCTAGTGCATTATGTAAGCATGGTTCACAGATTCAAGATGCATTACAAGGTCAAGGTTGAGCACCCCTTGCAATCTGCCAAGGCAAAGCGAAGAACGGGTCAACAGGTTGGCTCACAGGTCACACAGGGGAGTAGATGGCTCACAGGGTTTGTGGCATCAACAAGCTTGGTTGATGTCAACAGTCTGAGTTGATGTCAACTATCTCAGTTGACTTCAACTGGGATTTATCACAGGCTAAGCTTAGGGTTGACAGAATAATGCTTGCTGAAGTATAAGACTACCAGTTAACCAATCTTAACCAGGTTGCTACTCAAGCTCAACATCTACAGGGGCTGGAGCTAAGCGCAGGGCATATGGAAACTCAGGGATTACACATCACAGATCATACACATCTGAGTGAACTTCAGGTGTTTGAGCACTACCTAGCAAGAGTTTAGCATGCACAGGTGATAACTTTGTATATACACTGGATGCTCAGCAGCTGTTAGGTAATGCATAGATTAGTTTTGATACATTGACAGATTCATGCAATACAATTTAGCGCAAAGTCCTAGAATTCTCAGCTAACATGTGTGTAATTCAGAGGTCAAGGAACCACTCACATTATAAGTCGCAGGGGTTGCTCAAGGTTTTGCAACACTCAAGTTTTGCGCCTTTTTCTTCCACTCCTTGGGCTTGCTCAGCAGAGGATATGGGTACCTGTTGCTCAGAGGGGAAGTTCAGTTCTCAGAATGTGCAAGTCATAGCAAATGGAATGAATATTAACACTGGCATATGCAACTGAGAGTATCTTGGACTGACACAGGGGGGAAACTAATTCAATATGCAGCTATGGGTATGAGAAAAACTAGTATTTACAGCTACGGAAAATGCTGATGAGAAGGGATTGATGAAAGTTACAGCTAGAAGATACACTACAATGCAGATGTGCAATTAAGATGGGCTGACTATAATGCTATGATAGAGTGCACAATATGCACTAGAAGATACAGGGCTAGAGAAATGATTGCCAAGTTACACTAATAAAAGACTACAAACTACAATTCATAACACATATGTACAGGGGAGAATTGAAATTCAGTGAAGAAAGCGATTAATCAACACAACACACGTCAAGTCCCCGGCAACGACGCCAAAAACTTGGTAGGCTTGGAAAGATGCCTACGACTATGTCTACTGCAAGTGCACAGGCCTATTGGAGGCAAGGGCAAGCACAGGTCGATCCCACAGAGAAATGGTGTGTGAATGTTGATCTAATGCTTTACTTAACTGATTTCTAATAAGTGACATAATTGTTTGGTTTGTTGTCGATGCGACTGAGTTGAATTGTGACTCTAAACTAAGGCAGCAAAATAGGTTATAACAAGTTGGAGAGCACCAGGGTGATGAATCCACCTCTAATCTCATGTGCAGGCAATCTAACTTAAGCCATATTCTTGAGCTTTACCATGAAAGTCTAAACTAGATGTTTATTAACTAGTTTGCTAACTAACCCCTAGTATGAGCTGTCTTCTTACAGTACAGCTCATCACAGGCTCATAAGCTTTATTAGTTAACTACTAATCCTTCACAATATCACACAGCAAGAATAAAACCTAATGTAGATATGCTTGACATGAAAATCAGGGGTTTCATCAAACACCCCAGTAAATTAAATTAAAACATAATTAAAGCAATCAAGATACAAATTATACTAAGTTGGTGCTCTGGCTAGCCCCGGCATCCCCTCAAACATCAAACTACACCTTCTATTTATACATGCAAGATCCCCAAAAACCCTAATTTACTTCAAAAATAGAAAAACAAGAAAATACCCTCTCACCCACGTCGCTGAATCGTGCTCTCTTTTGTCAATCGTTTCAGAGATGATGGTTGCCCTCACTTGATTGATTGGACAAAACCCTAACCCTAATTCTTCCTATCTCCAACTTAGCTTCTAGGTAAGAGGCTATGAGAGAGATAGAGAGCAAGTAGGGGGGAAAGAAGGTGGTGCGGCTGCTGAAGGTGGTGGTGTCAGGGTAAGGATGGTGAAGGTGGTGAGGTGGTATGGTCGGGGAAGAGGAAGAGGTAAGGGGTCTCTCTGGTGTTGTCGGGAGAGAAAAGAGAAGAGAAGAGAAGGGTGCGTTTGGTTTGGGTGGTTAAGGGGGAATATATAGGTGGTGTGGTGTTGAGCGGGTACATCGAGCTTCGATGCGCGAGGCTGGAGCGACCGTAGGATGCGGCTGGGAGAGATCTGAACGGCTCAAGGAGAATCAGGCTTTGGATCCGGGTTATGGGCCGGGTCTTGGATAGCTCAAGCCCATGTCTTGTAGATGGGTTTCTCCTTGTTGGGTTGCAACTGTTGCGCGCGCGGGCTTTGGCTTCCTGCTCCATAGACGCTCGTCTCCAATTCTTTGCTCTTTTGGCTCCTCAGTTTCTCCGAACTTTATTTATTACCTAAAAACACAAAATTAAATAGTACAAATATTTATTCTTGAAAACAAAGAAAATACAGAATCTAGGATAATATATGATTTCGGAGCACAAAAGATGAGTTAAATGCCAATAAAAAGGTGTATAAATATGCAATATTTGGCACTCATCAATGCCCTGATGGAAGTCGCGTGTGAAGGAAGGAAAAATAAGGGAACTTTGCTATCTTTGGAAATGCCTGCTCCCTCCTTGTTTACACCGGCCCCACCAATTGAGCCAACTTCCCAATGACGCAAGGATTCAAAATCCTATCACGATATTCCCCAAAAAGGCTCGGTTTCCCAACTCACGACTTCCCAATGCCTCCTCACACCAAATTCTCTTTACGATTTTCCCCACCTTGCGCCGATAGTTTGTCACCATATTTCCCATGCTTACTTCTCGCAACAATGATGCCCTTCCCAATTATGCCCGGCCTCCCGATTTGTGCAAAATCGGGCAAGACTCCTATCTATAAAAAGTTGATTCTCTTTACGATTTCTTGTGATAGTTTATTATGCTTACAAAAAGCCCCTGGGTGGTTTTTAGACAAAGGGTAAAATCGTAAAACCCCGAATAACCTAATGTCACCGGTGACACATTTATTAGGACATTCAATGCATGTATTCAATAATTAATAGGGGGTATTTTTTCAAATTAGGGTTACAACGAACAAAACCCTAATTCCCCTCCGTGCCAATGGCAAATCATGCCAGCCACACCTAGCCCAAGCTAGTCGCGCCATGCCAAACGCACTCTGCCTTGGCCCTAGCTATGCTAGTCACACCAAATGTGCCAAAGCATGCCAACCATGCTAGCCGCACCTCCGTGCCAATGGATAATCAAGCTAGCCACACCTAGCCCAAGCTAGCCGCGCCATGCCAAAGGCACTCTGCCTTGGCCCTAGCTACGCTAGTCACACCAAACGCGCCAAAGCATGCCAACCATGATAGCCGCACCTCCGTGCGGATGGAAAATCATGCCAGCCACACCTAGCCCAAGCTAGTCGCGCCATGCCAAACGCACTCTGTCTTGGCCATAGCTATGCTAGTCACACCAAACGCGCCAAAAACATGCCAACCATGCTAGTCGCACCTCCGTGCCAATGGCAAATCATGTCAACCACACCTAGCCCAAGCTAGTCGCGCCATGCCAAACACACTCTGCCTTGGCCCTAGCTATGTTAGTCACACCAAACGCTCCAAAGCATGACAACTATGCTAGCCGCACCTCTGTGCCAATGACAAATCATGCCAGCCACACATAGCCAAAGATAGCCGCGCCATGCCAAACGCACTCTGCCTTGGCCCTAGCTACGCTGGTCACACCACGCCAAGCCAAACACCCTTACCTTGGCCCTAGCCGCGCCATGCCAAAGTAGCGCCCGCGCCTAGGCTTGCAAACCGTGCAACCTAGGCCAAATTGGCCACGCATGTCATTGGCACATGCCAACACGCATCGCTGGTAGCTTTTCTTACCAGGCCGTGGACCTAATGGCCGAGCGTGCCATTGGCACATGCCAACACGCTAGCTGGTAGCTTTTCTTACCAAGTCGTGGCCCTAATGGCCGAGCATGCCATTGGCACATGCCAACACGCATCGCTGGTAGCTTTTCTTACTAGGTCGTGGCCCTAATGGCCGAGCATGCCATTGGCACATGCCATTGGCACATGCCAACATGCTCGCTAGTAGCTTTCATTACCTAGTCGTGGCCCTAATGGCCATGCGTGCCATTGGCACATGCCAACACGCTCGCTGGTAGCTTTTCTTACCAAATCATGGCCCTAATGGCCGAGCATGCCAACACGCATGACTGGTAGCTTTTCTTACCAGGCCGTGGCTCTAATGGCCGAGCATGCCATTGGCACATGCCAACACGCTCGTTGGTAGCTTTCATTACCTAGCCTTGGCCCTAATGGCCATGCGTGCCATTGACACATGCCAAACACGCACGCTTGTAGCCTAACTTGCAAGCCGTGCAACCTAGGCCAACTTGGCTGTACGTGCCATTGTCACATGCCAAAACCCACGTTGGTAGCCTAACTTGCAAACCGTGCAACCTACCACCAAGGAATTCCGCACATGCCATTGGCACATACCACACACGCCACTAGCAGCTCTGGCATTGCCACTTACACTCAACGTGCAACCTACCACCAAGGCATTCCGCACATGCCATTGGCACATGCCACACACGCCACTAGAAGCTCTGGCATTGCCGCTTGCACTCAAGGTTCAACCCGCAACAAAGGCATTCCGCACATGCCACACGCGCCACTAGCAGCGCCACTTGCACTCAAGGTGCAACCAACACTCGAGACATCAACACAAACTGGGGGTTGCTTTCCAGGGTCTTGGTTTGGCAGTCATAGTATGCAGCGTACACTACGCTCACATTAAGAAAGCGTGAATAGGAATAAAGCGGTCAAATAAATGAGGAAATAATAGTGAAAACATTTTCACCCATAAACACCATGCGGTTACCACCTCCTCCCATTTTTTCACCCTTTACTCTCTTCCTTCATGAGGCCAAGGTACGTTTCAATCTCGACTTGTATAAATAGGTCTTACCTATTTCCACCAGACAACAAGTCTCGGTCAGGAGAAAAACACAACACTCTCAGAAAAGGCAACTTTGCAAGCTCTCCAAAAAAGCTTTCATCTCTTGCAAGCTTCCGAAGCTTTCACTTTTTGATACAATTCGAGATACTACTCTCCCAGAATTATTCTGGTATCAACACCTTTCTTTGCTTCCCTCCCCAAATCAACCCTTCTCCTCCACTTTGTGACCGAAGCAAGTCTGGAACGTCCATTTCTTGGTTTAGGACGGACTTGTACAGATTGATCTCTCGAATCTAGAAAGTGCTCACGTGCAGCACATTTGTTTAGGGTTTAAACCAGTTTCTCACTCACCTACCGAATTTACCAAAATCGGCGAAAACAATTTTTACCCATAAACAGTTCTATATCAATTATTTTCATGGGGAAAAGGACTGGCTTGGAGTTGAGATCAATGGGGGGAGGGGGGGTTCATATATGTTCAGTCAAGAACAAAAGATGAAGAAGATACATCTATTGATAAGGTGGATTTGTCATGAGCTCAAGAACAAGGGTAGGATGAAATTTTTGAAACTGAAATTTAGTTAATTACATGTATGTTTAGGTTGGTTGTACGATAAAAGACAAACAAATTGAGGGGTTGAGGTTGTTGTTGTTCAACATATTGTGACTTTTTCACATATGAGTTTCAACCAGAACACCTTATGATCCTTTGATAAATCCTACCAACATGGGCTAGAACTTAATCCCGCTAAATCAAAAAGCCACACAAACCATAAGGGTTCACACATCATATAAGATCGAATATTAACGTTAAGAAAACCGAAATCAAACATCCCATAAACACATAACAATATATAAAGCATTCAAGCACATGCTATTTAATTGAAAAACCAAAAAAAGAAAAATTATAAAATAATAATTTTATTCATAGATAATAGATAGTTTTATTCAGCAATAGACCTTACACAATAATCGAAATAAATCAAAAACTGATGTCTATTTTGTTCGGGACAATTAATGTGTAGAACACTCCCTATAATCAAGTACTTTCAGATAGACTTCTTCTATTAAGGGGGAAGATACCATGGGATACAATTCTATGATATCAAAAAGATTATGTAGGTCAACCAAGATATTCTCAACCATAATCTCAATTCCTAACAAATTTAGAAATAAGAGTATTACATAATTCATTCGTGTCTTCCTCCACGAGTCTTTGAAGTAGTCAAATGTTGTTATTACGTTAACTGAATCATTCATCATATTCAATTCTTATAGGTTGGATCGCACCAAACACAAATTGTTAGATCTTTTTGTGTTTGTCTGCTCTGATACCAATTGAAAAGACGAGGGTATCCAAATATACCACAATCTTAAACTTTTCCACCTATAAGTCCTATAACCGAAAGTGATTGTCTATGGACTGAGTCGAGACAATACAACGAATCGGTATTCACACTTTGTGTGATTGTCTATGGGTACGAGATCGAGACAATACAACAATCAAAGTGTGATTACTTGATATTAGGTTCGGACTTAACCAAACTCTATAGGATCACTATCAAGTAATACAGAGTTAACGTTTGTGTAATTTACTTTAAATTATAAAAACAACAATTATAATTGCGAAAAACAAAAGTAAATGACACAACAATATTTTGTTAACCAGGAAACCGCAAATGCAGAAAAACCTCGGGACCTAGTCCAGAATTGAATACTCTCAGAACTAAGCCGCTATACAAGATCAAACCAACTTCGTATAGTTGAGACCAAGCAACTAAACATATAGTTCACCTAGTTTCTTTAGTATCCATTCGCTTCCGACATTCGATAAGTGCACGCACTGGAACAATTCAGTTCAATCTAATTCCAAACTGTAAAGGAACAACAAATCTGTTCGGTAACAACTCTATTCAATCTCAGTGATATGATTTAGACAAAGGCTCTTCAATTTAATCCAATAAAGTCCTTTTTCAGGTTTAGATCTATCTATCCAACAATTACCAAAGTACCAGAGTTTAGATAATGCAATAAAAATTAGGATCTATTAAGATACTATATAATGATGTCGATCTACGCAACTAATCAATCAAATCTATCAAAGATAAATCGATTATAGTTGGATCCCAGCCGATCAAGTTTTGTGCACTCCAAAGATTACGAACCCAATAAGAAATCTTCTTTGTCTTCAAATCTCCTTTAATCTTCAATAAACACCTGCACACCACAACTTGAATCTCTAGTGATCAATCACGCATAGAACGGAGTCTGCTAACAATGGATTATCACAAGACGTCTGTAGATATACAAACAGTTCTAAAGATCCCGTCGACACTTCGATCTAGTTTGAATGAATCTTATATCAGAAGAGAAGATTATTAAGAATAAACAAACTAGGTGCAATCAAAGTTCAACAACTGTTAGTCAATCAAATCAAATTGAAAACTAATAATACTGTAATTATCTAGTTTCCCGCTAATTGTACTCGTAGAGCTTCTTGATCCCACAAAAGTCTTTTAACGAGCGGTCGTAAGAGATTTCTCCTAACTAGGGTACTTTCCTCTATGAATAGATGGCTCCACCAGTAACAACACAACAAGGTAGTTTTAATGTCACTTAGGATAGTTTGCTCGAAATGAAAACTTGGGTATTTATAGACCAAGGAAGTTTGGACACCAAGGAATCTCCAAAACCGAATATTCTCAAGATATGCAATATATTTCCAAAAAATGGTTTCATAATTCCTGGAAATGCTCTGTCCAAAATAACCGAAATCTCACTAGAAATCTCCAATTAGTAAATGCACATTACCAGTTTTTATTTGCCAGAGATATGCATTTTAATTGTTGGTAATTAAAAGCATATAAAATTAACAACCTTAATTTAAAGATTCTTAACTTATTTCGGTCTGGGATCTCCTTTAGTTATTAAGGAATATCTTTGACAATAAAAGATAAGAATTGTTGAACATGTTCAAAGTATGTCGACATCTTATTTCTTTGTAAATCCTTTTTCATATTTACAATCTTGGAACCGATTATACTACACTTCCAAAGAAGTTTAGAATTGGTTCATCGACTTCCAAGATTTATGTGATTGATCAAATATCAATACACTAACAAAAAACCCACACTACACCAAATTCTGGGATTAGAAACAGAACCAAGCCGTTACTAAAACGGGTTGTAACGGCTCTTGCCTGTTGCAAAAGTGGGTGTTACATTTTTTTTGTAACGGCTTTGTGGCCGTTACGAATTTTGGTTGTAACGGCCCTCGTAACAGCTGTGAGCCGTTACGAATTTGCCACGTGGTAACAGCTCCGGGCCGTTACGAATTTTTTTTGTAACAACGCTGTCGTAACATCTTAGAGCCGTTACTTAACTTTTTGTAACAAAGAAAAAAATTACTTTGCCCGATCAACCTTGACCTGGTCAAAATTGGTCAATTTTGACCAATTTTGACCAGGTCAAGGCTGACCAGCAGTTCATTTTCTGCCGGAAATAAACCAGAATTCTAAATTCAATACCCTGCATACACCTTTCAATATATTCATAACCACACTCAACAACAATTTCTTCAATCTATGCATATCACATTCATTCAATTCATCTTAGGTTCATATAACAAAAGAACTGAAATTTCTTTAAGTACCAAACTTGTTTTTTTGTTAAGTATCAAATTTCTAAAGGAAAACATGGAAGGTTCCAAATTTCTAAGGGAACACATACAAACTTACTAACTGCCTACAAAACTTGAATACATGGAACTTACAAATCTTGAACTCCTTTGGCACTCTCTTTGTCTTTCATATAGATTCTTCCAGTCAATCAATGCAATTGGTTCTGCAACAAACCAAAGTCTATAAGCTCTCTCACCAGGTAATACATGTGAAGTATACAAGTTGATGCCAAGTATACAAGTGAAGTACTTACCATGTAATCTAGCTGGTATACATGTTGAGGCCAACCCCCTCGCAAGTATAAACTGAAGGTCAAAACCACAAATTATAAGTAATCTCTAGGTTAACTTGAAACAAAATTGAACTTCTCAGTGCTCACAGTAGCACTACCTAATATCATGGGTTCAGGAGTGAGAACAACATTTCTGATTGTCTTCCTATTTCTTTAAGCTCCACAACACCAGTATCCACTCCAACTGCTTCTGAAAGGATTTAGAAGCATACATTAGATGCATTACAAATGAACTACAGTTCAGAAGGAGACAAGTATTCAGTATACCCTGCATCATAAGATGCCATTAAGCCAAGGTAGTAAAAAGTAGTACAAGTGGTTTAATTTCCAAAAGCATCCGTAGTACATGAGAAAAAGAACTTGGAATCACTTGGAATCAACTGCATACAAACCTCAATGTCAGGATGAGTCATAATGAACTCCCATATTGACGAACCAAGAGTGAAAGTGTGGAACCATTGACACCAGTTCCCGTGCTCGACAAAAACTGCAAGATCATGCCTTTAACAGTTCAGACTCAAGTAAAACATTATATTAGTCTCAACAGGTATGTCGAACTTACTCTCAAGAGAAACATATTGAAATGCACCGCAACATTAAGGGAAAACCAGAGGTTTGAAGGAAAAAAATGCAAGACATTAAGCATAAATACTGAACGAAAAACATGCTTCAGTAAAGGGTCTCACGGTTCCAATTGCAAATCCATCCAACACCATAGTCAAATCTAACTCAATAGTTCTCGAAGACTTACCGTTATTCCACTGCTCACGAGAGCCTTAAAAAATACATCATTTGAAGGAACATCCAGTTTCTTTTACTCCTGCCCCTGGAATCACAGGTGAACATATCACTTCTTAGTAGCTAGCTCAAACAAGAAGTGAGTAAGAACTGAATTTGCTGGAAAGAAAAATTAATAATTAATAACATACAAACATTTTGGTTACCTGAACAGTGGTCTCCCTGGCAAGTCTGATGAGTTTCGCAAGCCCAGCCTACTCAAGCAAATAACAGATAATCTTAATACCCAGAAAAGGATAAAACTCTATGATTCTCAGCCAATGACACTTTTTCTTTCTTTCTTTCTAATTAACTATTTTCAATCAAATTCTTCACTATCACCAATAAAATGAAAAAACCCAGAAAAAAAGAACTAAGTAACAATACAAAGTCACACAGACTAATTTACCTAGTATAACACGCACGCGCGATGCGCCTGCAGTTCCGTTCGTTCCATAATTTTGATACCCTAATCATTCTCTGACAAAAAGGTGTTTCGTATTCTTTCATAAATACGATGTTCTGCTTGTTGCCCTTGTATTATGTCTTCCGAATGTTCCGTTATTGACGCTGAGCGTGATCAATGAACCTTGAGCTTCTAAGGAGGCCGAAATAAGAGTCTGTTTCCTCTTTCTTTGCCACGTATGTAGTTGCAAAAAGTAATTCGAAGAGTAATAAAGAAATTATTCAGATCGGTAAAGTGTACATATGAGCTCGATGAAACTATGCAAAACAGTAAAATGTACATATGAGCTCAATAAACTATGCAAGACAGTAAAACGTACATATGAGATGGATTCATGGCTCACAAAAGAAAAACATACATCTCGTACACGCTAGTGATAGAAAGTAAATGTCTTGGTGAATCAACCGATGATGATAAGTCTGTTCTAGCGTGAATGCCTACCCAATGGTGTCCCGTGTTGGTGAAATTGGGAATACAACGGACTGTATAACCGACCCATGACCCAACACTTCAAATTTGGGTTCATAGTTTGACAATCGATTGCATATTATTTGGAAACTGTATGTTTTTGAATGAATTAACTTGAATATTGGCATCTAAGAATACCTATCCTTTAAACAGAGAAGGAAAATGAATTTTGAATCCATTAGGTCCTAAATAATAATAAAAGATGGACTTTACAGATCTATTGGAATCATGCTCTTGTATTTGATTAGGGCCCGCGAGAACTGATTTGGTGGATTAAAAAATCTTGCACATTATGCACGCACGCAAGTACACACGAAGCTTATGTCAAAGTGGTACATATGATGTAGACTTGCATTGACGCAAATCTATGCAATTAACACCCAAAATTGCATGTTAAGTTGTGAATGAACACGAGAAAAATCCATGTTCCAAATTTCAAAATTTCTTTATGGGGGCACGATTATATAAGTCACAAAAGAAATGTTGCTACCTGGTGTGGTGTCTTAAGTTAGGGATCCACTTTGGGTATCCAAAAAGAAAAACAACATAGGCAAGACAGTAAGGCGTACATATGAGCTCGATGAAACTATGCAAGATAGTAAAACGTACATATGAGATGGATTCATCGATCCCAATTGTAACTACGAACAGATTAAAGCATTATAAATCTAAGCAACCACACCACATAGTCAACCCAATTATGCAAATGCTAGACGACGTTCTATTTACAAATGATCGGTCCATCAATTTGACTGTTGGAAGGCTAGCAAGTATGAATATAGTTATCTTAAGTTATACTATTGTATAAAATGTTTCTTATCATATTGTGCAACTGACAAAGTTCAGACTCTGTACATGATCATCAAGAAAGAAAAGACACAATCCTCAAGGTAATTGGTTAGTGTGGAAGAAAGGCAAAAGCTATAAATTTTCCACTAAAACTGATAAATACTCAATTCAATGCACACACTCAGCTGCTTACAAAACAAACATACTAACTGCTTAGGACTCCATTATGAGGAAAGCTGGGAAAGACTAAGAAGTGATAGCATAGATGGTCAAAACTATTTTTGTAAGAGAATAATGCTATCTAGTGGTGATTATCCTCTGGTCATTGCTATGTCTGCTAATCAAGGTATACAAAATCAAAAAACATACAAAATGGATTAAAAGAAAGTAACAATATAGAAATCAAATTAGAACAGAGAAAAGAAGAAAATCCCAATCCGTCTGTTCCAAATTGAAAAGCTAAAATAGACAAAGAGCAAAAACCCAAAACCTCGTAAAAAAATTAACCAAAAAAAAAAGAAGGAACATACCCGATTCCCATCAACTAACAGACTCATACTTTGATACAGATATACACATTAATTCAAAGCATATGTGAACAACACAATCTGTACCTGAAATTCGCAGTTCCCAGTACTTTGAAGAAAATCCCAATCGATTGAACAAGAAACCCTAAATCAATTATCATTTTGAAACCCTAAAATAAAAACCTAAATCTAGCTGAAAATAAATCGAAATCAAAACCAAAAAATACCTAAATTAAACATAGTAGAACAGATGCTTTCACACGATTAGCTGAGAGTGAAGATCATTTCTTCCAAGTTCGAACTCCGACGAACAAACTAAAATCAATGAATCATAATACTGATCAAAACCCTAAAACTATTTATGAAGCCCTAAAAATCATTTTATATATGATAAACAAACTGAATAGAAATTGATTCATCAAACTCGATCTGGTTCATCGGCTGAGAGAAAGAGACGAGAGGCTGAGAGCAGCTGGTTTCATCGGTTGAGAGGAAGAGAAGAAAGGATGAGAGCAGGAGAGAAAAAAAAAGAAATGAAAATAAAATTGTCGATCTGCTTTCATTAGGGTATACCCATATTACGCATGTGAATCGCACACGCATGGGAGGAAATATCCTCTAATGTTTTTCAGTTTGGGTGGAAACAAAATGGTACGCGTGTGAATGGCACACTTACAGGCTCCAGGTGTTACGACCCAGGTGTGACGAAGCGTGTGGATGGCACGCTTATAAAAAAATTCGTAACGGCTAGCCTCTGTTACGAAATTTTCAAAAATTCGTAACGGCCATAGCCTGTTACAAATTTTTCGTAACGGCCATTTGTAACGGGAAATTCGTAACGGCCACAAAGCCGTTACGAATTGCTGTTACGAATCCGGGAATTTGGTGTAGTGCCAACAGCCACAACCCAAGCACACATGACAAACAAAAACCTTACAGATCCGAACACGACAAACCTGGTTTGTACTTTCTAATTTCCCTTTATAAACTCTACCACAACCACCTTCACCAACTAAACAATCTGTCCTGAAATTCTTTGTTGCAGCTGCGGCCAATTCAAGAAATGTAAATGTCTGAGTTGTAATATGATCAGATTCTCCATCCTTTAAACTCTCCTTCTTTGCATCCAGCGCGACCTTTATCTTTAAATTATCTATAATCAAAAAACAAAATAAAATACTTCAAACACCATTCCAATAAAACCAAGAGTCAATCACATTAGTCAAATAACAAAATACAATAACTATTACTTAAAACAACATAAAGTCTTAGCTTCTCTCACATGAAGAAAGTTATATTATTTAATTCAACAAAAAAGATAATCCAAATAACACACAATGAAATGTAAAAAAGATAAACACATCAGTAATCGAAGGAGAGTTGATAAATTTTTAAATTCAACAAAACCTAGCTCACCATTATTTAATTATGTCCGGAGGAAAAAAATCAAAGGAAAAGCCCTATTTCAAATCTCACACCTAATTTTTTTATAAAACAAAAAATCTAAAATAATGTTATAAACATAAACGCTAAAACCATGAATCCACAACAAGATTAACAATGTTCTTAAACCCAAATTGAATCATATATAGATAAAACAAAAACGCCAATTACCTTGATCCCAACCAATAACAACAGAGGTATAAGATGTTGTTCTTGCACTTTGATTTTTCCTAAAAATCAAACTAGAAATACTAGAGGCTTTAAATTGAGAAAATAAAATGTGAGTTAGTTTGCTAACTAAGGGTTTCTAGACTGAAAAAATCGTTTAAGATGATGTGAATTCATTATCTAGGGTTTTGAGAGCGACGAAAAAAAGAGTTGATTTTCTAGGATTTCGATTGTGACGAGTGAAGGCTTCAAGAAAAATTGAATTGGTTTACCTTAGATAAATGGAAGCGGAGACTGGAGACGATCGGTTTCTGGTTGTGAAAAAAAACACGAAGTTGTCAACTTGCAGATTCTAGAATAAGAAGATATGGGCAGTTTTGAAGGCACACTTCTTTTTACTTTATTTTTTTCTTTCCAATTTATCGATAAAAATAATAAATAAAAATAAATTATCAGCATTTTTATGAGGCTATAAAAATAATAAATAATAATAATAAATATTATCAATACTTGTTGCCACATCAGTGTGGGAAGAACTTAATTTATTGTTACATCCGCAAAATATATGACGCAAAAAGTTAGTTTTTGCCTCGACTATTCGTGGATGTGGCAATGGGTCTTACTTAATGCCACACCTATCTTGCAGTAAGGCCTGTTGCCACATTATTCATAGATGTGTGGCAAAAAAGCGTGGCAACAGACTCATTTTGTTGTACATATCACTGATATCTTTGGGCAGAATACCCAAAATTTATATATTACAAAAGTATGTTTGAATCTTGAGTATTCATAAAGTATCTTACTCTTACATGTTTTCAAGTCCCATCCAAGATTCAAATCCAAAGTTTAATCAACCAAAATGGGTAATACAGTATTTGGAATGTAATTAGTTTTTTTCTTTTTAATTTTTTGGCTTTTAATGTTTCGTTTTCTCTCTTTTTTGAAGAAACTTTTGTTAGAGGGAGAGCAACAACCGATTTGACAAGGGCAAAAATTATAGTCAACTCGTTAATCATAACCGCCTTTTTATATTTGAACGAATCGGACAAGATGATCCTCACTGACCACACTATTTTTTCACACGCTTTCTTATGTCTTAATTGTAACTGCGTAACCCTTAACCCAAAATTTCAGACTTCCATTAATGGTCACCAGACCAGTTTTATTCTTGGTATTATTTTGTAACTCAAATCTAAACATGAATTGCAAAATCACAAATTAAAGATGATTCATGTAATCAATCAAAATATTAGATGTTGATCTTTGTTTGTCTCTGCATATTTATAAACCTTGTAAATATAAGCTTTCCGAAGTGCCTTGATTAAGCTGGCATTTGACTTGTAAATATAAACCTTTTTAGTTATTTTTTAATGCTTCTCTTTCTCTCTAAGCTGGCATTTGCTTTGTAAATATGTTAAATACGTGGCATCATATAATTCATATCTCTCTAATATAAATAACAACCTCAACTTTCACTTTTTCCATCCCTCTCTTTGGATGCATCGACAATAGAAGCAGCAGGCACACGATTAATTAAGTTCAACTAATGGCGGGTTTTGCACTTTGAAAAACGTAGTATACAGATGCCAACGTATTCTACTGATTAAAAAGGTACGTTTATCAACATTGACAATTAAGTTTGTATTGATTGGATTAGTATAGAATGGAATTAATCATGGCACAACGTACATATATGTGGTGCACATCGACTTGGGTATGAAGCAGAGAGGGACGCGAGGATGACCCAAAATCCGGTGTCTTAATTTTCACGTAAACATACTACATCGTCAGCAGTTAACAATCTCATCTTATATTCTTTGATAAACAAGATTAACAGAAAACAACGTTCTAATCTCTAGCAAGATAATTGTAGATTAGGAGAATGTTGATGAGATTATAGACTCTCTCTGACAAATATTTTTGAGGTTTGTTTTAAGTCGAAAAACAACTTCTTAATATATATAGAAAATACCCCTTAGAGACCGAATCAGCAACTTGAAAATTAAAAAGCAAATTGAAAATCCTAACATTAGATGCTTTATTTATTTGATGATGTTCCTCTTCTCCCGTCAAACCTAAAGGAACAACACTTGTGATTAATCTTGTGATTGATTGAATAACTAGTTTTGTATCAGATTCTGATTGGTTAGCTTTAGCCCAACTAAGACTTCACATACAGCCATGCATTTGACGCCTCACATTGTTAGCAATTAACACTCTCATTTGAATATCCCTTGTTTGGTGGGTTTGTGCGTTGCTACTTTCTAATTTACCTTCTTTCTTAATATAATTTTTATTTATAGAGTAAAAAAGAAAAGAAAAGAAAAAATTTCTCATTTGAGAGTAAGCATCAGCAGAATTATTTTTTAGAAATTCCTCTCACGTTTTTGAAAAAGTGAAAATGTTTTCAAGCTTGATCCTTAGGTCTAGAGGTGTAAATTGGGCTGTGCCAGCACGAGCACAGCCCAGCACAGCACGCTAAAATTTGAGCACAGACCAGCCCAGCACGTGACTTAGCCCAGCACGGCACAACACGTTAGTTAAATGGGACGTGCTGGGTTTGACTAATTGGCACAGTAGCACAGCACAACACGCGGCACGGATAAGCACGCGGCCCAGCCTAGCACAGCACGTTAAGAGAGCACGTCATAACATGTACAAATACACCATATAACAAGGCATAATACATCACATTTTTTGTATATTTCACAAAAGAGTCACTATTCTAGCTAGTTTTTAACATTTTATGGTGGCTTATTTATAACAACACATATAATACCTTAATATTTGTTATTTCAATGTCGTTGTTATAATGTCGTCACCTACATTTAACTAGAACATTAATTTACATGACAATAATCCAATTTTATATTTGATGGGCTATTTCTTTTTATTGAATAAACTTGTTAATTTTACTTGAAATAATTTCAAATGATATGTTGTCTAATTAAATTCTTGTGATAATGTCCGACTTAATGTATACATTAAGTGATTTCAAATTGTTTATAGCATGTGTGCCAGCACGGCACAGCACGGCACGTTTATTCGTGTGTTGTGCCCGTGGGCTTTGCTGTGCCTAGCTTTTGACTAGTAAAGCACATCTTGGCACAACACGTTTAAATCGTTGGCACAACACAGCACGGCACATGACACGTGAAGCACACGACTTCGTGTGCCGGGCTGTGCCGGGCCGGCACGTTTTACACCTCTACTTAGGTCCCTTCATTCAAAAAGATCCTCCGCTTTTCTCTTTCGGAAAACAAAAACAGAAACAAAAGGTGAAACAACAACCAACTTTCACCCACCTTCTATTTCTCTTCAACTTAACTATTCCTATCATATAAATTCTCCCTCATCGATTAATGATCAGATATTATAGTACAAAATATTGAACCCATTTTTTGGTCACTTCATGATCTTGTTTTTATTTTTTCTTTAAATGAGAACGTTTTCAAAGATTAATCATCCATATCGTATCAGAAAAGCGATGAACAATTACTTATTTAGTATATATAAACAATATCAATGTCAGACATTCACAATCTTCAAGGTTGATTGTTATTCTTTTTTCTTTCTTTGGTCAACAAGACATAATATATACATTTTCTTGTTACCTAGTCCTAAAGTGCACAAAATCGCACCATTGGCGGACTTACATGCTGCAGAAAATGATGTCTTCTGTAAAAATTTCGTGTACATGCACGTTGCGTTACTTGTTATTGTTACTCCTAATCAACAATTACGCATGGGACACATCTGCTTTGAGCAATCCTGAAGACGGTGTAAAATTGCATGTACAAGATGACCACGTGAGTAAATTTTACTTCTCCTGTTTTATTTTCTATCAGCATACATTTTGTCGAAGTTCTGGTATACTTTCTAGGTCATTCAAGATTTTTTTGTTGCCGTTTGTTGAAGGTGATGATGGATAATGGGTTAGTTCAAGTGAATATATCTAATCCTTTTGGATTAGTCACTGGAATTCAGTACAACGGTATCGATAACTTGCTAGAAATCATGAATGAATTCAATCATGGAGGGTACATATTTGTTCTATGCTACCCTTATTTATCAACTATATCACTTACTTCGTACTTTGACTTTGACTCTTTTTTTTTCTTGAATTGATTGATGGATGTATAGGTACTGGGATCTGAACTGGAGCCAAAGGGGAAACAAAGGAACGTATTTTCTGTAAGTTAAAAGAAACACAAAATTGGTTAAAAAGACCAAAATCAATAATTTTGGGTGAAAAAGACATTTAGATTTTGATCTTGTTTAAATGGACAAAAATTTAAAAATAGGCGGGGATGTAACCAGTTTCATCTGTCCATTTTCAAATATTTTTTCTTATTTTTATTTTACATAGGATGCATTCAGTTTCATCCTTGCTATTTTTTAAGTTTAAGCCAGGATGAATCCAGTTTCATCCTTGCTATTTTTTTTTGTCCATTTCACCCATAAAAATTTTTACTCGTCCATTTGAACCGTGTTTTAAATTTTTTTGGACAAATGACCCATTTTCCGGAGTAGTAAAACATTTGAATTCATGAAATGAAATGAGTTTTGCAGGATGAATGGAACTACTTTTAAGGTAATAGTTCAAAATGAAACTCAAGTTGAAATTTCGTTCACAAGAACATGGAATTCCTCGGTTTCATCATCTCCGTCACATCACTCAGACTCAAACAACAGCACAGACTGGGTTCCCCTCAACTTTGACATAA
Organism: Papaver armeniacum; assembly: GCA_023531295.1. NCBI lineage: Eukaryota > Viridiplantae > Streptophyta > Magnoliopsida > Ranunculales > Papaveraceae > Papaver > Papaver armeniacum. The sequence goes on along the minus strand of JAJJWW010019281.1, from coordinate 114,357 downwards.
GGTACTAACCGATCGATCCTTCAGTTTTTCTTCTTTTTGATGCTCAATACCAGTGGAATCAGTGGTCAAATAATTTTTTACAACTTGCAGATATGTAATGTTAAAAGGTTCGTCAGGATTCTATACATATGGGATATATGAGCACGTAAATGGAATGCCAGATTTCAATCTCAATGGAACTAGGGTCGCCTTCAAGCTTCGTCAAGACAAGTAAGAAAACTAGCTAGCATGCTAGTATTCGTATTGACAACAACGTATAGAATTGCAGGATGGACAAATCTAAATTCCTAACTTTGCTTTTGTTGTGGCGCGGTGGGGATTTACAAAATATTAAGGTTTCAATATATGGCTATAAGTAAGACACGTCAAAGACGAATGCCACTGCCAGAAGATCGTGTACCACCAAGAGGAAAATTACTACAATTCAAAGAAGCTTCTCTCCTTGTAGACCCTGTTGATCCAGAACTAAAAGGCCAGGTACTTATAAAATCATAGACTTGCTTGAATTACTCTGTTTGGGTTTGTGGTAATGAAGTTGTTACTCAAAGTTTCAAGCTTGGATTATCTGCAGGTTGATGACAAGTACATGTATGCACTAAATAGTGAAGATATAAAGGTTCACGGGTGGGTTAGCTCTGACCCTCTAGTAGGTTTCTGGCATATCACAGCGAGCGATGAATATCGAGGTGGTGGTCCTCTAAAGCAGGACCTTACCTCACATGTTGGTCCTACATCCCTCACTGTAAGTTCTAAGCTATCTTCTGCAACCTACCTATATAAACCCTGTTCCAATACCTATACTAAATCTAGAATTGATTGCATTACCTACTCCTCATCACTCAGGTGTTCCTTAGTTCCCACTATATGGGCCAGGATAAGTTACCCAGGTTTGGAAATGGAGAACCTTGGAAAAAAGTGCATGGTCCCGTATTCGTATATCTTAATTCAGCTCCACCCGGTAAAAATGAAAGCGCGTTGTGGGACGACGCCAATGAACAGGTTTAGCTTAAGAAAAAAACCGTCTTGGTTAAGATTTCTCCTCTCCACCTCTATCTGGAAATAAAAATTTATATATTTTCTTTCTTTCGTTTTTAGCTGCAACAAGAAGCCCAGAAATGGCCGTATAATTTCATAGCTTCAACCGACTATCCTAAATCGGATCAAAGAGGCACAGTCAATGGAAGAATACTTGTCCGTGACAGGTATTTGCCTTTTTATCTAAAAATACAGTAGAGAATGAGTCTGAAATTTTGCAGATAAAGAATATGCTGACAATCAATATGTACAAGACTCATTGTTTCTTGTATATATATTTCAGGTTTGTAAGCAAGGAAGATATACCTGCAGTAGATGCTTACGTTGGGTTAGCTTTACCAGGAGAAGTTGGATCCTGGCAGACGGAGTGCAAGGTCTTATATCCATCAATTAGTTTATACCGATACATGTTTACGTACTTCTCCTTTAAAATATCAATATCTCATTTGAATTTTAAACCCAAGAAACTGATCTTGTTTCTGTTGTTCAGGGGTATCAATTTTGGACTCGAGCTGGTCCTGATGGTTCATTCACAATTAAGAATGTACGCTCTGGGGATTACAATCTATATGCATGGGTTCCTGGTTTCATAGGAGATTACAAGTATGGAAATCTCATTACAATTAAAGAAGGTGTGTATAGATATAACAAATTCTCTTCATTGAATTTCTTCAGTTCTGTTCTGGTTTACTTATATTCATCAATTCGTTATTAAAACAGGAGATTCCATCAAATTGGATGAGGACCTTGTTTATGAGCCTCCAAGAAATGGCACTACATTGTGGGAGATAGGTATTCCTGATAGAACCGCAGCAGAGTTTTTCATCCCAGATGTTGACCCTAAATATGTTAATCCACTATACTTGACGCAAGACAGGTGAGGATGGTTCTTTCTCTTAGATAATACAATAACATGACAAAATTAGAAATTGAAACATGAATTCTTTATAGCTTCTGTTCCCTGACTTGATTGGTACAGGTTTCAACAATATGGATTGTGGGAGCAGTACAGTGTTTTATATCCAAGCACAGACCTTGTTTACACAGTAAACAGTAGCACTTACCAGAAAGATTGGTTCTACGCGCAGGTTACTCGGTAGGGGTTCTTGTATCTTTTACTGCACTATTCGAGTCCAAACGAGTCTTAGCCGGTGTAGGATTTACACTGGACCTCGTATATTTGAAAAATATACTAAAAGCATAACAAAATGTACTTGTTTAACAGGAAATTGGGACATAAAGTGTACAACTCAACTACATGGCAGATTAAGTTCAACCTAGATAGTGTTGATCAGGGCACGATATATAAGTTGCGAGTGGCACTTGCATCCTCACATGGAGCAGAATTGCAGGTATATGCCAACTATTTATCATTTCAAGTTTGTTCTTCTCGCCTTCTAGTTTCAACTTGTTGACAGGTTGCGCTAATAATTGTCTTTTCCTTTTCTTCGTTGAGTAGATTCGATTCAACAATTTGGGTACAGAAATTCCTCATTTCACAGCTGGAGGACTGTACAAGGATAATGCCATTGCCAGACATGGAATTCATGGCCTGTATCTGTTGTTTAATGTTGATGTAAAGAGTGATTGGCTCAAAGAGGGCGAAAATACCATTTTTCTTTCACAAGTTAGAGGTAAAGGTCCGTTTGAAGGCATAATGTATGACTATATACGTCTCGAAGCACCAGCGGAGGATGAAAGAAAAAATACGGAAGCACGACTATCTGGGGATCTTACCCAGACCAGAACAAACAGTTTTTAGTTCAAAGACATCTGTAACTTTGAAGCACCCCCATTAAATTGTTCTATTGTCTTGTACTATAAAGAAACAAGTGCTTGTTGATGTCACTGTAGTACAGAAAAAGGATTCAAGAAGGATTCTAACTGAGAAATGAATCCCACTTATGTAAATGTTAACCTAATCAATTCTCCCATGCACTTGGAATATTGATGAATTATTTATTGAATATCTCCTTTGTAACTACGGGAAGGAAATCCAGTAGTACAACCAAGTAAATAAGAAGACCGATCTAAGACATGATAAGTTTTTTGAAATTAGAAAATCTTTCTTTATTAATCACCAAGGAGTGAAAATACAAGTTCTTCAATGCAAGGAAACCCTAATCTCACTCTCTAAACTAAGCTCTCGCCTCTCTCCAAAATCCGATCCCTCATGCCTTGCCCAAGGTCCTCTATTTATAGGCCAATCAACCCTAATGGTGTACAACTCATTTTACTTCGTTACGTTCTCGTGGAGGTGCTTTATACTTCGCCCAGACCATTTTCCATAAAGTTTTTTCCCCTTCTTTCGTTGACAACTTTCGTTTCTGTCGGGAAAACTGTCTCTTTTCTTGCTCACTTCGCAGGTTACCTTTCTAGCCAAGTAACCTTACTTCGCCCGTCCTTACTTCGTGGTCGATATCTTGTTTCGTAGTTCAGACTCTCCTAGTGAGTTACTTCGCCAGAAGATGTTATCTCGCACACGGCTTTTATTTCGTCAGTTAGTCAATAATGGCGACTCTGACTTGATTTGACAAGTCACTGACGAGGGTTCTCGGGGCATGGTACAAGATCTTTCTGCAAGATTCTCGCATCTTCCCTATGTCCACGTGGCGAATCGTATTTTGGTTTCTACATTTTGCCTTTTTTTATTCTACTCGAATGAGGTGAAAGTGGAATAAGAACCGTCTGAAGTTAAATAACCGTCATTTCTCCCCATCAGTGCTCCCCACGTGGTCTCTTTCCTCATATAACCGCTGATCACCGGTTCATATTCTTCGATCGTGGGTTGCCTGATATGACCAGTCATCTCTATTAATACCCCTATCCTTTTGATTTCTGTTTTTTTTCTTTTAACCTTTCTTATTTCTTCCTTTTTATCGTCTTCTGTTAGTTCAGGTCTTGCTTCATTCACCTTCAATGGCTCCCAAGAAAGTCCCTAGTCCTACCACATTTATGACTTATGAGGAATTCAAAGTCGACTTCGAGAAGTTGGGTATCTCTCTGTCTCCGGCAATTGATTCTACTGTTTCTCCTCCAGTTACCGCAACCACATCCATGGAACTAAACTACTGATGGATTCAGTCGGGAATTTGGACTCCTACGAAGATGTTGATCACCATCGGCCAACTGAAAGCGGGTCTTTCTTTTCCCCTGTATGATCCAAACAACCCTCTTTTTTATGAGATCCTAACTAAGCTTCAACGAGGTGTTTATCAATTGAGTGAAAACATTATTCGTCTTGCTAATGAGTTCGTCAGAAGGTCTAATGGCGGTCCTTCCAAGATTCCTCTCTTGGTGAAAGAATTTGATCCTGCGGATTATAACATTGATTCTTTCTCCGCGAATTACGTTGGTAAGGACATGACCACGAGAGCCTATCAGGAATGGGGTGTCAAGCTTTCTCTCAAAACTTTGGCTGACCCGTCCAAGGTCCTTCTTTTGGATGTTGATCCTACTGGTACGAAGTGAAACATATATCTTCGTATTTCTAATGACGAGGATTGGATGATGTTTCCTTTGGTAGCTGAGGGCCCTCTGGTGTGGGGTTTTGACGAGAATGGTACCGCTCGGACTGGTCCTCTCCCGGAGCATGCTCATCTCGCATTGTACGAACCGGGTAGACTTCGCTGGCCTAAGATGCCCAACGAGGTCAGTTTAATTTTCTTTTGGCTTCATTTCCTTTTACTGACATCGTTCCCTAACGTCCTTATTCCTGTTTCAGTATCCGCTTCCCCCACCTGGTATGTTGAAGGATCGTTCTAGGAAACCAGTCCAGACACAGGTTTGCATTTTGTGGCCCCTCTTTTGGTCGTTACCCTCGTCAATCTCTAACTTTCCATTTTGCAGGAGAGTGAGCTTCCCAGCCACGGATGGCCCTGCTGAGAATCTGAGGAAACTCCAACGTCCTGGAGTTCCTTCTGCCACCGCCAGTACCTCTTTCCTTCTTGGATTTGTTTTCTTTTCCTCGCATCATTCTCTAACTTTGTGAATTTTAGGGAGAATCTTCTACATCTCCTCTTATTCAAGAACCCCAAACTCGTCGTCGTCGAGATCTTGATATGAACCGTTTGACTCGGGTCAATCCCTCTGAGTCGGCTCTCCTCCAACCTGATCTTTCTCACCAGCAACCTAGTCCTCTGTACGAAGTTATTCGTCAGCGAACTGCTCCGGGTACTTCGTCGACAGAGCCTTCCCTGGATAAGGATAAACAGAGGGCTTACGAAGTATAAGACCCTGCGTATATTCCCGACATGGAGTTCCTGAGGCAGATTTTCATCTTGACTCGTGAAAAACCTTCTCTAAGGTCTGCTGCTGCCGAGTCATTGGCTTCTTTCAGCTCCGACGCTTTCTTGTCGGAAGATCAATCTTTCATTGTGAATGCTTCCCTAAACCTTTCCTTGCAACAACATGCCGCTATAATGGGTTTGGTGAGTTTAATAGGTCAAGCCCAAGCTTCCATTCCTTTCTATTTGTAAGTTTTAGAGGGTTATTAATATATTCCTTTGATCTTTTAGGAACACAATCGTAACATGACCCATCTCGTGGAATTGCGGTTATCTCAGGAGAAATTGGAGAAGTCAGGTGTTCATATATCTTAGCTCAAGGAGCAACTCACGGAAGAGAAAAAGATCTCATCTAACCAGGAGAAACAAATCAGCGAACTTCGTAGTAAGTTCCATTCCTTTGATTGCTCTAATGCTAGTTTATTCTTCTAAGAGAAGCACATCTTTTCTACCATTTGATTCGTTTCTTCCTTTGCTTTATCAGGGTCAGAACAAAGGTTTAAGGATCAAATTTCTCTTCTATCTCGTGAGAAGGACGATCTCTCCAAGAAGGTATCTACTCTTCAAGTGGGCGTTAAATGTTTGAATGAAGATTGTGATGTCATGGAAAAGGAAGCAGCCACGATCGCCAAACGTATTCACAGAAACGCCCAAGATGATAAGGTCAAACTATTCAATGAGTTATGTGATTCTCGCGGTATTGCTCGTGTTCCCCTTGAGCTTGAGGTATTTTCTGATGACGAGCCTCAACCTACCGTTAACGAGAAACCAAACTTCTGCGCGAGGGATATTGAGGATCTCCACTCATAAGGTGAGGCCCCCAAAATTCCCGATGTTGATAATCTTGGGATTTCTCTTCACTAAAGTTGTAACTTATCTATCTTGACTTTGGCTGGGCGCTCCAAAGCTTGGGGGGCAAGACATTTTCTTCCTTGTAAATAATGCAATTGTCTTTGCTTTGTGTTTTCATTGTGTTATTGGTGATGGTGCTACTATCTTTACTTAGTTTTCCTTATGTGCCAAGTATGTACTTGAGAAATGTCGAGTCTTGTGAGGATAATGCTAAATAAGAACATAAAATATAAAAGTATATACTTGCCTCTTGTTCTTGTTGAGCATTAGCCGGCTAAGACGGATTCATATCAGCCTGATTATCATTTATCAACTGATCTTGGCAGTTTTTCCTTTGCTTATCAATTTACTTTCCTCGTCGGGTATTTCTTGCGAATTGTCTTAGGTAAAATCGGTTGTTTATTGCTCTACGAGGTCTTATTGTGCCTCCTAGTTAAGGTCTTATTTTGCCCCATCCTTTTTGAAGGATCTTAGTTCGACGAAGTATCGGGCGCTTATTACCCTTTCAAGTAATAATCCATCAACCTCGCCTTAACAGTTGTTTTGAAACACATTTCGCGACAATGAGACAGGCCTAGCCATTCCCATGAATGTTAGCCCCATGACATTCCCGTATTTTTTGGTCACTCAGCTCCCTAATCTGGAGGGTGCCATCCCTTTATATTCCCCACGATTTCCCCTTCAAGGAGGTTAACCATAACATGCATGTTGGTTTCCTCCCATCCAGTTATTACGACATTCAGATGTTTTCGTGACTTCTTATCCCCTTTTCCGATATGGATTTGGGTTAAGAAGTCACCCTAAGTGGGTTTTCTTTGGGATCGAGTTCATTTGTAGCAAAGGCTTGCCATACAGGTCATGGAAGGTAACGCTCTAGACGTCCCAGGCACCCGCAGCTCAACCGAATACGTCGGCGCCTTGATCATACCTATGCACCCCCTACCGAAGGCCATCATAAAAAGGGACCTTAAGCGGATAGGTCTTATCATTGCCCCTAACTTCCTTTCTGAGAGTTGTTCATGACATGCGTTAGGTCTTTGCCTCTTGCATTTTCATGAGAACTAGGGTGCACGCCGTGGATTCTCATCCTTCCTAGGCGAATGGTTTGTGTTTCCCTAGAAACTGTTTATCTCGTAGTTCTTATTTGCCTCCTAATATGAGGTCTCACTTGCCATTTTGTATATTTTATCTCGCCCATATGTAAATTAAACACGAAAGATATTCTACTAATAATCTCTGTACAATTATGAATTTTCTTTCATCATTAGAACTTTTATGGGTAATACTATACATAGGATTCGAAGGATGATCTAGCCTTCGATCTTGCCTTTCAATCTCGCCGTATATTATCTTCCCTTCCGTGTCCGTGCCATTTCCTTCGCAGTCCGCCAATTCGTACGCCCCGTTTCCTACTACCCTCTTCATGATTTATGGCCCATCCCACGTAGGTTCCAGCTTCCCTCCTGATCCCTTTTGGTATGGCGGAATCTCTCGCAACACAAGTTCTCCTGGCATGAAACTTCGTGCTTTTACTTTCTTGTTATATTTTCTTGACAATCTTTGGTGATAGTTTACCATATGTTGCAACGCGGTCTCTCTGTTTTCTTCGAGGTCATCTAATTTTGCGAGTATTAAAATTCTCGTGGCATCTCGGTAGCCACTTTTCCCACGCTTCTCTTCTTGTCGTTGGGAGAATTGCCTCGGCTGGCAAGAATGCCTCCATTCCATATGTCAAACAGAAGGGTGACATTTTGGTGGCATCTCGTCTAGTGGTCCTATATGATCATAGCACATTCGGGATCTACTCACACCATTCTTTATGGTGTCCTTCCAACTTCTTCTTCAGTGTGGACGCTAATGTCTTGTTCGTGGCCTCTGCCTGCCCGTTGCTCTGCAGGTATAGCGAAGTCGACTTCCCAGATTGAATCTTAAAGGCATTAAACATCATTTTCACATTCTCTCCTTCGAATTGTTTTCCATTGTGCATGTGTGACCAAAAGTAACCTTGTGTCTTTGTCTTGTGGGCTAAGGACCTAGTTCCACAGTGGTTGCCAGCGTCTCCATAATGATTCGATTTCATTATCTCTATCCCCTCCTTTTATGATAAGCATCTCATCAAAGGTCCCATATATGACCTTCTGTACAATATCTCTTCTCGTACCTCATAATTCGTGGCTTTGCTTTTAATCTTGTTTTCCTCTTGCCTATCTCGCGGGAGATTTCCTTTCGTCATATAGTTGTAGAATGGGGATCGCCAATCGTTGTCATCTATTTCCATATCTTCTTATTCAATGATCATAACCCTCAGTTCCTTCTCTCCCTTGCTTACTGATGGTTGCATCAATCGTTCGATTCAGATATGTCCAATTTCCGGGTCTTCAATCGTTGAAGCTATATAAGCAAGGGAATCCACATGTCTATTGTTATCTCGGCCTATGTTTCTCCAGATTATGCTTCGTATCTTGGTAGAATATTCCATTACGAGCTGCAAGTACCTTTGCATCACCGAATCAACTGCATTATACCTTCCTTCAATTTGACGAACTACCAGTGCGAATCACTGGTAATTCTTACGTCATCCAGCCCCATTTTGATTGAAATTCTTAAATCTTGTACCACTGCTTCATATTATGCTTCGTTATTAGTCGCCTTATACTCTAATCGAAAGAAAAATATGATTCTGACCCCTGCAGGCGAAGTGAATACTATCCCCATGCCTCCTCCGGAGCTATTCGAAGATCCATCAACGAATATCTCCCATCTTTTGGAGTTGCACTCCTTTAGTAAATCTTTAGGATCTGGCTGGCTTTCGTCAACATCCATCATTTCTTTTAGTCCTTCATCTTCTTCTAAAGGAAATTCTGCGAGAAACTCTGCGATTATGTGTGACTTTGTTGAGGTTTGCACTTCGTATTTTAACCCAAAATAGTCAATCTGGGTATTCCATCTTTCAACCCTTCCCACTCATTTTGAGTTCTTCAAGACAGACTCTATGGGGATTGTTGTTAGGACCTTGATTTTATGAGTTTGGAAATCATTCCGTAGCTTTTGTGATGCATAAACTAATGCCATTATTAACTTTTCGATCTTTAGGTAATTTCTCTCAGCAGAATTGAAAGTTTTGCTGACGTAAAAAATGGGTTTTTCCACCCCTTCATCTACGCGAAGCAAAACTGTACTGAGAGCATTTTGTGTTACTGCGAGACAGATCAACAACTCCTCCCCTGGTTCCGGTTTCTGCAAGATTGATAATTTGATAAGGTGTTCTTTGATGCCCTTCAATACTTCTTCGCAGTCCTGCGTCCACGCAAACTTTGCCCCCTTCTTTAAGATGTCAAAGAAGTGTTTGTATTTGTCCGATGACCTAGAGAAAAGTTGAATTGGTTTACCTTAGAGAAATGGAAGCGGAGACTTGAGACGATCAGTTTCTGGTTGTGAAAAAAAAACACGAATTTGTCAACTTGCAGATTCTAGAATAAGGAGATATGGGCGGTTTTGAAGGCGCACTTCTTTTTACTTTATTTTTTTTCTTTCTAATTTACTAATAAAAATAATAAATAAAAATAAATTATCAGCATTTTATAAGTCTATAAAAATAAAAAATAATAATAATAAATATTATCAATACTTGTTGCCACTTCAGAGTGGGAAGAACTTAATTTATTGTTACATCCGCAAAATATATGACCCAAAAAGTTAGTTTTTGCCTTGACTATTCGTGGATGTGGCAATAGGTCTTACTTAATGCCACACCTATCTTGCAGTAAGGCCTATTGCCACATTATTCATAGATGTGTGGCAAAGAAGCGTGGCAACAAACTCATTTTGTTGTACATATCACTGATATCTTTGGGCAGAATACCCAAAATTTATACTCCCTCTGTCCGTTTTTATCTGTCCTAATTTCTACTTTGGTATATCCATTTTTATCTGTCCGCTCTGTTTATAGATATACTTTTCCCTTAAACTATCAAATATACCCTTTATTTTTATAATCATAAAATCATTTTTAATATCCAAATCTTAAATAATATCACCATATTTATGAAAAAAACTTACTCAATATCTTTATATTAATTGTCATTCCTTTTTTTAAATAAAAACATTTATGAATAGTTATAAAATTCCTAATAAACTTCTACTTATTTTGACACTAATAATTTAGTTTTGGTAATAATATAACATTAAATAGGCTAGTCAAGGACTAGTCATGACAATTTGTAGGATTTCCTTATAATCTTGACTTAGTTAAAGCGGACTCTTAATTTAGGACGGAGGGAGTATATTACAAAAGTATTTTTGAATCTTGAGTATTCATAAAGTATCTTACTCTTATATGCTTTCAAGACCCATCCAAGATTCAAATCCAAAGATTAATCAACCAAAATGGGTAATAAAGTATTTGGAATGTAATTAGTTTCTTTTTTTAATTTTTTGGCTATCTTTTAATGTTTCGTTTTCTCTTCTTTTTTTTTGAAGCAACTTTTGTTAGAGGGAGAGCAAAAACCGATTTGACAAGGGCAAAAATTATAGTCAACTCGTTAATCATAACCGCCTTTTTATATTTGAACGAATTGGACAAGATGATCTCACTGACCACACTATTTTTTCACACGCTTTCTTATGTCCTAATCGTAATTGCGTAACCCTTAACCCAAAATTTCAGACTTCCATTAATGGTCACCAGACCAGTTTTATTCTTGGTATTATTTTGTAACTCAAATCTAAACATGAATTGCAAAATCACAAATTAAAGATGATTCATGTAATCAATCAAAATATTAGATGTTGATCTTTGTTTGTCTCTGCATATCTATAAACCTTGTAAATATAAGCTTTCCGAAGTGCCTTGATTAAGCTGGCATTTGACTTATAAATATAAACCTTTTTAGTTATCTTTTAATGCTTCTCTTTCTCTCTAAGCTGGCATTTGCTTTGTAAATATGTTAAATACGTGGCATCATATAATTCATATCTCTCTAATATAAATAACAACCTCAACTTTCACTTTTTCCATCCCTCTCTTTGGATGCAGCGACAATAGAAGCAGCAGGCACACGATTAATTAAGTTCAACTAATGGCGGGTTTTGCACTTTGAAAAACGTAGTATACAGATGCCAACGTATTCTACTGATTAAAAAGGTACGTTTATCAACATTGACAATTAAGTTTGTATTGATTGGATTAGTATAGAATGGAATTAATCATGGCACAACGTACATATATGTGGTGCACATCGACTTGGGTATGAAGCAGAGAGGGACGCGAGGACGACCCAAAATCCGGTGTCTTAATTTTCACGTAAACATACTACATCGTCAGCAGTTAACAATCTCATCTTATATTCTTCGATAAACAAGATTAACAGAAAACAACGTTCTAATCTCTAGCAAGATAATTGTAGATTAGGAGAATGTTGATGAGATTATAGACTCTCTCTGACAAATATTTTCGAGGTTTGTTTTAAGTCGAAAAACAACTTCTTAATATATATAGAAAATACCCCTTAGAGACCGAATCAGCAACTTGAAAATTAAAAAGCAAATTGAAAATCCTAACATTAGATGCTTTATTTATTTGATGATGTTCCTCTTCTCCCGTCAAACCTAAAGGAACAACACTTGTGATTAATCTTGTGATTGAATGAATAACTAGTTTTGTATCAGATTCTGATTGGTTAGCTTTAGCCCAACTAAGACTTCACATACAGCCATGCATTTGACGCCTCACATTGTTAGCAATTAACACTCTCATTTGAATATCCCTTGTTTGGTGGCTCTGTGCGTTGCTACTTTCTAATTTACCTTCTTTCTTAATATAATTTTTATTTATAGAGTAAAAAAGAAAAGAAAAGAAAAAATTTCTCATTTGAGAGTAAGCATCAGCAGAATTATTTTTTAGAAATTCCTCTCACGTTTTTTGAAAAAGTGAAAATGTTTTCAAGCTTGATCCTTAGGTCTAGAGGCGTAAATTGGGTTGTGCCGAGCACGATTGACCAAGACAAAGACGCTAAAATTTGAGCACAGGCCAAACCCGACGTGACTTAGCCCAAAGACGGCACAACACGTTAGTTAAATGGGACGTGCTGGGTTTGACTAATTGGCACAGTAGCACAGCACAGCACGCGGCACGGATAAGCACGCGGCCCAGCCCAGCACATCACGTTAAGAGAGCACGTCATAACATGTACAAATACACCATATAACAAGGCATAATACATCACATGTTTTGTATATTTCACAAAAGAGTCACTATTCTAGCTAGTTTTTAACATTTTATGGTGCCTTATTTATAAAAACACATATAATACCTTAATATTTGGAAAATATATTTCAATATCGTTGTTATAATGTCGTCACCTACATTTAACTAGAACATTAATTTACATGACAATAATCCAATTTTATATTTGATGGGCTATTTCTTTTTATTGAATAAACTTGTTAATTTTACTTGAAATAATTTCAAATGATATGTTGTCTAATTAAATTCTTGTGATAATGTCCGACTTAATGTATACATTAAGTGATTTCAAATTGTTTATAGCACGTGTGCCAACACGGCACGTTTATTCGTGTGTTGTGCCCGTGGGCTGTGCTGTGCCTAGCTTTTGACTAGTAAAGCACAGCACGACACAACACGTTTAAATCGTTGGCACAACACAGCACGGCACATGACACGTGAAGCACACGACTTCGTGTGCCGGGCTGTGCCGGGCCGGCACGTTTTACACCTCTACTTAGGTCCCTTCATTCAAAAAGATCCTCCGCTTTTCTCTTTCGGAAAACAAAAACAGAAACAAAAGGTGAAACAACAACCAACTTTCACCCACCTTCTATTTCTCTTCAACTTAACTATTCCTATCATATAAATTCTCCCTCATCGATTAATGATCAGATATTATAGTACAAATATTGAACCCATTTTTGGGTCACTTCATGATCTTGTTTTTATTTTTTCTTTAAATGAGAACGTTTTCAAAGATTAATCATCCATATCGTATCAGAAAAGCGATGAACAATTACTTATTTAGTATATATAAACAATATCAATGTCAGACATTCACAATCTTCAAGGTTGATTGTTATTCTTTTTTCTTTCTTTGGTCAACAAGACATAATATATACATTTTCTTGTTACCTAGTCCTAAAGTGCACAAAATCGCACCATTGGCGGACTTACATGCTGCAGAAAATGATGTCTTCTGTAAAAATTTCGTGTACATGCACGTTGCGTTACTTGTTATTGTTACTCCTAATCAACAATTACGCATGGGACACATCTGCTTTGAGCAATCCTGAAGACGGTGTAAAATTGCATGTACAAGATGACCACGTGAGTAAATTTTACTTCTCCTGTTTTATTTTCTATCAGCATACATTTTGTCGAAGTTCTGGTATACTTTCTAGGTCATTCAAGATTTTTTTGTTGCCGTTTGTTGAAGGTGATGATGGATAATGGGTTAGTTCAAGTGAATATATCTAATCCTTTTGGATTAGTCACTGGAATTCAGTACAACGGTATCGATAACTTGCTAGAAATCATGAATGAATTCAATCATGGAGGGTACATATTTGTTCTATGCTACCCTTATTTATCAACTATATCACTTACTTTGTACTTTGACTTTGACTCTTTTTTTTTCTTGAATTGATTGATGGATGTATAGGTACTGGGATCTGAACTGGAGCCAAAGGGGAAACAAAGGAACGTATTTTCTGTAAGTTAAAAGAAACACAAAATTGGTTAAAAAGACCAAAATCAATAATTCTTGGGTGAAAAAGACATTTAGATTTTGATACCTTTTAAATGGACAAAAATTTAAAAATAGGCAGGATGTAACCAGTTTCATCCTGTCCATTTTCAAATATTTTTTTTTATTTTTATTTTACACAGGATGCATCCAGTTTCATCCTTGCTATTTTTTAAGTTTAAGCCAGGATGAATCCAGTTTCATCCTTGCTATTTTTTTTTTGTCCATTTCACCCATAAAAATTTTTACTCGTCCATTTGAACCGTGTTTTAAATTTTTTTGGACAAATGACCCATTTTCCGGAGTAGTAAAACATTTGAATTCATGAAATGAAATGAGTTTTGCAGGATGAATGGAACTACTTTTAAGGTAATAGTTCAAAATGAAACTCAAGTTGAAATTTCGTTCACAAGAACATGGAATTCCTCGGTTTCATCATCTCCGTCACATCACTCAGACTCAAACAACAGCACAGACTGGGTTCCCCTCAACTTTGACATAAGGTACTAACCGATCGATCCTTCAGTTTTTCTTCTTTTTGATGCTCAATACCAGTGGAATCAGTGTTCAAATAATTTTTTACAACTTGCAGATATGTAATGTTAAAAGGTTCGTCAGGATTCTATACATATGGGATATATGAGCACGTAAATGGAATGCCAGATTTCAATCTCAATGGAACTAGGGTCGCCTTCAAGCTTCGTCAAGACAAGTAAGAAAACTAGCTAGCATGCTAGTATTCGTATTGACAACAACGTATAGAATTGCAGGATGGACAAATCTAAATTCCTAACTTTGCTTTTGTTGTGGCGCGGTGGGGATTTACAAAATATTAAGGTTTCAATATATGGCTATAAGTAAGACACGTCAAAGACGAATGCCACTGCCAGAAGATCGTGTACCACCAAGAGGCAAATTACTACAATTCAAAGAAGCTTCTCTCCTTGTAGACCCTGTTGATCCAGAACTAAAAGGCCAGGTACTTATAAAATCATAGACTTGCTTGAATTACTCTGTTTGGGTTTGTGGTAATGAAGTTGTTACTCAAAGTTTCAAGCTTGGATTATCTGCAGGTTGATGACAAGTACATGTATGCACTAAATAGTGAAGATATAAAGGTTCACGGGTGGGTTAGCTCTGACCCTCTAGTAGGTTTCTGGCATATCACAGCGAGCGATGAATATCGAGGTGGTGGTCCTCTAAAGCAGGACCTTACCTCACATGTTGGTCCTACATCCCTCACTGTAAGTTCTAAGCTATCTTCTGCAACCTACCTATATAAACCCTGTTCCAATACCTATACTAAATCTAGAATTGATTGCATTACCTACTCCTCATCACTCAGGTGTTCCTTAGTTCCCACTATATGGGCCAGGATAAGTTACCCAGGTTTGGAAATGGAGAACCTTGGAAAAAGTGCATGGTCCCGTATTCGTATATCTTAATTCAGCTCCACCCGGTAAAAATGAAAGCGCGTTGTGGGACGACGCCAATGAACAGGTTTAGCTTAAGAAAAAAACCGTCTTGGTTAAGATTTCTCCTCTCCACCTCTATCTGGAAATAAAAATTTATATATTTTCTTTCTTTCGTTTTTAGCTGCAACAAGAAGCCCAGAAATGGCCGTATAATTTCATAGCTTCAACCGACTATCCTAAATCGGATCAAAGAGGCACAGTCAATGGAAGAATACTTGTCCGTGACAGGTATTTGCCTTTTTTATCTAAAAATACAGTAGAGAATGAGTCTGAAATTTTGCAGATAAAGAATATGCTGACAATCAATATGTACAAGACTCATTGTTTCTTGTATATATATTTCAGGTTTGTAAGCAAGGAAGATATACCTGCAGTAGATGCTTACGTTGGGTTAGCTTTACCAGGAGAAGTTGGATCCTGGCAGACGGAGTGCAAGGTCTTATATCCATCAATTAGTTTATACCGATACATGTTTACGTACTTCTCCTTTAAAATATCAATATCTCATTTGAATTTTAAACCCAAGAAACTGATCTTGTTTCTGTTGTTCAGGGGTATCAATTTTGGACTCGAGCTGGTCCTGATGGTTCATTCACAATTAAGAATGTACGCTCTGGGGATTACAATCTATATGCATGGGTTCCTGGTTTCATAGGAGATTACAAGTATGGAAATCTCATTACAATTAAAGAAGGTGTGTATAGATATAACAAATTCTCTTCATTGAATTTCTTCAGTTCTGTTCTGGTTTACTTATATTCATCAATTCGTTATTAAAACAGGAGATTCCATCAAATTGGATGAGGACCTTGTTTATGAGCCTCCAAGAAATGGCACTACATTGTGGGAGATAGGTATTCCTGATAGAACCGCAGCAGAGTTTTTCATCCCAGATGTTGACCCTAAATATGTTAATCCACTATACTTGACGCAAGACAGGTGAGGATGGTTCTTTCTCTTAGATAATACAATAACATGACAAAATTAGAAATTGAAACATGAATTCTTTATAGCTTCTGTTCCCTGACTTGATTGGTACAGGTTTCAACAATATGGATTGTGGGAGCAGTACAGTGTTTTATATCCAAGCACAGACCTTGTTTACACAGTAAACAGTAGCACTTACCAGAAAGATTGGTTCTACGCGCAGGTTACTCGGTAGGGGTTCTTGTATCTTTTACTGCACTATTCGAGTCCAAACGAGTCTTAGCCGGTGTAGGATTTACACTGGACCTCGTATATTTGAAAAATATACTAAAAGCATAACAAAATGTACTTGTTTAACAGGAAATTGGGACATAAAGTGTACAACTCAACTACATGGCAGATTAAGTTCAACCTAGATAGTGTTGATCAGGGCACGATATATAAGTTGCGAGTGGCACTTGCATCCTCACATGGAGCAGAATTGCAGGTATATGCCAACTATTTATCATTTCAAGTTTGTTCTTCTCGCCTTCTAGTTTCAACTTGTTGACAGGTTGCGCTAATAATTGTCTTTTCCTTTTCTTCGTTGAGTAGATTCGATTCAACAATTTGGGTACAGAAATTCCTCATTTCACAGCTGGAGGACTGTACAAGGATAATGCCATTGCCAGACATGGAATTCATGGCCTGTATCTGTTGTTTAATGTTGATGTAAAGAGTGATTGGCTCAAAGAGGGCGAAAATACCATTTTTCTTTCACAAGTTAGAGGTAAAGGTCCGTTTGAAGGCATAATGTATGACTATATACGTCTCGAAGCACCAGCGGAGGATGAAAGAAAAAATACGGAAGCACGACTATCTGGGGATCTTACCCAGACCAGAACAAACAGTTTTTAGTTCAAAGACATCTGTAACTTTGAAGCACCCCCATTAAATTGTTCTATTGTCTTGTACTCTAAAGAAACAAGTGCTTGCTGATGTCACTGTAGTACAGAAAAAGGATTCAAGAAGGATTCTAACTGAGAAATGAATCCCACTTATGTAAATGTTAACCTAATCAATTCTCCCATGCACTTGGAATATTGATGAATTATTTATTGAATATCTCCTTTGTAACTACAGGAAGGAAATCCAGTAGTACAACCAAGTAAATAAGAAGACCGATCTAAGACATGATAAGTGTTTTGAAATTAGAAAATCTTTCTTTATTAATCACCAAGGAGTGAAAATACAAGTTCTTCAATGCAAGGAAACCCTAATCTCACTCTCTAAACTAAGCTCTCGCCTCTCTCCAAAATCCGATCCCTCATGCCTTGCCCAAGGTCCTCTATTTATAGGCCAATCAACCCTAATGGTGTACAGCTCATTTTACTTCGTTACGTTCTCGTGGAGGTTCTTTATACTTCGCCCAGACCATTTTCCATAAAGTTTTTTCCCCTTCTTTCGTTGACAACTTTCATTTCTGTCGGGAAAACTTTCTCTTTTCTTGCTCACTTCGCAGGTTACCTTTCTAGCCAAGTAACCTTACTTCGCCCGTCCTTACTTCGTGGTCGATATCTTGTTTCGTAGTTCAGACTCTCCTAGTGAGTTACTTCGCCAGAAGATGTTATCTCGCACACGGCTTTTATTTCGTCAGTTAGTCAATAATGGCGACTCTGACTTGATTTGACAAGTCACTGACGAGGGTTCTCGGGGCATGGTACAAGATCTTTATGCAGGATTCTCGCATCTTCCCTATGTCCACGTGGCGAATCGTATTTTGGTTTCTACATTTTGCCTTTTCTTATTCTACTCGAATAAGGTGAAAGTGGAATAAGAACCGTCTGAAGTTAAATAACCGTCATTTCTCCCCATCAGTGCTCCCCACGTGGTCTCTTTCCTCATATAACCGCTGATCACCGGTTCATATTCTTCGATCGTGGGTTGCCTGATATGACCAGTCATCTCTATTAATACCCTTATCCTTTTGATTTCTGTTTTTTTCTTTTAACCTTTCTTCTTTCTTCCTTTTTACCGTCTTCTGTTAGTTCAGGTCTTGCTTCATTCACCTTCAATGGCTCCCAAGAAAGTCCCAAGTCCTACCACATTTATGACTTATGAGGAATTCAAAGTCGACTTCGAGAAGTTGGGTATCTCTCTGTCTCCGGCAATTGATTCTACTGTTTCTCCTCCAGTTACCGCAACCAAATCCATGGAACTAAACTACCGATGGATTCAGTCGGGAATTTGGACTCCTACGAAGATGTTGATCACCATCGGCCAACTGAAAGCGGGTCTTTCTTTTCCCCTGTATGATCCAAAGAACCCTCTTTTTTATGAGATCCTAACTAAGTTTCAACGAGGTGTTTATCAATTGAGTGAAAACACTATTCGTCTTGCTAATGAGTTCGTCAGAAGGTCTAACGGCGGTCCTTCCCAGATTCCTCTCTTGGTGAAAGAATTTGATCCTGCGGATTATAACATTGATTCTTTCTCCGCGAAATACATTGGTAAGGACATGACCACGAGAGCCTATCAGGAATGGGGTTTCAAGCTTTCTCTCAAAACTTTGGCTGACCCGTCCAAGGTCCTTCTTTTGGATGTTGATCCTACTGGTACGAAGTGAAACATATATCTTCGTATTTCTAATGACGAGGATTGGATGATGTTTCCTTTGGTAGCTGAGGGCCCTCTGGTGTGGGGTTTTGACGAGAATGGTACCGCTCGGACTGGTCCTCTCCCGGAGCATGCTCATCTCGCATTGTACGAACCGGGTAGACTTCGCTGGCCTAAGATGCCCAACGAGGTCAGTTTAATTTTCTTTTGGCCTCATTTCCTTTTACTGACATCGTTCCCTAACGTCCTTGTTCCTG
This sequence comes from Papaver armeniacum, assembly GCA_023531295.1. NCBI lineage: Eukaryota > Viridiplantae > Streptophyta > Magnoliopsida > Ranunculales > Papaveraceae > Papaver > Papaver armeniacum. The sequence continues at coordinate 95,176 of JAJJWW010019281.1, read as the reverse complement.
TTTCAGTATCCGCTTCCCCCGCCTGGTATGTTGAAGGATCGTTCTAGGAAACCAGTCCAGACACAGGTTTGCATTTTGTGGCCCCTCTTTTGGTCGTTACCCTCGTCAATCTCTAACTTTCCATTTTGCAGGAGAGTGAGCTTCCAGCCACGGATGGCCCTGCTGAGAATCTGAGGAAACTCCAACGTCCTGGAGTTCCTTCTGCCACCGCCCAGGTACCTCTTTCCTTCTTGGATTTGTTTTCTTTTCCTCGCATCATTCTCTAACTTTGTGAATTTTAGGGCGATTCTTCTACATCTCCTCTTATTCAAGAACCCCAAACTCGTCGTCGTCGAGCTCTTGATATGAACCGTTTGACTCGGGTCAATCCCTCTGATTCGGCTCTCCTCCAACCTGATCTTTCTCACCAGCAACCTAGTCCTCTGTACGAAGTTATTCGTCAGCGAACTGCTCCGGGTACTTCGTCGACAGAGCCTTCCCTGGATAAGGGTAAACAGAGGGCTTACGAAGTAGAAGACCCTGCGTATATTCCCGACATGGAGTTCTTGAGGCAGATTTTCATCTTGACTCGTGAAAAACCTTCTCTAAGGTCTGCTGCTGCCGAGTCATTGGCTTCTTTCAGCTCCGACGCTTTCTTGTCGGAAGATCAATCTTTCATTGTGAATGCTTCCCTGAACCTTTCCTTGCAACAACATGCCGCTATAATGGGTTTGGTGAGTTTAATAGGTCAAGCCCAAGCTTCCATTCCTTTCTATTTATAAGTTTTAGAGGGTTATTAATATATGCCTTTGATCTTTTAGGAACACAATCGTAACATGACCCATCTCATGGAATTGCGGTTATCTCAGGAGCAATTGGAGAAGTCAGGTGTTCATATATCTTATCTCAAGGAGCAACTCACGGAAGAGAAAAAGATCTCATCTAACCAGGAGAAACAAATCAGCGAACTTCGTAGTAAGTTCCATTCCTTTGATTGCTCTAATGCTACTTTATTCTTCTAAGAGAAGCACATCTGTTCTCCCATTTGATTCGTTTCTTCCTTTGCTTTATCAGGGTCAGAACAAAGGTTTAAGGATCAAATTTCTCTTCTATCTCGTGAGAAGGACGATCTCTCCAAGAAGGTATCTACTCTTCAAGTGGGCGTTAAATGTTTGAATGAAGATTGTGATGTCATGGAAAAGCAAGCAGCCACGATCGCCAAACGTATTCACAGAAACGCCCAAGATGATAAGGTCAAACTATTCAATGAGTTATGTGATTCTCGCGGTATTGCTCGTGTTCCCCTTGAGCTTGAGGTATTTTCTGATGACGAGCCTCAACCTATTGTTAACGAGAAACCAGCTTCTACTGACGAGGATACCGAAACAGATGAGGATGTCCACTCATAAGGTGAGGCCCCATGAATTCCCGAGGTTGATAATCTTGGGATTTCTCTTCACTAAAGTTGTAACTTATCTATCTTGACTTTGTCTGGGCGCTCCAAAGCTTGGGGGGCAAGACATTTTCTTCCTTGTAAATAATGCAATTGTCTTTGCTTCGTGTTTTCATTGTGTTATTGGTGATGGTGCTACTACTTTACTTAGTTTTCCTTATGTGCCAAGTATGTACTTGAGAAATGTCGAGTTTTGTGAGGATAATGCTAAATAAGAACATAAAATATAAAAGTATATACTTGCCTCTTGTTCTTGTTGAGCATTAGCCGGCTAAGACGGATTCATATCAGCCTGATTATCATTTATCAACTGATCTTGGCAGTTTTTCCTTTGATTATCAATTTACTTTCCTCGCCGGGTATTTCTTGCGAATTGTCTTAGGTAAAATCGGTTTTTTATTGATCTACGAGGTCTTATTGTGCCTCCTAGTTAAGGTTTTATTTTGCCCCATCCTTTTTGAAGGATCTTAGTTCGACGAAGTATCGGGCGCTTATTACCCTTTCAAGTAATAATCCATCAACCTCGCCTTAACAGTTGTTTTGAACCACATTTCGCGACAATGAGACAGGCCTAGCCATTCCCATGAATGTTAGCCCCATGACATTCCCGTATTTTTTGGTCACTCAGCTCCCTAATCTGGAGGGTGCCATCCCTTTATATTCCCCATGATTTCCCCTTCAAGGAGGTTAACCATAACATGCATGTTGGTCTCCTCCCATCCAGTTATTACGACATTCATATGTTTTCGTAACTTCTTATCCCCTTTTCCGATATGGATTTGGGTTACGAAGTCACACCCTAAGTGGGTTTTCTTTGGGATCGAGTTCATTTGTAGCAAAGGCTTGCCATACATGTCAAGGAAGGTAACGCTTCAGACGTCCCAGGCACCCGCAGCTCAACCGAATACGTCGGCACCTTGGTCGTACCTATGCACCCCCTACCGAAGGCCATTCTCATCCTTCCTAGGCGAATGGTTTGTGTTTCCCTAGAAACTGTTTATCTCGTAGTTCTTATTTGCCTCCTAATCTGAGGTCTCACTTGCCCTTTTGTATATTTTATCTTGCCCATATGTAAATTAAACACAAAAGATATTCTACTAATAATCTCTGTTCAATTATGAATTTTCTTTCATCATTAGAACTTTTATGGGTAATACTATACATAGGATTCGAAGGATGATCTAGCCTTCGATCTTGCCTTTCAATCTCGCCATATATTATCTTCCCTTCCGTGTTCGTGCCATTACCTTCGCAGTCCGCCAATTCGTACGCCCCATTTCCTACTACCCTCTTCACGATTTATGGCCCCTCCCACGTAGGTTCCAGCTTCCCTCCTGATCCCTTTTGGTATGGCGGAATCTCTCGCAACACAAGTTCTCCTGGCATGAAACTTCGTGCTTTTAATTTCTTGTTATATTTTCTTGACAATCTTTGGTGATAGTTTACCATATGTTGCAACGCGGTCTCTCTGTTTTCTTCGAGGTCATCTAATTTTGCGAGTATTAAAATTCCCGTGGCATCTCGGTAGCCACTTTTCCCACGCTTCTCTTCTTGTCGTTGGGAGAATTGCCTCGGCTGGCAAGACTGCCTCCATTCCATATGTCAAACAGAAGGGTGACATTCCGGTGGCATCTCGTCTAGTGGTCCTATATGACCATAGCACATTCGGGATCTACTCACACCATCCTTTATGGTGTCCTTCCAACTTCTTCTTCAGTGTGGACGTTAATGTCTTGTTCGTGGCCTCTGCCTGCCCGTTGCTCTGCAGGTATAGCGAAGTCGACTTCCCAGATTGAATCTTAAAGGCATTAAACATCATTTTCACATTCTCTCCTTTGAATTGTTTTCCATTGTCCGAAATAATTAGGACTGGTATCCCGAATCTACATATAATATTCTCAAGGATGAAATCGTATACATCTTCATCTCTCGTGTGCTGCAGGGCCTTAACTTCAACTTATTTTGTAAAATAGTCTGTTGCCACTATTAGATATATCGTCTCTACTTTGTCCCCGCTACGAATGGTCCCACAATGTCTATTCCACACATGGCGAATGGCCAGACACTTAGCACAGAATTTAAGCTAGTGGATGGAGCATGTATCCTTTTCCCATACCTTTGACATGCCTCGCATCTCGCGGAGATGTCCTTTGCGTATTTGTGCATGTATGACCAAAAGTAACCTTGTGTCCTTGTCTTGTTGGCTAAGGACCTACTTCCACTGTGGTTGCCAGCGTCTCCATAATGAATCGATTTCATTATCTCTATCCCCTCCTTTTGTGATAAGCATCTCATCAAAGGTCCCATATATGACCTTTTGTACAATATCCCTTCTCGTACCTCATAATTCGTGGCTTTGCTTTTAATCTTGTTTTTCTCTTGCCTATCTCGCGGGAGATTTCCTTTCGTCATATAGTTGTAGACTAGGGATCGCCAATCGTTGTCATCTATTTCCATATCTTCTTATTCAATGATCATAACCCTCAGTTCCTTCTCTCCCTTGCTTACTGATGGTTGCATCAATCGTTCGATTCAGATATATCCAATTTCTGGGTCTTCAATCATTGAAGCTATATAAGCAAGGGAATCCACATGTCTATTGTTATCTCGGCCTATGTTTCTCCAGATTATGCTTCGTATCTTGGTAGAATATTCCATTACGAGCTGCAAGTACCTTTGCATCACCGAATCAACTGCATTATACCTTCCTTCAATTTGACGAACTACCAGCTGCGAATCACTGGTAATTCTTACGTCATCCAGCCCCATTTTGATTGAAATTCTTAAATATTGTACCACTGCTTCATATTATGCTTCGTTATTAGTCGCCTTATACTCTAATCGAAAGAAAAATATGATTCTGACCCCTGCAGGCGAAGTGAATACTATCCCCATGCCTCCTCCGGAGCTATTCGAAGATCCATCAACGAATATCTCCCATCTTTTGGAGTTGCACTCCTGTAGTAAATCTTTAGGATCTGGCCGGCTTTCGTCGACATCCATCATTTCTTTTAGTCCTTAATCTTCTTCTGAAGGAAATTCTGCGAGAAACTCTGCGATTATGTGTGACTTTGTTGAGGTTTGCACTTCGTATTTTAACCCAAAATGGTCAATCTGGGTATTCCATCTTTCGACCCTTCCCACTCTTTTTGAGTTCTTCAAGATAGACTCTATGGGGATTGTTGTTAGGACCTTGATTTTATGAGTTTGGAAATCATTCCGTAGCTTTTGTGATGCATAAACTAATGCCAATATTAACTTTTCGATCTTTAGGTAATTTCTCTCAGCAGAATTGAAAGTTTTGCTGACGTAAAAAATGGGTTTTTCCACCCCTTCATCTAAGCGAAGCAAAACCGTACTAAGAGCATTTTGTGTTACTGCGAGAAAGATCAACAACTCCTCCCCTGGTTCCGGTTTCTGCAAGATTGATAATTTGATAAGGTGTTCTTTGATGCCCTTCAATACTTCTTCGCAGTCCTGCGTCCACGCAAACTTTGCCCCCTTCTTTAAGATGTCAAAGAAGTGTTTGTATTTGTCCGATGACCTAGAGATAAACCTTCCTAATGCGGCCACTTGCCCATTCAATTTCTACACATCTTTCATAGTGGCTGGGGATGGCATTTCCAATATAGACTGTACCTTAGCTGGATCCACCTCTACGCCTTTTCGAGAAACAATATGACCTAAGAACTTCGCTGACTCAACCCCGAAAATTTATTTTAGGGGATTTATCTTCATCTTATATTTTTTCATCTGCTCGAAGATCTCCCTTAAATCTTCCACATGATCTCCAGAATCCTTTGTTTTTACTAGCATATCATCTACGTAGACTTCCAACTTCGTGTGTACCCATTTCGCGAAAATCTTCTCCACCATTCGTTGATATGTGGCCCCTGCATTTTTTAATCCAAAGGGCATCCTTGTGTAACAATACAACCCTCTGGGAGCGAGGAAAGATGTGTGCTCTTGGTATTCCTCGGATAATGGTATTTGATTGTACCCACAATATCCATCCATGGATATTATCCTTTTATATCCAGAGCTGATTCTACCATCTGTGGGATATTTGGTAGAGGAAAGCTGTCTTTGGGACACGCAGTATTTAGGTCACTAAAGTCGATGCATATTCTTATATTGTTGTTCTTTTTGGGCATCTTGCACCGAGAATGATATATCCTTCTCTTTCCACTCTTCTAAAGGTTCCTTCTTCGCCGCAGGGATTATCTCATTTCCCTCGTAGTCCCTTTTGTACACTCTGGAGAGCATATTGTCGTGGAAATTTTGAATGTCTTACTTCGAGTGTACTATGAAATTACAGCCGGTTATTCACGTTTCCTTGTTTATTTCAATCTAATGCCCCTCTGACCGGCTTCTATGGCGGTCATGTTGCGGTGGTGACGGCAACCTCTGATCCTCCACGTAGTGTGCGAGCCTTCCTTGTTCAATGAGACGGAGTATGGTCCTTCTTACATTTCTGCAATCGTTCGGTATCCATGAAAGCAAAGACACTTTGACTTTCTTCAAGCGTTTGAAGAATTGCTTAATTAGTAACGATGCTAGTAGTGGTTTTGGTAGTTTTATCTTCCATAGATTAGGCGTTGCTATTCAGAGACGAGTGGGAGCCTAGCTTGTTGCTAGGCTTCCGACTATGAGCTTTGTTTGAGTTTTGAAAGAACTTTAAGTGAAAATAATTCATCATGAAAGCGACGACATCGACAAAACTCATGACTCCTCTTCCCCGGTTGCGGTTCTTTTCCCAGATTTGGTGGGGCTGGGATTTCTTCAGTCGTTATGACTTCTTCCTATATCCTTTCCACTGTTGTGTTGAGTTTCGGGAGTTTCAACTCTGTCCAAGCTAACACGTTCGATCTTGGCTTTGATACTTTCATATTCTTCGCCTCATAATTTCTTGCCTTACGAATTCGTGGCCTTTGTTTTCTTTGATACGACTCCTCTTGCCCTTGGTGTTGATTATCCCACCTTAATTCTCCATCCGTCGTTGCTTCCCACTCTGCACGAGCTAGTACGATCGACATGTCCTCCTTTGCCCATTCCACTTTATTTTCCTTTTGTGATCTCCTTATTTCTATTCTCATATCTCGCAGTTCTCGTAATATCTCTCGATCTAAAGTCCTTCTTCTTCCTTCGTAATCTCTTCCTTGGCTCTTATCGCGTTGGTTCTCGTCTTCGCGCCTCCTTCCCTCTTCGTATTTTAGCCTTTGTATTCACACCTCGCCTCCACTAGCAATCTCCTCAGGTCTGTTTCCCGATCATACCCTTCCTATAGTTTCCTTCTCTGCGTTCTTCTCTCTTCATTTTGCGCATGTTCCTCGTAATCTTCCCATGGTTTATTTCCTTGTTGCGGGATCTTCATCTGAGAAGAAACGGTTTTTGCTCCCGTGCTTGTATCTCCTTCCAACAAGTTTCTCATCTCCATCTCGTCATTACGTTTGTATTTTGTCGCGTCTTCCATCCTCCACGCTTCACAGGTCCAGCCTGCTTCTCGGATTTGTTCCTTACTCGCCTTTTCCTCCGACGGGTTGCTTTATTTGGTTCTTCCGACATCGCTTTCTCATTATCAACATCCTTTTCCCCTTTTCTCTGGTCGTTCCTTTGATAGCCCTAACTTTCATGATTTGAACAGGTTCCTTCGTGAGTTCAGCGTCTCCTTCCTTCTTGCCTTTCCACCGGCATTCGGTGTCTTCTCCTTCTGCAAATAACGCCTTTTCTTCCATTTCTTCTCTTCGTGCCTCTAACCGCTTGCTTCTCCTCGTTGCTAGCAAGTGCTTCGCTTGATCTGGTATTCTAGCCATCAACTAATCTGGTTCGGTATCTCCAAATCTACCTCCACTCACGGTGCAACACCCAAAGATTACTCCCTCTCCTAGATTTCTAATGAATCGTTTCAGATCAACAAAACCCTAATTCAAAACAACTTGCTAAAATTTCTAACTTCTAAGAATTTTTAAAACAACTTCGACTTTCTCAACTCTTAGACGAGGATAAGTCCTCTCCTTCTAGCGCCAAAATGTAACTACCGGAAATCCAGTAGTACACCCAAGTAAATAATAAGACCTATCTATGACATGATAAGTATTTTGAAGTTAGAAAATCTTTCTTTATTAATCACCAAGGAGTGAAATACAAGTTCTTCAATGCAAGGAAACCCTAATCTCACTCTCTAAGATAAGCTCTCCTCTCTGTCCAAAATCCGATCCCTTATGCCTTGCCCAAGGACCTTTATTAATTTATAGGCCAATCAACCTTAATGGTGTACATCTCATTTTACTTCGCTACGTTCTCGTGGAGGTGCTTTATACTTCGCCCAGACCATTTTCCATAAAGTTTTTTCCCTTTCTTTCGCTGACAACTTTTGTTTCTGTCGGGACAGCTGTCTCTTTTCTTTCTCAATAATTTACTTACTTCGCAGGTATTTATGGGTAAAAATCGTTTCCGCCGATTTTGGTAAATTCGGTAGGTGAGTGAGAAACTGGTTTAAACCCTAAACAAATGTGATGCACGTGAGCACTTTCTAGATTCGAGATATCAATCTGTACAAGTCCGGCCTAAACCAAGAAATGGCCGTTCCAGACTTGCTTCGGTCACAAAGTGGAGGAGAAGGGTTGATTTGGGGAGGGAAGCAAAGAAAGGTGATGATACCAGAATAGTGCGGGAGAGTAGTGTCTCGACTTGTATCATAAAGTGAAAGCTTCGGAAGCTTGCAAGAGATGAAAGATTTTTGGAGAGCTTGCAAAGTTGCTTTTTCCGAGAGTGTTGTGTTTTTCTCCCCGATTGAGACTTGTTGTCTGGGTGGAAATAGGTAAGACCTATTTATACAAGTCGAGATTGAAACGCACCCGGCCTCATGAAGGAAGAGAGTAAAGGGTGAAATAATGGGAGGAGGTGGTAACCGCATGGTGTTTATGGGTGAAAACGTTTTCACCATTATTTCCTAATTTATTTGACCGCTTTATTCCTATTCACGCTTTCTTAATGTGAGCGTAGTGTACGCTGCATCTTTGTGACCGCCAAACCAAGAACCGGAAAGCATCCCCCGGTTGTGTTGATGTCTCGAGTGTTGGTTTCACCTTGAGAGCAAGTGGCGCTACTAGTGGCGCGTGTGGCATGTGCCAGTGGCATGTGTGGAATGCCTTTATTGCGGGTTGCACCTTGAGTGCAAGTGGCAATGCCAGAGCTGCTAGTGGTGTGTGTGGCATGTTCCAATGGCATGTGCGGAATGCCATGGTGGTAGGTTGCACGTTGGGTGTAAGTGGCAATGCCAGAGCTGCTAGTGGCGTGTGTGGCATGTGCCAATGGCATGTGCGGAATGCCTTGGTGGTAGGTTGCACGGTTTGCAAGTTAGGCTACCAACGTGGGTTTTGGCATGTGCCAATGGCACGTACGGCCAAGTTGGCCTAGGTTGCACGGCTTGCAAGTTAGGCTACCAGCGTGCGTGTTTGGCATGTTTCAATGGCACGCACGGCCATTAGGGCCACGGATAGGTAATGAAAGCTACCAGCGAGCGTGTTGGCATGTGCCAATGGCATGCTCGGCCATTAGGTCGCGGCCTGGTAAGAAAAGCTACCAGCGATGCGTTTTGGCATTTGCCAATGGCATGCGTGGCCATTAGGGTCACGGCCTGGTAAGAAAAGATACCAGCGATGCATGTTGGCATGTGCCAACGGCATGCGTGGCCATTAGGGTCACGGCCTGGTAAGGAAAGCTACCAGCGATGCGTGTTGGCATGTGCCAATGGCATGCGTGGCCATTAGGTCACGGCCTGGTAAGGAAAGCTACCAGCAATGCGTGTTGGCATGTGCCAATGGCATGCGTGGCCATTAGGGTCACGGCCTGGTAAGGAAAGCTACCAGCAATGCGTGTTGGCATGTGCCAATGGCATGCGTGGCCATTAGGGTCACGGCCTAGTAAGGAAAGCTACCAGCGATGCGTGATGGCATGTGTCAATAGCATGCACGGCCATTAGGGCCATGGCTTGGTAAGAAAAGCTACCAGTGATGCGTGTTGGCATGTGACAATGGCATGCATGGCCATTAGGGTCACGGCCTGGTAAGGAAAGCTACCAGCGATGCGTGTTGGCATGTGCCAATGGCATGCGTGGCCATTAGGGTCACGGCACGGTAAGGAAAGCTACCAGTGATGCGTGTTGGCATGTGCCAATATCATGCGTGGCCATTAGGGTCACGGCCTGGTAAGGAAAGATACCAGCGATGCGTGTTGGCATGTTTCAATGGCACGCACGGCCATTAGGGCCACAGCCTGGTAAGGAAAGCTACCAGCGATGCGTGTTGGCATGTGTCAATGGCACGCACGACCATTAGGGCCACGGATTGGTAAGAAAAGCTACCAGCGATACGTGTTGGCATGTGCCAATGGCATGCGTGGCCAATTTTGGCCTAGGTTGCACGGTTTGCAAGCCTAGGTACGGGCGCCATTTTGGCATGGCGTGTCTAGGGCCAAGTTAAGGCAGAGTGCGTTTGGCATGGCGCGGCTAGCTTGGTCTAGGTGTGGATGGCATGATTTGCCATTGGCACAGTCTTTGCTAGCATGGTTGGCATGCTTTGGCGCGTTTGGTGTGACTAGAATAGCTAGGGCCAAGGCGAGTGCGTTTGGCATGGCGCGGCTAGCTTGGGCTAGGTGTGGTGGCATGATTTGCCATTGGCACGAGGTGCGGCTAGTATGGTTGGCATGCTTTGGCGCATTTGGTGTGACTAGCATAGCTAGGGCCAAGGCGAGTGCGTTTGGCATGGCGCGGCTAGCTTGGTTTAGGTGTGGATGGCATGATTTTCCATTGGCACGGAGGTGCTTCTAGCATGGTTGGCATGCTTTGGCGCGTTTGGTGTGACTAGAATAGCTAGGGCCAAGGCAGAGTGCGTTTGGCATGGAGCGGCTAGCTTGGGCTAGGTGTGGCTGGCATGATTTGCCATTAGCACGGAGGTGCGGCTAGCATGGTTGGCATGCTTTAGCGCGTTTGGTGTGACTAGCATAGCTAGGGCCAAGGAAGAGTGCGTTTGGAATGGCGCGGATAGCTTGGGATAGGTGTGGCTGGCATGATTTTCCATTGGCACAGAGGTGCGGCTAGCGTGGTTGGCATGCTTTGGCGCGTTTGGTGTGACTAGCATAACTACGGCCAAGGCAGAGTGCGTTTGGCATGGCGCGGCCAGCTTGGGCTAGGTGTGGCCGGCACGAAGGGGAATTAGGGTTTTGTTCGTTGTAACCCTAATTTGAAAAAATACCCCCTATTAATTACTGAATACATGCATTGAATGTTCTAATAAATGTGTCACCGGTGATATTAGGTTATTCGGGGTTTAACGATTTTACCCTTTTTCTAAAAACCACCATCAACAGCACGTTACCTTTCTAGCCAAGTAACCTTACTTCGTGGTCGATATCTTGTTGGGTACTCCAATTGATCTTTCGTAGTTCAGACTCTCCTAGTGAGTTACTTCGTCAGAAGATTTTATCTTGCACACGGCTTTTATTTCGTCAGTTAGTCAATAATGGTGACCATGTCTTGATTTGACAAGTAACTGATGAGGGTTCTCGGGGCATGGTACAAGATCTTTCTGCAGGATTCTCGCATCTTCCCTATATCCACGTGGCGAATCGTATTTTGGTATCTACATCCTTAATCTCCCATGCAGTTGGTATGGTTATATTTTAGTCATACCCAAATATATGTTGTTGGAACAATTTATTGAACATCCCCTTCATATCGTACACCGAAACTATAAACAGATTGGGCATATATTGTGGGTAAACTGAGGAAATGATTTCATCTATCTACAGTCTAGCTAATCGAATACCCAAATCTAATCTACTATACACCCCCATTAAATTGTGCAGGAAACATATCATGATCAAATCAGTGGTGCTGCTTAGTCTGCTAGTTATGGTTTGCAATCAGGTCGGAATCCGTAGCAACTAATCGACTTCCACTTCTTATTAAACCTCGGGATCTACAACCACCTAAAGATACTCAACCACAATCATTGACCCAGTATACTAAAGTGGCAGGTGAATATACAAAATCCTCTCTGCAAAAGTCTTATATTTTTGCACAACAAAATGCCTAAATAATATTTTCATCTCATGCCTTCTTATTTTCCTTATATAGGATGCTTCGATATCAACTAGTGTGACTATGTTTGTTGTTATTGTGATGTCAAGAAACAACCACCATTATGTCTTAAGTGCTGCTTGGAAGATCCCTGTCGAACTGGATTGTACTTTTTGTCTGCATTTGCGTCTGACATTTTCTGATGGTGTCGTTAAAAGAAAGTGAAGTTAGATATGCAACTGATAAAGGGCTTTCTTGCAACTTCAAATTTATCTATTGATTCTACTTCAACATGTTAGGAATACTCGCAGTGTACGGAACTTAAATTTCAAACATCTTTTTGTCATTTAAGAGATTGAGCGACTTTAATTGGATGATGGCCAGAAAAAGGTAAAACTAAGGAAAGTACAATAAATAGAATGCGACATTCACAAAAAGGTGCATAAATGTACAAGTTACAAGGGCTCATTCTATATAACTTTCATTTAAATTATAACTCAATGATCAAATCTAGAACGATATAAGACAATTTCTACTTTTATGTAAGCTTAGATTCTCCTGAACTCTAAAATATAGTTCTGGAGATTCATACAGAAAAAGAAATTAGAAATAAAAGCAAGAGAGAGCCAACTTACAAGTATTATACAAGTACAACTTGTAGTAGTGAAAAATTTGGATGTGTTTGATGCGGAGAGATTGGAGGCCCCTATCACAAAATGCGGCTAACAGCCAAATATGTAACAAAAGACGGTAAGTTACAACATCTATTCCTGGTCTGGGACGATTCATCCTATATAAGGAATAAATGCTGAAAGCTAAACACTACATCATAAACTGACCTCCTGCATGGGGGTGAGTTTTGTGGGGCCATCACGTGGGGATCTCTGAGGGGGCGGTTTTTAAGGTGTCTGTATGAGCGGTACAACAAGAATTTTTGAATACGCTATTTTCATACTGAACTTATTAGACAACCTGAAGAAAATACATACGTATAGATGAACTTAAATTGCAAAAGATTACCAACACAAGGAATGCACATATAATCTTGTTGCTTTCACTTCCTTGATACTCCTTAAATTGAGAAGAATATCTCTGAGATGAAGATAATTCCTATATGAGTGTTGGTTTACGGTGTTCCCCTCCATGTTTGGGATAATTCAGGTCTTAATAAAATCTCTAGCTACGTTGGAAAGCCTATAATGGAAGATTAGTAGAATCTTGAGAGATCTAGACTGTCTTATGCAAGAATTTGCATTGAGATTGAACCTGATTTCTCATATCCTAGATTTATTCCTCTGATGGTTCAAACCTATGGAGCTTCCGGTTGAGTACCAATGGAAGCCTCCCAAAGTGAAAGCTATTGTGTATTTGGGTGATGTGATTTTTGATAGTGGTAAATAGGGTTGTCGTTCACTCATACTTGATGAGATTGATTTCAAGATTTAATAAAGGAAAATACTAAAAATAAATTAAATATATACAAATATGGTCACAGGATGAAAAGATGAACGGGACTCGGGATTCCACCGGACTTCAGTTTCACGCAGTTAAAAAATCAATTCCAAACAATAATAACTCAAAAAATAAAGTTTCATTGACTCTAATTCATTGCGTAATGTAGATTTCGAAAGTAATGGATGTAACTCTAGAGCATGGGACATCAAAACATTTAAGTTAAGCATGACCCATCAATTGAAATCGCAACCACTCAATGATAATCATAATTCAACTAAATAATAGTGCAAACAGTCATAAAAAGAATAATAGAATTACCACATTCGTGAAGTTTGACTTCCTCCATCGTCTCAGTGATGGGGTTTAGCTCATCATGATGAAAACTCTCTCAATATATTTATTCGTGCTCACAAATGATGAAAATGGAGAAAATTAACTGAAACCGGGTTTTGCAGCACTTATATTCATTGCAAACCAACTGTTACAGGGAACGATACATAGAAAGTGTTGAAGTCACAGTTTGAATGTCGCTGGAAAACTGTTACAAGACATATGAATAGATGACAATTATTTTACGACTGCCTTGGGCAGGTGTTGTTCTTCGTGTTCTTCCTCTTGCAGCAGCAGCAGAAAAATCCTTCAACCTTCCATTCTCGCTCTCTGTTCTCCTCCCAACTCTCCATACCCCTTTTTTATTCTCCTAAGTCCTCTATTTATACTCCATGGGTCGAGAAAATCCTTGTAATAACTTCATATATTCTTTATTACTTCGCTGGATGTTTACAATATTTTATTTCCTTTTTTGTATTCTTCACATGTCTATATCTGTATGGAACACTCCAATCTCATATAAACATTCTGCAGCAAACGAAATCTTTTAAAATATTCCAACCAACCCGTGACAGTTTGAGAAAAGTCCGGGTATACCCCTTGTTTTTCTCTCCACGTACCTTCCTCTTCCTTTTTTATCTCTTGCTTGCTCCAAGCACGCTGATATGTGTCTAAAACACCTTGATATTTATCTATTGTTTATGCTTTCTTTGCTAAGTTTTCTTGTAAATTATGTATTTATGCTGAGTTTTGAGTTTTAGGTACTTTGGAGTTATTTTGAATGAAAGAAGAAGAAACACCACTTAAACGGGCAAAAGTATCATTTCATGTGCAACTGTTGTTGGAGGCAGATTGTTTCTCTTATTTTCTTTTATTTCCTCATCTTTGTCTGAAAAGCATGTCGGCTTTAGTAATGCATATTTATCTGTCTTAAAAGCACGACAACTTTAGTGATGTAGAGAAATTGAAGAAAAGAAGTGGATCTGTGAAGTAAGAGGCGGCGGTTGTTGGTGGAAGAATTCGAAGAAGAGCAAAAGCATCATGTCATTGCAAGCTAAAACTTTTGGGATCACAATGGAGAATAAGGGGATGTTTCATTGTATCCCTTATCAGGCATTTGAGGTGCATGTATCCATTATATCTCTTACAGGAGACCTAAAATTAAGAGAAAATTATTTCTATAATCATTTATTTCTCCTTCTATGTCTGTGTGTGTGGCAGCTCTAATATAGAGAGAAATGGGAGGCTATATTGGATGTTGTCCGAGAGTTGGAGATGCAGAAATTTAGTGAAATCAGGGAGGTCAAGAAGAAGAAGATGAAGATGATGTTGCTAATAATCATCTAGTAATTGAGTTGGTGATTTTGTGATGGATCGATTAAAACGAGAAATGGAAGAACTATGGGTTGTATGGTTGTTGTTGAGCAGGATTGAAGAGAAGAATGAGATGTTGGAGGTATTGATTCTTGTTGTTCTAGAAGGTGGAATCAGTGAAGATTTAAAGAAGGGTTTGGTTCTGTGTTTGACGCTGAGACTCAAAAGATGTTTTTCTTGTTGATAATTAGATGAATGGCTAGGGAAGGAAATGAAGCAGTTGATATGATGGAGGAATCAATGAAGGTTGAACTGAGTTTAGGGTTTAATTTTGAACTGAGAATTGAACCTGGTGAATCAGAGGAGATGAGATTGCTTATGGGGTATTTTGGAAGAATGGGTTGATTTTATTTTCGACTTTGATCTCCTAAATTATTTGGATTTGATGATGAGTTGAGTATGGTGAGAAATTTGGGTTTATGTTGATGTTCATGGATGTGATGCTGTTTATGGTTCCAGAATTTGCAGAAAATGGTGTTGTGTTGTTTATCAATTATTTTTATGGGGAAGAGGACTGGCATGGAGTTCATATCTATTCAGTCAAGAACACAAGATGAAGAAGATACAACTATTGATAAGGTGGATTTGTCATGAGCTCAAGAACAAGGGTATGATGAAATTTTTGAAACTGAAATGGATTTAATTACATGTATGTTTAGGTTGGCTGTACGATAGAGGACAAGTAGATTGAGGGGTTGAGGTTGTTGTTGTTCATCATATTGTGACTTTTTCACATATGAGTTTCAATCAGAACACCTTATGATCCTTTGATAAAGCCTACCAACATGGGCTAGAACTTAATCCCGCTAAATCAAAAAGCCACACAAACCATAAGGGTTCACACATCATATAAGATCGAATATTAACATTAAGAAAACCGAAATCAAACATCCCATAAACACGTAGCAATATATAAAGCATTCAAGCACAGGCTATGTAATCGAAAAACTATCACAAGAAAAATTATAAAATAATAATTTTATTCATAGATAATAGATAGTTTTATTCAGCAATAGACCTTACACAATAATCGAAATAAATCAAAAACTGATGTCTATTTTGTTCGGGATAATTAATCTGTAGAACACTCCTTGTCATCAAGTACTTTCAGATAGTCTTCTTATTAAGGGGGAAGATACCATGGGATACAATTATATGATATAGAAAAGATTATGTAGGTCAACCAAGAAATTCTCAACCATAATCTCAATTCCTAACAAATTTAGGAATAAGAGTATTACATAATTCATTTGTGTCTTCCTCCACGAGTCTTTGAATTAGTCAAATGTTTTTATTACGTTAACTGGATCATTCATCAGATTCAATTCTTATAGGTTGGATCGCACCAAACACAAATTGTTAGATCTTTTCGTGTTTGTATGCTCTGATACCAATTGAAAAGACGAGGGTATCCAAATATACCACAATGTTAAACTTTTCCACCTATAAGTCCTCTAACCGAAAGTGATTGTCTATGGACTGAGTCGAGACAATACAACGAATCGGTATTCACACTTTGTGTGATCGTCTATGGGTACGAGATCAAGACAATACAACAATCAAAGTGTGATTACTTGATATTAGGTTCGGACATAACCAAACTCTATAGGATCACTATCAAGTAATACAGAGTTAACGTTTGTGTAATTTACTTCAAATAATAATAACAACAATTATAATTGCGGAAAACAAAAGTAAATGACACAACAAGATTTTTTTAACGAGGAAACCGCAAATGCAGAAAAACCTTGGGACCTAGTCCAGAATTGAAAACTCTCAGAACTAAGCCGCTATACAAAATCAAACCAACTTCGTATTGTTGAGACCAAGCATCTAAACCTATAGTTCACCTAGTTTCTTCAGTATCCATGCTCTTCCGACATTCGATAAGTGCACGCACTGGAACAATTCCTTTCGATCTAATTCCAAACTGTAAAGGAACAACAAATATGTTCGGTAACATCTCTATTCAATCTCAGTGATATGAGTTAGACAAAGGCTCTTCTGTTTAATCCAAGAAACTCCTTTGTCGGGTTTAGATCTATCTATCCAACAACTACCAAAGTAGCAGAGTTTAGATAATGCAATAAAAAATAGGATCTATCAAGATACTATATAATGATGTCGATCTACGCAACTAATCAATCAAATATATCAAAGATAAACCGATTATAGTTGTATCCCAGCCGATCTAGGTTTTTGCACACCAAAGATTATGAACCCAATAAGAAATCTTTCTTGTCTTCAAATCTCCTTTAATCTTCAATAAACACCTGCACACCACAACTTGAATCTCTCGTGATCAATCACGCACAGAACGGAGTCTGTTAACAATGGATTATCACAAGACGTCTTTAGATCTATAAACAGTTCTAAAGATCCCTTCGACACTTCGATCTAGTTTGAGTGAATCTTATATCAGAAGAGAAGATTATCAAGAATAAAAAAACTAGGTGCAATCAAAGTTCAATCAAATCAAATTGAAAACTAATAATACTGTAATTATCTAGTTTCCCACCAACGGTACTCGTAGATATTCTTGATCCCACAGAAGTATTTTAACGAGCGGTCGTAAGGGATTTCGCCTAACTAGGGTACTTTCCTCTTCGAATAGACGACTCCACCAGTAACAACACAACAAGGTAGTTTTGATGTCACTTAGGATAGTTTGCTCGGAATGAAAACTTGGGTATTTATAGACCAAGGAAGTTTGGACACCAAGGAATTTCCAAAACCTAATATTCTCAATATATGCAATATATTTCCAAAAAAACGGTTTTCATAATTCCTGGAAATGCTCTGTCTAAAATAACCAAAATCTCACTAGAAAATCTCCAATTAGTAAATGCACATTACCAATTTTTATTTTCCAGAGATATGCATTTTAATTGTTGGTAATTAAAAGCATATAAACTTAACAACCTTAATTTAATGATTCTCAACTTATTTCGGTCTGGGATCTCCTTTAGTTATTAAGGAATATCTTTGAACAATAAAAGATAAGAATTACTGAACATGTTCAAAGTATGTCGACATCTTATTTCTTTGTAAATCCTTTTTCATATTTACAATCTTGGAACCGATTATACCACACTTCCAAAGAAGTTTAGAATTGGTTAATCTGACTTCCAAGAACTATGTGATTGATCAAATATCAATACACTAAAACAAACCCAACAACCACAACCCAAGCACACATGACAAACAAAAACCTTACATATCCGAACACGGCAAATCTGGTTTTCACTTTCTAATCTCCCTTTATAAACTCTACCACAACCACCTTCACCAACTAAACAATCTGTCCTCAAATTCTTTGTTGCAGCTGTCAATTCAAGAAATGTAAATGTCTGAGCTGCAATATGATCAGATTCTCCATCCTTTAAACTCTCCTTCTTTGCATCCAGCGCGACCTTTATCTTTAAATTATCTATAATCAGAAAACAAAATACAATACTTCAAACACCATTTCAATAAAACCAAGAGTTAATCACATTAGTCAAATAACAAAATACAATAACTATTACTTAAAACAACATAAAGTCTTAGCTTCTCTCACATGAAGAAAGTTATATTATCAAATAATCCAAATAACACTCAATGAAATGTAAAAAAGATAAACACAACAGTAATCGAAGGAGAGTTGATATATTTTTAAATTCAACAAAACCTAGCTCACCATTATTTAATTATGTCCGGAGGAAAAAATTCAATGGAAAATCCTTATTTCAGATCTCACACCTAATTTTTTTATAAAATAAAATATCTAAAATAATGTTATAAATATAAACGCTAAAACCCTGAATCCACAACAAGATTAACAATGTTCCTAAACCCAAATTGAATCATATATATATAAAACAAAAACGCCAATTACCTTGATCCCAACCAGTAACAACAGAGGTATAAGATGTTGTTCTTGCACTCTGATTTTTCCTAAAAATCAAATTAGAAATACTAGAGGCTTTAAATTGAGAAAATAAAATGTGAGTTAGTTTGCTAACTAAGGGCTTCTAGACTGAAAAAACTGTTTAAGATGATGTGAATTCATTATCTAGGGTTTTGAGAGCGACGGAAAAATTGTAAGAGTTGATTTTCTAGGATTTCGATTGTGACGAGTGAAGGCTTCAAGAAAAATTGAATTGGTTTACCTTAGAGAAATGGAAGCGGAGACTTGAGACGATCAGTTTCTGGTTGTGAAAAAAAACACGAATTTGTCAACTTGCAGATTCTAGAATAAGGAGATATGGGCGGTTTTGAAGGCGCACTTCTTTTTACTTTATTATTTTTCTTTCTAATTTATCGATAAAAATAATAAATAAAAATAAATTATCAACATTTTATAAGTCTATAAAAATAAAAAATAATAATAATAAATATTATCAATACTTGTTGCCACTTCAGAGTGGGAAGAACTTAATTTATTGTTACATCCGCAAAATATATGACCCAAAAAGTTAGTTTTTGCTAAAAACTATTCGTGGAGGTGGCAATAGGTCTTACTTAATGCCACACCTATCTTGCAGTAAGGCCTATTGCCACATTATTCATAGATGTGTGGCAAAGAAGCGTGGCAACAAACTCATTTTGTTGTACATATCACTGATATCTTTGGGCAGAATACCCAAAATTTATACTCCCTTTGTCCGTTTTTATCTGTCCTAATTTCTACTTTGGTATGTCCAATTTTATCTGTCCGCTCTGTTTATAGATATACTTTTCCCTTAAACTATCAAATATACCCTTTATTTTTATAATCATAAAATCATTTTTAATATCCAAATCTTAAATAATATCACCATATTTATGGAAAAAAACTTACTCAATATATTTGTATTAATTGTCATTCCTTTTTTTAAATAAAAACATTTATGAAAGTTATAAAATTCCTAATAAACTTCTACTTATTTTAACACTAATAATTTAGTTTTGGTAATAATATAACATTAAATAGGCTAGTCAAGGACTAGTCATGACAATTTGTAGGATTTCCTTATAATCTTGACTTAGTCAAAGCAGACTCTTAATTTAGGACGGAGGGAGTATATTACAAAAGTATTTTTGAATCTTGAGTATTCATAAAGTATCTTACTCTTATATGTTTTCAAGACCCATCCAAGATTCAAATCCAAAGATTAATCAACCAAAATGGGTAATAAAGTATTTGGAATGTAATTAGTTTCTTTTTTTAATTTTTTGGCTATCTTTTAATGTTTGGTTTTCTCTTTTTTGAAGCAACCTTTGTTAGAGGGAGAGCAAAAACCGATTTGACAAGGGCAAAAATTATAGTCAACTCGTTAATGATAACCGCCTTTTTATATTTGAACGAATTGGACAAGATGATCTCACTGACGACACTATTTTTTCACACGCTTTCTTATGTCCTAATCGTATTGCGTAACCCTTAACCCAAAATTTCAGACTTCCATTAATGGTCACCAGACCAGTTTTATTCTTGGTATTATTTTGTAACTCAAATCTAAACATGAATTGCAAAATCACAAATTAAAGATGATTCATGTAATCAATCAAAATATATTAGATGTTGATCTTTGTTTGTCTCTGCATATCTATAAACCTTGTAAATATAATCTTTCCGAAGTGCCTTGATTAAGCTGGCATTTGACTTATTGGGCCGACCGAGCGAAGCGAGGGAGGTCCTTTATATGGCCACTTTTTTGTAAAATCTAAGTGATCAATTACCACAAAAAGATTGGAAATGGTTAGGGCCGAAAAACCAAAAATATCCCTCCCTTTTAGTCCAATTACTATAACTCCTTATGTATCCTATCTTTTCAGGAGTATAATTGGCAACCAAACTTTAATATAACATATCTAAAAATCCGTGCCTTGGAATTTTACAAATTTTATCTCATTGGAAAGGTTATAAAAAACGAGTACAAACAACAATACTAAATTTAAAGTTTTTGCGAAAAAATTCGGAGGTATTTATCATTTTAGGCACAATTTTAGAAAATTAAATATATATCCATTATGCAAACCACCACAAAGGATACATAAATAATACTTTATGTAGCAAAATTTTGGGTTATGCATAAACTAATTTTCCGTTGCAATTAATAAAACGATGTACTCACTCTGTTTTAAGAAAAATGATAATTTCATTTTAGGCACAATTCTCGAAAATTAAATGCATAGCCATTATGCAAACCACCACAAAGGATGCATAACACATCATGCAACGATATTTTGATTTATGGATCGACTAATTTTCCGTTTTAGAAAAAGTGATACTTTCATATCCCGTTTCGGGAAAAGTAAAACTTTCGCGCCGTTTCGGGAAAAGTGATACTTTCGCCCCATTTCAGAAAAAATGAAACTTTCGTTCCGTTTCAGAAAAAGTATCACTTTTTCTGAAACGGAGCGAAAGTATCACTTTTTCCGAAACGGGGAGAAAGTATCACTTTTTCGGAAACGGGGCAAAAGTATCACTTTTTCTGAAACGGGGTGAAAGTATCACTTTTTCTGAAACGGGACGAAATTTAATCGTAGACAAACCCCATCTTCAGATTCTTCTTCGGTCGGCCTTTCCACCGTGGCAACGGTCGTACTAGTAAATATAAACCTTTTTAGTTATCTTTTAATGCTTCTCTTTCTCTCGCATTTGCTTTGTAAATATGTTAAATACGTGGCATCATATAATTCATATCTCTCTAATATAAATAACAACCTCAACTTTCACTTTTTCCATCCCTCTCTTTGGATGCAGCGACAATAGAAGCAGCAGACACACGATTAATTAAGTTCAACTAATGGCGGGTTTTGCACTTTGAAAAACGTAGTATACAGATGCCAACGTATTCTACTGATTAAAAAGGTACGTTTATCAACATTGACAATTAAGTTTGTATTGATTGGATTTGCATAGAATGGAATTAATCATGGCACAACGTACATATATGTGGTGCACATCGACTTGGGTACGAAGCAGAGAGGGACGCGAGGACGACCCAAAATCCGGTGTCTTAATTTTCACGTAAACATACTACATCGTCGGCAGTTAACAATCTCATCTTATATTCTTCGATAAACAAAATTAACAGAAAACAACGTTCTAATCTCTAGCAAGATAATTGTAGATTAGGAGAATGTTGATGAGATTATAGACTCTCTCTGACAAATATTTTCGAGGTTTGTTTTAAGTCGAAAAACAACTTCTTAATATATATAGAAAATACCCCCTTAGAGACCGAATCAGCAACTTGAAAATTAAAAAGCAAATTGAAAATCCTAACATTAGATGCTTTATTTATTTGATGATGTTCCTCTTCTCCCGTCAAACCTAAAGGAACAACACTTGTGATTAATCTTGTGATTGATTGAATAACTAGTTTTGTATCAGATTCTGATTGGTTAGCTTTAGCCCAACTAAGACTTCACATACAGCCATGCATTTGACGCCTCACATTGTTAGCAATTAACACTCTCATTTGAATATCCCTTGTTTGGTGGCTCTGTGCGTTGCTACTTTCTAATTTACCTTCTTTCTTAATATAATTTATATTTATAGAGTAAAAAAGAAAAGAAAAGAAAAAATTTCTCATTTGAGAGTAAGCATCAGCAGAATTATTTTTTGAAATTCCTCTCACGTTTTGAAAAAGTGAAAATGTTTTCAAGCTTGATCCTTAGGTCTAGAGGCGTAAATTGGGCTGTGCCGGCCACGGCACAGAGCCAAGACAAAGACGCTAAAATTTGAGCACACCCAGCCCAAAGACGTGACTTAGCCCGGACGGCACAACACGTTAGTTAAATGGGACGTCTTTGGGTTTGACTAATTGGCACGATGAGCACAAAAGACAAAGCACGCGGCACGGATAAGCACGCGGCCCAGCCTAGCACAGCACGTTAAGAGAGCCCGTCATAACATGTACAAATACACCATATAACAAGGCATAATACATCACATTTTTTGTATATTTCACAAAAGAGTCACTATTCTAGCTAGTTTTTAACATTTTATGGTGGCTTATTTATAACAACACATATAATACCTTAATATTTGGAAAATATATTTCAATATCGTTGTTATAATGTCGTCACCTACATTTCTCTTCACCCACCTTCTATTTCTCTTCAAAAGGTGAAACAACAGCCGACTTTCACCCACCTTCTATTTCTCTTCAACTTAACTATTCCTATCATATGTATTCTCCCTCATCGATTAATGATCAGATATTATAGTACAAAATATTGAACCCATTTTTTGGTCACTTCATGATCTTGTACAAAATATAACGTTTTCAAAGATTAATCATCCATATCGTATCAGAAAAGCGATGAACAATTACTTATTTAGTATATATAAACAATATCAATGTCAGACATTCACAATCTTCAAGGTTGATTGTTATTATTTTTTCTTTCTTTGGTCAACAAGACATAATATATACATTTTCTTGTTACCTAGTCCTAAAGTGCACAAAATCGCACCATTGGCGGACTTACATGCTGCAGAAAATGATGTCTTCTGTAAAAATTTCGTGTACATGCACGTTGCGTTACTTGTTATTGTTACTCCTAATCAACAATTACGCATGGGACACATCTGCTTTGAGTAATCCTGAAGACGGTGTAAAATTGCATGTACAAGATGACCACGTGAGTAAATTTTACATCTCCTGTTTTATTTTCTATCAGCATACATTTTGTCGAAGTTCCCGTATACTTTCTAGGTCATTCAAGAGTTTTTTTTATTGGTGTTTGTTGAAGGTTGTGATGGATAATGGGTTAGTTCAAGTGAATATATCTAATCCTTTTGGGTTAGTCACTGGAGTTCAGTACAACGGTATTGATAACTTGCTAGAAACCATCACTGAAGCAAACCATGGAGGGTACATATTTGTGCTATGCTACCCTTATTGATCAAACTATATCGCGTACTTCTTCCTTTGACTTTGACCTTGAATCTTTCTTCTTCCTTTGACTTTGACCTTGAATCTTTTTTCCTTGAATTGATTGATGGACGTATAGGTACTGGGATCTGAGCTGGAGCCAAAGGGGAAACAAAGGAACGTATTTTATGTAAGTTAAAAGAAAACGATTTTCATGATATTGTAGGAGTCTATGTTGTAAAAGGCGCTGGACGAGGCGAGGCGCCAAGCCCATTGCCTCGCCTCGCCTAGGGCTTAAGCGCTCCCTGGGCGCCCTAGGCGTCCAAAAAAAAAAAGAAAAAAAATGGACATGTCACCTCGCCTTGGCGCCTTTTTTGTTAGGCGCTGGTCCTGCGCTTAGTGGGCCTTAAGCGCCTAGATTAGAGTACCAATAGTAATAAAACATTTGAATTCATGAAATGAAATGAGTTTTGCAGGATGAATGGAACTACTTTTAAGGTAGTAGTTCAAAATGAAAGTCAAGTTGAATTTTCGTTCACAAGAACATGGAATTCCTCGGTTTCATCATCTTCGTCACGCTCAGACTCAAACAACAGCACAGACTGGGTTCCCCTCAACTTTGACATAAGGTACTAACCGATCGATCCTTCAGTTTTTCTTCTTTTTGATGCTCAATACCAGTGGAATCAGTGGTCAAATAATTTTGTACAACTTGCAGATATGTAATGTTAAAAGGTTCATCAGGATTCTATACATATGGCATCTATGAGCACCTAAATGGAATGCCAGATTTCAATCTCAATACAACTAGGGTCTCCTTCAAGCTTCGTAAAGAAAAGTAAGAAAACTAGCTAGCCTGCTCGTATTCGTATTGACAACAATGTAAATAATCGCAGGATGGACAAATATAAATTCCTAACTTTGCTTTTGTTGTGGCGCGGTGGGGATATACAAAATATTAAGGTTTCAATATATGGCTATAAGTAAGACACGGCAAAGACGAATGCCACTTCCAGTGGATCGTGAACCACCAAGAGGTGAAGTACTACAATTCAAAGAAGCAACTCTTCTTGTAGACCCTTTGAACCAGAACTAAAAGGCCAAGTACTTATAAAATCATTGACTTGCTTGAATTACCCTGTTTGGGTTTGTGGTAATGAAGTTGTTACTCAAAGTTTAAAGCTTGTATTATGTGCAGGTTGATGACAAGTACATGTATGCACTAAATAGTGAAGACATAAAGGTTCATGGGTGGGTTAGCTCTGATCCTCTAGTTGGTTTCTGGAATATCACAGCGAGCGATGAATATCGAAGTGGTGGTCCTCTAAAGCAGGACTCACCTCACATGTTGGTCCTCATTCTCTCAGTGTAAGTTGTAAGCTATCTTCTGCAATCTACCTATATGGACCCTGTTCCAATGCGAATCCTATACTAGAATCAAGAATTGATTGCAATACCTACTCCTCATCACTCAGGTTTTCCTTAGTTCCCACTATGTGGGCCAGGATAAGTTACCCGTGTTTGGAAATGGAGAACCTTGGAAAAAAGTGTTTGGTCCGGTATTCCTATATCTTAATTCAGCTCCACCCAGTACAAATGAAAGCGCATTGTGGGACGACGCCAATGAACAGGTTTAGCTTTCTTTTGGGATTTAAAACAAACTGCTCTTGGTTAAGAGATTTCTCCTCTTCACTTCAACCTGGAAATAGGGCTGCACAAACCCGACCTTACCCGCCGCCCCGACCCTCACCCGCCATGTTTTACCCGCACCCGACCCTACCCGCGAAACACACGAGTCGACTATGACTAGTCCCGTCTGAAACCCGCCAAGTATTGGGTCGACTATGACTCTCCCTTTATAAAACCCGACCTACCCGCTCACCCGCCTAGAAATCATTAAGCCATCCATTACCCTTGGATTACTTCCCATCCATGATCCCAGCCGTTCAATCCTATAGAAAGATTAAAACCTAAATCAACCTAATCGGCTCCACTTTCTTAGTTTCTGTTTTCATTTATCACTTCTCTGAGTTTTCTCCTCTCTCTCGGTTTCTCATCTCCAGTAACACCAATACCACCACTAAAGATCAAATCACCACCAATACCACCGTCTAATCATCACCAATAACAACGACGTGAGGTAATTTCATCTCATGATTTAATCAAAGATGATTGTTAGGGTTTATGTTCTTGGATTTGAATCTGTTTATTAGGGTTTAAGCTATTTGATTTTAATTTGATTTTTTGATACTTCGAGTTCGATAATAATACCATCTCATGATTGCAATACCATCTCATGGTTAGGGTTTAAGTTTTTATTTTGAATCGATTTGAATGTTATTGTTAGGGTTGATAGTTTTTAAGTTGAATTGGAATCTGATTGTTTGATGTACTGTGGTTGAAATTTGTTCCATTTTTTCGTTTAATGGATTGGGTTTATCTTTGATTATATGTTGCATAAATTCAATTGGGTTTGGTCCCCATCATTTAACCTGGTTATTGATATTATCAGCATAGCTTCTATAGTTTTTTCATGTAATTCAGGATTGTATTGAGTTGTCACTTGTTTCTTATGTGCAGGTTACCACTTACCATGGTTGAAATCCCTGAAGATGATTCTGCTTCAAATCTTCCAGTTGTGCATGGAATTGCATCGCAAATGGGACCTCCGCCTCAACGTCCACCGCGTTCTGGTCATGTGCCTGGAGCATCAGCCGGGACAGGGAGTACGGCTGGGTCTTCTGCTCCATCTTCTCAACCTTCACCTTCTAGTGCATCAGATGACTCTTTAACTAAGAAGCCTAGAGTTTGTGCGAAGACGTCATGGGTTTGGGCACATTTTGAAATTATACAGAATGGTGAGAGAGCAAAGTGTAAGTATTGTCCAAGGGGTAATTACAAAATTGGTGGTAAATCCCATGGGACTACCAATCTTAATCATCATTTGGATAGGTGTATTGAGTATAAGAATACAATGGCTGGTAAGGAAGCGGGACAACAAACACTTAATTTTCAGCCTTGCAAGCTTGGAGAGGAACCACAATTGGTGGGGGTTTCTTTTTCACAAGAAGGATGTCGGAGAGCGTTGATTAGATTTATTATTACTGATGAAATGGCTTTTAGGATTGTTGAAGGTGAAGGTTTTAGGGCTTTTTGTAAGTTTCTTGAGCCTAGATTTAAACTTACAAGTCGTATGACAGTGTACCGTGATGTCTGCAAGCTTTTTTTGACAGAGAAGGATAATCTGAAAAGTTATTTCGCAGCTAACAAAATAAGAGTATGCCTTACTATTGACACTTGGACTTCCATACAGAATTATAATTACATGGTTGTCACTGCACACTTTGTTGATCATCATTGGAAACTACATAAAAGGATTATTTGTTTTTGCTTGATTGAGAGCCATGAAGGTAGACACATTGGGAAGGCCTTGGAGAATTGTTTGATTGATCGGGGGCTTCAGAAGGTTTTTACTGTGACGCTTGATAATGCATCTGCAAATAAAGTTGCTATAGATTATCTGAGGAAAAAAGTTGTGAGTTGGGGTTCTTCATTAGTTGGAGCTAAACATTTACATGTTAGATGTGCAGCTCACATACTCGCGCTTGTTGTGAAGGACGGTATGAAAAAGTACCATACATCGCTTCTCAGAATCCGGGCAGTGGTGAAGTATGTCACCAAATCTCATAAGATTGAATAAATTTACGGAAGCTGCAACGATGGAAAGGATTGATTGCAAAAAGGGTTTAATTTTAGATGTGATGACGCGGTGGAATTCTACTTACTTGATGCTTGTTGCAGCAGAGAGATATGAAAAGGCATTTGAAAGGCTACGTGAGTCGGATAGGGGATTTCGTGAGAAGTTTTGTTTTGATATTCCAGAACCAAGTAATATTATGGGTGACGGTGATGAGACAGTTGATCTGGATGCTGACTATGATTTAGATTCTGATGATGAAGAAGAAACCGATATTGTTGAAGAAGAGGAAGTTGTTGCTGCTGCTGTTAGAAAATCCAAGAAGAAAAACAAGCCAAAAGTGCATGCTCCTGAACGGTATGATTGGTGCAATGCTAGAGTTTTGATTCAATTTCTAAAGGTATTTTATGAAGCAACTGTTGCATTTTCAGCTTCCACATATGTTACTTCACATTCCTTCTTATTGGAACTCTGTACTGTTCGTCAAGAGTTAGATGATTGGAAAAATAGGTATGATGACCCTTTATTAAGCCACATGGGTAGTGTAATGTTGCTCAAATACAATAAATATTGGGGAGATTACAAAAAGATGAATTCGTTGTTGTTGATGGCTGTACTTCTTGATCCACGAGAGAAAGTAGATGGATTGATTGTATCTGTCGAAGATTTGGTTGTGCATTATGACCCTGAAACGAAAAAAAGAATGGTAAGAGATTGGGTTGATGATGTTCTGCAAAAATTTGAGGAGCTGTTCACATCATATAAATTAGAGTATCTAAACAATGGAAGTATGGCATCTTCAACAGAGTCTGTAGGTGACACTAATTCTACTTCTACTCAAAGCACTTCGTGTTCTGCAAGTTCTGGTTCCAGCAAGGCTAAGTACATGGCAGGACGAAATAAACGCAAGAGCCAATTGAGTAATGTGGAGGATCATGGGAGATCTGAGGTGGAACGATACTTGGCTGAACCAATTTATTCCCCGACCAATGTAAATTCTTCTTTTGATATATTACAGTGGTGGAAGGTTAACTCAGCGAGGTTTGACATTTTGCCACGTATGGCTAAGGATACATTTGCTATTCCAGTTTCATCTGTTGCTTCAGAATCAGCCTTTGGTACCGGAAAAAGAATTTTGGATCCTTTTCGAAGTTCCATGAAGCCTAGGACACTTGAGGCCTTAATTTTATTAAAAAATTGGTTACGTACTCCGATTGACATGGATTCTTCTAGCCTTGGAGTGGAGGAGGAGGAGATTGATATTCTCGAGTTGGGTATGTTACTTTTAATACTTTCTTGGTTCCTTTTAAGTTTATGTTGTTTTTAAGTTTATATTGTTTCAATGAGTCAACAAACATGTCTTGGTAGATAATTACCTTTTGATTTTCTTTTCCAGTTCATAAATGCTTTGATTCCTAACATGTTAGTTTTTAATGGATCGTAATGTTAGTATTTAACTCGGATCTTTCACCCCTTACTTGACTGTTTACAATGGATGCTTTGATCAATGACATCAACTGTTTCTTATAGAGCGTGCTTTGATCAATGACATCAACTGTTTCTTATAGAGCACAGTACCTGTTAGGTTTCTTGTAGATCATGTTACCTGTAGCATGTATACAGTATGTCATGAAGGCTGATTTCGTTTACTAATTTTTCACTTTGTTTTTTTGCAAAATTGCGAGCTATTTGGTGACCTTGCTACTTCTTCCATCATCATAGATGATGATTAATTCTTATTGGCTTAGACAAGGTGATGGCTTAGTTCACTGTTGGGGGTAGAACATCCAAATCTTTTAAGGGAGAATGTTGCAAATAGTATGGATCAGCAATGCACTGTTTTTTTTTGAGCTTTGAAATCATTTCTATGCAATGTACTGTCTTTTCTCTTTTGAGCTTTGAACTCATTTCTTGTTATTATTGTTAGCTTTGTCTTTCTGCACCTTTAAACACTTTTAATTGTTGTCTAACGCTTGGACATGGGGTCTGCTTTTATCTTCTTAAAGAGTTACAGGTTATAGTCAGTTCTCATCTGTTTTACGACGGGTAAACCCGTCACCCGCCCGACCCTACCCGCTGAAATGTGGGTCGTGTGAAAACCTACCCATTTTAATGTTGAGTCGACTACGGGTGATAGCGTCAAATACCCGCCATCAACGGGTAGGGTGGCGGGTGAGTCCAAGCCCGACCTACCCGACCCAATGTTCAGCCTTACCTGGAAATAATTTTATTTTTATTTTTGTTTTATTTTGTTGTTAGCTGCAACAAGAAGCCCAGAAATGGCCGTATAATTTCCTAGCTTCCACCGACTATCCTAAATCTGATCAAAGAGGCACAGTCAATGGAAGAATACTTGTCCGTGACAGGTATATGCTCACAATCACTATATACTCATTGTTGCTTCTATATATTTTTCAGGTTTGTAAGCAAGGAAGATATACCTGCAGTAGATACTTACGTTGGGCTAGCTTTTCCAGGAGAAGTTGGGTCCTGGCAGACGGAGTACAAGGTCTTATACCCATCAATTAGTTTATACCGATGCATATTTATGTACTTCTCCTTTGAAATGTCTGATTTGAATTTTCAACCCAAAGAAACTGATCTTTTTTCTGTTGTTCAGGGGTATCAATTTTGGACTAGAGCTGGTCCTGATGGTTCATTCACAATTAAGAACGTACATTCTGGAGATTACAATCTATATGCATGGGTTCCTGGTTTCATAGGAGATTACAAGTATGGAAATCTCATTACGGTTAAAGCAGGTATGTATATATATATATAACAATTTCTCTTCTTTTAATTACTTCAGTTTTACGCTGGTTAACTTATATTCATCAATTTATTATAAAAACAGGTGATTCCATTGAAGTGGATGATGACCTTGTTTATGAGCCTCCTAGAAATGGTACTACATTGTGGGAGATAGGTATTCCTGACAGAACCGCAGCAGAGTTTTTCATCCCAGATGTTGACCCTAAATATGTTAATCCACTATACTTGACGCAAGACAGGTGAGGATGGTTCTTTCTCTTAGATAATACAATAACATGACAAAATTAGAAATTGAAACATGAATTCTTAACTTAGTCTCTGTTCCTTGACTTGATTTGTACAGGTTTAGACAATATGGATTGTGGGAGCAGTATAGTGTTTTATATCCAAGCACAGACCTTGTTTACACAGTAAACAGCAGCAGTTACCAGAAAGATTGGTTCTACGCGCAGGTTACTCGGTAGGGGTTCTTTTCTCTTTTACTGCACTATTCAAGTCCAAATGAGTCTCAGCCGGTGTAGGATTTACACTGGACCTCATATTTTTGAAAATATACTAAAAGCAAAACAAAATCTACTTGTTTAACAGGAAGTTAGGAAATAAAGTGTACAACTCAACAACATGGCAGATTAAGTTCAACCTAGATAGTGTTGATCAGGGCACGATATATAAGTTGCGAGTGGCACTTGCATCCACAACTGGAGCCGAACTGCAGGTATATGCCAACTATTTATCATTCAAGTTTTTTCTTATTTCCTTGTAGTTTCAACTTCTTGACAGGTTGGGCTAATAATTGTCTTTTCATTTTTTTCGTTGAGTAGATTCAACTCAACAATTTGAATACAGAAATCCCTCATTTCACAACTGGAGGAATGCGCAAGGATAATGCCATTGCGAGACATGGAATTCATGGCCTGTATCTGTTGTTTAATGTTGATGTAAAGAGTGATTGGCTCAAAGATGGCGAAAATACCATTTTTCTTTCACAGGTTAAAGGTGAAGGCCCGTTTCAAGGTATAATGTATGACTATATACGTTTTGAAGCACCAGCAAAGGACGAAAGATGAAAGGAGGAAAGAACAAATGCGGAAGCAAGGCTATATTTTTGCACAACAAAATGCCTGCTTAATGTTTTCATCTCCTGTCTTCTAATTTTCCTTATGTAGGATGCGTCGACTACGCTTGTTGTTATTGTGATGTCAAGAAACATAAATTTATTGCGGATTTCTATCATGCTCTTACACCATTCTAAACATGATGAGGATCTGGGATATTCATAAGTTTCTACATAGTTAATCATAAAGCTTAAATTAATTGAATACAGCTTACCTGAATCATCCATTAGTGCTATTCAAGTTCCTTATTTAATTGGGAAAATGGGGAATATGCCCCAAAATCGACTGTCATCTTGGGGATATGCCCCAGGATTCCAGTTTTTGGGAATATGCCCCAAAGTAACGGTTTCCGTCAAGGAACCGTTAAATAGACTATTTCTCAAATGAACCGTTAAATATCTGTCTTTTAATTCGCATATGTGATCCAAAGTGTGTGCGAATATTGACTACTTAACGGTTTTGGATGGAATTTTGGATGGCTGGGGCATATTCCCCAAAATTGGAATCCTGGGGCATATCCCCAAGATGACAGTCAATTTTGGGGCATATCCCCAATATTCCCTATTTAATTCATCTGTTCTTTCTTCTCAAAGGACATCGACCTAATTTACAGAATACGTTTCTTTATTCCTCTTAGCAATTCTTCACTAAATATTCTGATGGTGTTAATAGTAACCTCTATTAATAGTAGAGGAGTTATTACCATCAAAGAATCCTTAACATGTAAGTAAAACATGGGGGTGAGCATGGTCCGATTGAGCCTGTTTTTTGCCTCATTCGCAACCAATTTAACATACGGTGGCTTTTAAATTGAAACCTGTTTTGAGGCATAGTCAAATGTTTTGAGGCATACAAGACCATTTTCAAAGATTTTCTGTTTAGGTTCGGAGTTCAAGGTAGACTGGTTTTTACATCTCCTTTGATCGTGGCCGTTTCATCAAGTGACCCACATACATAGATTATTACATTTTTTAACTAAAACGTTAGGATTCCTGTAGTCATTGTTATCATTTGACAAGGCTAATAAGGTAATCACACAAACTCTGTTATATCCTATTTAGGGTGGGTTTATAAGGGGTGTCCTAGTAGTGAGTAGAATACTAAGTTACCCTTGATTATTTTAAATTACTTAAATACCATTTACCTAAGTTTAAAACATAAACCTAAACTAACCAAAATCCAAAATCGTTTTCATTCATAACCTAATTAAATCATTAATCAAACAATTTTGATTTTATTTTTCGTCGGTGATTAATTGTTAATTCATAAATCTTTGATCATTGATTAAAATGAGTCGTGTGAAACGTTGCACAAAGAGATTTAGCTTCAGATTTGCATATTGGAACCCATATATTTGTTTTCCTTTATATATATATATATACATATGTTTCAGAAGAACGATTCGCCTGATAATTAAACATGAAAATGATAGCAGAACTTCACTTTGTTAAAAACACACACTTAATTCGGCAGTTCAATGTTTTATTCGAATCAGACGAACCTAAATTCGTCAGTTACGGAGTGAAGTTCGGCTGATAACTTGTTAGCCAAACCTATGTTTTATGAAAATATACCTAGGTTCGGATGATAACTCAAAGGTTCGGATGATAACTTGTCATCCGAACCTAGGTATGGATGGAAATTTGCCCACCCAAACCCATCCCCGTGGGGATCCGCCCCTATGGGTTAGGGTTTTACCCGTATAAACGGGGTACGGGGAATCCCCGAAAGTAGTGATGCTGGGATGGGGTGGGGATGGGATTCAAGGCCCCCACCCCATACCCGCCCCATACCATACCATAACATATTATATTTGATCGAAGAACTTTTTTGGAAGATAACGAAGAAGATTATGATGAGATGATTAACATGGAGGAAGATGGTTAATAACTAGGAACTAAGAAGTAAAAGGAACCATAATACTTAATTGTGGATCAATTGTTTCCTTTGTTTTTCAGTTTTAGTTGGTTATTAATTTAAAATTTAAAATTCACTGCTTAGGTTAGTATCATTGTTTGAACTATTAAAATTGTTTTTAAATTCACAAAATTGGTTAAAAAGACCAAAATCAACAAATCCTGGGTGAAAAAGACATTTAGATTTTGATACTGTTTAAATGGACAAAAATAGCCAGGATGTAAACAGTTTCATCCTACCCATTTTCAAATACTTTTTCTTTTTTTAATTTACATCAGGATGCATCCAGTTTCATCCTTGCTATTTTTTAAGTTTAAGTCAGGATGAATCCAGTTTCATCCTTGCTATTTTTTTTTCCATTTCACCCATACTAACTTTTACTCGTCCATTTGAACCAGGTTTTAAAAATATTTGGACAAATGACCCATTTTCCGTTTTAAATTATTATTGTGTACAAAATTTTAAATATTTATTGTAATGTTATGGTAACCCATGGGAAACCCATCCCCTACGGGGATTCCCCATACCCGTCCCCGCCCCATTCTTACGGGGAACGAGTAGGGGATGGGTTTTGGTTTTTTGAACGGGGTATGGGATGGGTTTCAAGGTCCCCGCCCCATACCCTCCCCATTGCCATCCCTAAACCTAGGTATATTTTCAGAAAACGTAGGTTCGGCTGACAAGTTATCAGCCGAAGCGTTCATCTGGTCAGTAAATCTAAGTTGTAAAAATTCAAATTTTTGACAAACTCAACTTATAAAAAGGACATTAAACCTCGTTTAGAAGTCTACCTTTGTATTGACAAACCTTAATTATCTATTAGTTAAGCAAACCTTAAAAGCCTAATTTCATATTATTATTTTTTAACAAACCCTAACCTAACTATCTCTAACAACAAAAACAAAAAACAAAAAAATCTTTGAAACTAAGACTATATAATCATTGATGTTAACCACTAATTATTAATATTAGATTGTAATTGTTATCATTAACACTAATAAAGTAAGGGCAATATTATTGTGATAAGGGGTTATTGTTATACCACATATTGACTCTATTTTATCATTATCTTGTAAGCCTCCAAATAAGTTTCTTTAAATTTGCGTCGCATCCATATATGACGGATTTTAATTATTTTTTTTTTAAAATAAACAAAGGAAGCGATGTGATACTTACAGGACAATGTCATGAGAAGACTAACATGGGCCCAAGCCCATTTCGGACGAGGCGACAGATTTTTATAGGGGGTTATTAGTCGGGGATAGTTTGAGAGATTTTAATGTATTTAAATCCCTAGGGATTTAGAGGGAGTGTATGAGAATCTAGACAATTTGGGGGAGTTTAACCCTAACTCCCCAGAAATCTGTTGTTTTTTGAGAGATTTTGTCCAAGCACAAAGACAACATGAAACTCTCTTAAACTCCCCCAAACTCCCCCAAATTGTAAACTCCCTATAACTCTAGTGTTTTACGACTAACAGGGAGTTTAAGAGATTCTAATCAAATCTCCCACCACTAACCGGGGAGTTTAAGGGATTTTGAGGTAGTTTTAGAAACTCCCTAGAAATCTCTCACCACTAACAGAGATTTTAAAAGATTTTGACAAACTCCCCCACGACTAACAGGGGATTTGCCGACTCTATTGAAATACATTAAAATCTCCCACGACTAACACCTTGTTAGTTATGGTGCATAATACAGAGGAAATTTCCGCTGTGAGTCTGTGACATTTTTGGTAACGCTCAAGGTGAAAATGTCGTGATTGTAATTGGGTTACTGCAGCCGACGTCAACAATTTGAATGCATAAATCCCTCATTTCACAACTGGAGGAATGCGCAAGGATAATGCCATTGCGAGACATGGAATTCATGTCCTGTATCTGTTGTTTAATGTTGATGTAAAGAGAGATTGTCTCAAAGATGGCGAAAATACCATTTTTCTTTCACAAGTAAGAGGTAAAGGTCCTTTTGAAGGCTTAATGTATGACTATATACGTCCCGAAGCACCAGCGGAGGATGAAAGAAAAAATGTGGAAGCAAGACTATCTGGGGATCTTACCCAGACTAGAACAAACAGTTTTTAGTTCAAAGACAGAGAACCATCATGTGGCCTGATGGTTGTCATGCTCCCTTGAAGGAGGTAAGGATTCGAAGCCTGGACCTTGTAATTGCTAGTAGTATTTAGGGACCACGAGCTAACCACTGTAATAACTCATCAAAAAAAAAAAAAAAAAAGTTAAAAGACATCTGTAACTTTGAAGCACCCCCATTAAATTGTTCTATTGTCTTGTACTCTAAAGAAACAAGTGGTTGCTGATGTCACTGTAGTACAAAAAAAAGGATTCACGAAAGAAAAAATGAGTCAGAAAGGATTCTAACTGAGAAATGAATCCCACTTATCTAAATGTTAACCTAATCAATTCCCCCATGCAGTTGGTATGGTTTGTTGTATATTCTTTCTCCAAAGAGTCTAGAAAAGAAGTAGTATATTTTAGTCATCCCAAGTATATGTTGTTGGAGTATTGATGAATGATTTATTGAATATCCCCTTAATCTCCCATGCAGTTGGTATGGTTATATTTTAGTCATACCAAATATATGCTGTTGGAAAAATTTATTGAATATCCCCTTCATCTCCTACACCCAAACCATAAACAGATTGGGCATATATTGTGGGTAAACTGAGGAAATGATTTCATATATTGTGGCTAATCAAATACCCAAATCTAATCCACTATACAGTGTAGCTAATTAAATTGTTCAGGAAACATATCATGATCAAATCGTTGGTTCTGCTTAGTCTGCTAGTTATGGTTTGCAATCAAGTCGGAATCGGTGTCGTTCAAGCAACTAATCGACTTCCAATTCTTATCAAACCTCAGGATCTACAACCACCTCAAGATACTCAACCACAGTCATCGACCCAGTATACTAAAGTGGCAGGTGAATATACCAACTAAAATCCTCTCTGCAAAAGGCTTATATTTTTGCACAACAAAATGCCTGAATAATATTTCCATCTCCTGTCTTCTTATTTTCCTTATATAGGATGCTTCGATATCAACTACTGCGACTACGCTTGTTGTTATTGTGATGTCAAGAAACAACCACCACTGTGTCTTAAGTGCTGCTTCGAAGATCCCTGACGAACTGAATTGCACTTTTTGTCTGCATTTGCGTCTGACATTTTCGTATGGTGCAGTTAAAAGAAAGTGAAGTTAGATCTGCAACTGATAAAGGGCTTTCTTGCAACTTCAAATTTATCCACTTCATCATGTTAGGAATACTCGTAGTGCGCGGAACTTAAATTTCGAACATCTTTTTGTCATTTAAGAGATTGAGCGACTTTAATTGGATGATGGCCAGAAAAAGGTAAACCTAAGGAAAATCTAGCAAATAGAATGCGACATTCACAAAAAAGGTGCATAATTGTACAAGTTACAAGGGTTCATTCTATATAAATTTCCTTTGAATCAATTTCTACTTTCATGTAAGCTTAGATTCTCCTGAACTCTAAAATGTGGTTCTGGGGATTCATAAAGAAAAAGAAAATAGATATGAAAGCAAGAGAGAGCCAACTTACAACTATTATACAAGTACAACTTGCAGTAATGTAAAAAATGATGGATGTGTTTGATGCGGAGATATTGGAGGCTTCTATAACAAAATGTGGTTAACAATCAAACATGTAACAAAAGACGGTAAGCCACAACAACACCTATTCTTGCTCTGGGACGACTCATCCTATATGAGGAATAAATGCCGGAAGCTGAAAACGACATCATAAACTGACCCCTGCATGGGGTTTTGTGTTGATCCATGCATAACCCTGTTCTCCTTCCATCACTCTCTATCAGGATATGGAATCCTTCAGTTGCCAGAAGTAGCACAGTAAAGTAACGGTAAAAGATAAATCAATGCTCCGAAAAACTATAAATAAGGTTCAAAAAATACTGCGCGATTGCAAAATAGAGCATTCTACTCGGACGCTAGTAAAGCTTATGTGCTGCAGAAATCTTGAGGGACATCTTAAGATCATATTGATTCCTTATTCAGTTTGTCGCACTTGGAGATCGTCAATTCCCGGAGAGAAGTATATAATCGTAAATCCGGTAGAGACGTCAAGACAGGGCAATCATGTAATCTCAGCATTTGAAAAGAACTGTTGTTATTGTTGTGATTTAAATCATCATCATCACGAAAACCTTGAAAATTAGAGCAGCCGACAATCTCAAGTTTCCGAAGAATAATAGTTTTGTGTTGGAGTAGTACCCCCAGTGGTGGAAAATAAATCAGATCCGGAGAATTCCATATGGAAATGGATGTGAGAGAGATCATACATCCTTCACTACCGAATAATGAGTTTACTGCATTGTCACATGTAAGTTCAATTCCTTCAGAGAAGAAAACGAAGTTATCGGTGTGCTTCTCAATCTTTTGCAGTCAGCGATCTTCAGACTCTCAAGTGAAGAGAAACAAGAATAAGAAGAAAGGGGAGGAGCAGCCCATTCTTATAAGTTTTTCAATTTGATCTCCAATTCAACTAGCGAAGGGAATAATGAGGATCTCTTTGTCATATCACTGGGACTCCTTTCTTCTTCATCATCTTCGTTTTCTTGTTGATGATAAAATTCTTCACCCAGACACTTGATTGATCTCATTCTATTAATCTTAAGCACCCGAAGAAATGGGAGGATACCTAGCGCTGGAAGCTTCTCACAATTATCGCAGTTTCTTAACTCTAATTCTACCAAATTCCGAAGGCAGTTAGACTTTTGCATCCACTTGGGAAACTTTAAACCCGAGAATTCAGCGATTCTAAATTGTTCCAAATTAGGGTGAGGCTGGAGACCCTCCAACACCATTTCATCCTTCAAGCTTCTACTATTTCGCACGTGTTCTTCATCATCATTAGTGAAACTCCAAAACAGAGACAGATGTCGAAGGTATTGCTTGTCCTTTAACTTTGCTCTTTCCGCGCCTTCTTTTCCACCTCTCACATCCTCAAGTTTTCTTATATGTAACACATGAAGGGAGTTTAAGCCTGCCAACTCTTCAACGCCACTAGTATTGGAACTTCCACAGACCTCCGTTTCTTTTCTAACCCTGTAAGAATATTGATAATATTCTTGTATGTTCAGGTGTACCTCGCAAACGATTAATGTTCCTTACAATTGACAGCCAATAGCATTTGTCTCTTCTGGAGCACATTAAACTTCCAAGTGAGTTTGCTGCAAGTGGTAAGCCATCACATTTCCTTGCTATCTCAGATCCAATATCTGTCATTTTCTTAGTCAGTGCTTGTCCACCTCGAGATAGTACCTTTTCCTTGATAATGGACCAACAAACATCATCTGATAGCTTTTCAAGATCATGAACTGTACCCCCAACAACATATGCAACTTTTTGACTGCGTGTAGTGACTAATATCTTGCTGCCGATGCCGCCACAGATGAGGTAATTTTTCAGTTGTTCCCAATCTCTAACATCCTCATTCCATAAATCGTCAAATACCAACAAATATTTCTTACCATTCAATTTTTCATTGACTTGTTTAGCCAGTACGTCAAAATTTGATGGATCCTCACATTTTTTTCCAGTAACGGACTCTATAATGTTTCTTAAAATCTGGTAAATATCAAAAGTATCAGAGACACAGACCCAAGCTCTTGTCTCAAAATTTCTCACTATGGAGTCATCTCTGTAGACCATTTGAGCTACTGTAGTTTTACCCAGTCCCCCATACCTACTACTATGGATAAAGTAGAAATCTTCTCTGGTCGTTGACAAGAAATCCCAGATGATGAGGATACTGATGGCAATCGATTGTCGATCAATATCTTTATTATGTCTGATTTTACACCCTCCCTCCCTAAAAGTATTGAATCATGATCACCAATGAATGAGGTTAATTGATTACGTTGCTCCCTAGTTTGATTGTCTTAGACAGTACTTGTATACTGCAACCGATACCTATCACTGTTTTTGTAAATTTCATCCAACTTTTTATTGATGGCTCGAATATTATGGGCCATCTGGAATTGAAATATAAGTGGGTTGGACGATGAAACAATAGCTTGTACCTTGCATTTACGAGGACGCATGGTTTCATATGAAAACTCATCCATAAGGTCGTCTGCATCTCCCCTCCTTTAAAATGCTAAGTCATATGAGCTCCCACATCGCACGGTGAGTATAACACCCCCTTCAAATTAAATTAGATAAAAGCTTTCACACAGAGTAATTCTGGAGAGGACAAGTGGCGGAACTCTATTGGTCGAGACATTAAAAACTGGATTACACTTTGTTTACACCTTATATTTAACTGGCCGTTAATAACGCCGTTAGGGTAAATGTAGGTATACAAAACCTACGTGAGTATTTACACCTAATTAATAACTTACTCTTGGTTTACACCAAAAACTTGAATGCCTGCTTTTGATTTTATATTGGTTTTCTGATCTCTTAACCTGCTCCAGAACCATTATTCTCTGTCGAACTCCATCTCTTGCCTATTTCCTTCTCTGTTCTCCTAGGATTTATTTTATCTTGATTTCTCATTGTGTTACTGATTAACAAGATCGAAGAAGTAAGGCACATATATGTAACATTTTCGCTCAGGTAATGCACATATATTAATTAGGGTTCATATATTTAGAAAGACTACAGGAAAGCCAAAACCCTAAAACCAAACCATTGATCTCTTATTATTTCATCTCAAAATCCTGCATCTTTGATCCGACTCATGTTTTGAATGCATGTTTTTGATTTTATATTGATTTTCTGATCTCTTAACCTGCTCTAATCTCTTTTCAGG
Source organism: Papaver armeniacum (assembly GCA_023531295.1). Taxonomy (NCBI): domain Eukaryota; kingdom Viridiplantae; phylum Streptophyta; class Magnoliopsida; order Ranunculales; family Papaveraceae; genus Papaver; species Papaver armeniacum. The sequence goes on along the minus strand of JAJJWW010019281.1, from coordinate 55,335 downwards.
TTGTTTTCTTTATTGTGTTTACAAACTCGAGCAGCAAAGGTGCTGGTTACGCAGTCCAGGATGATGATAATCCATTAGACATATTAAAATGAGTTTATTTTACCAGTTAATTATTGTTTTGTTTTGTTTTGTTTTGCAGTCATCACCCTTTGGTATTCGTTTGGTTTGCCTAATCCTCTTCATCTATTCAAGCTAGCTAGGTCCGCCTCCACCTCTCTTCTCCGCCACCTACACATCACTCTCATCCTAATCTATCTCCTGCAAAATCTAAAACCATTCATGCCCCCTCTCTTTTACATCTTAACCCAATTTTGAGCTATATCTAATTTCAGTCTCTCTTTTTTTTTGTGTTTTTTCGTTTACAGGTAAAAGATAAGGAAAGGGAGAAAAAAAACCCTAAAATCATACAAGGACTGACCTATTAATTATGAATCAGGTGAATCAGGTAAATTTTGTTTAGGTTTAATTCTTCCAGTTCATGTACGTATGTGGTTTGTTCTACCATTTCATATATGTCGATTCTATTGGGTTCCTCAATGAACTACACCAGTATTCGGCAGCAGCTGGACTTGATGGAGTAAAATTTGATGTGCAGTGCATTTTTTAAGGATCTATCAATCTTCTGTTGAAGCCTGAGGGTATTAAACCGTTAAAAGCTGGTGCATATAAATAGTTTTTTGTATTAAGATGTGGAGTGCTGATCTAATTTTGTATTTTTTCTTCATCTCCTTCCTTCTCAATAAATATAACCATATATTTTGTTGGACTTTTTGCTTATATTTTTTGTGTTGCACAGAGGTTATGCCCATAACTAATATGTCTTTCCCTGGAGTAGGTACATCCGTCTCTGTAACCTGTGCAGTGTTGTTGCATTCTACAGTTGGTTGCCCGATGAGTTGTAGATGTGAACACCGGTGCCAATCCTTATTTTTAAGGTGATGTGATGAGGGTGTTGATGACCTTACGCATTATCCATAGCATATGAAATATTTTTCTGCTCCCTGTAAGTACTATCAAGCAGCAATAGAGATAAATTTGGTAATATGTTATCATAACAAGCTAGGTAGAAGAAAGGGTTGTTGTATGAGACGAGAAGTGCCAGACAGGATTGGTTTTCGGTTTTTCGGGTAACGATTCGTCATTTCTTTGCTGATATCATTGTATAATGTATGATATTTGTGTTTTTTGGATACAACATGTATACTATTTGCAGTGCTCAAACCATATGAGATCGTCAGGTGTATAGGGTCTATGCAAAGTTCTCTACCCCTTGATTATGGTATTGATACTATTTGGCACTGGACCTATAAAACCAATACTAGGGAATCGATAGGGAATGACAAGGACCTTAATAATATAGCACTGATACTAATTCGATGACTAACAATTATATAACAGGTTCGTTGAATAAGAGATGCGGTGAAAGTTTTGGATGGATTAAAATATGAACCATCACATGAATGGGTGAAACATGAAGAGGGTGTGGCTACCTTTAGCATTACCATTCCTAGGTACTTCTGTAATTTTGTACATTCATCACTTATGTTGACATATTAATGTAAATTTTTTGCTCAATTAAAGAGAAAAAAGGCAGAAAAACTCTACACATTGAAAGAAGTTTGATAAGTAAAGATGGACAATCTTTACTGTGTAACTATGAATAAATGTGTTCTAATGATCGGCTGACATTATTTTAAGCATTATTGATTTTACGAGCTATACTTTGAATAGACAGTAGACAATTGATATTAATGTTAGCAATTTTGTTAAAAATTGCTTTGAAGAATGGAGAGGAATTGTTAGGATCATTTGGGAGAGGGAGTTCTGCGGAGCTGCCAGAAATTGGTGGTGCAGTAACAAAGTAAAGTGGATTCAGAGCAGTAGAGAGTATGAAGGCAACAACCATCAACACAAGCTCACCTACACCCACGGTTTGGTAAGCACTGCTTATCTCTCTTCTATTATTATAGACCAATGATATTCTTACACGTTACATACCAATTTTGTCAACAACAGTGTAACCAAGTGGAAAAGATCCACTCCCCTTAATAAACACATTGTTTGAACAATAGTAATGTCAGTATTACCGAAGGATTAATTGCTTATTATGGTTTGTTTCTAATCACACTTATCTTTCTTCGCCTTTCCAAATGATTGTAGCTGTTACAATGGCAGTATTAGCTATTACCCAGTGCACATACCACTTTGAAGTCCAAAGAAGTCTCATTTTTTTGACTCTAAAATTCTTGGTGTTATTATTATTTTGTTTATGTGAATGAAAATTTCTAAATTTTCGATTTCATGACAGAAGCATCTTTCCACGTGCCGTTATCAGCCTGTAGAATTATTATCAAGCTAGCATCATTATTAGCCTGCACAAAATTTGCATACTAGGAAATGTCACGCGTGCAACTACAGGAAAAGGTGTACTTAATGAATGAAGCACCACTTTGCTAAACATTTATCTCTTGATCATTTTAGGAAGGCTCTTTAGGTATTCAGGAAGAAGGTAAAGTAAAATTTTTTTTTTAATACTAAGTGGCAAGGTACCCGGTCTGTCTATTGCAAGCATTAACGAAAACTATACGACCATCTTGACTTCGACATCAACATTGCAAAAACTTGCGGTAGTGGGTAACATGAATTATGGAGAGTATGTTAGTTGGATCATATGTGTGAAAGGTCATATTTTTTTACTAGGCTTTGAGCCTTTGACGATCTTAAACTCGGGTCATATAAAAGTATCCCAGAGTATGTCGGAGAATTGTCTAAAGGAAGTCAAAATGGCAATGCCAATGCCATTTTTGATGAGGTGCCTTACATCAGAATTAACGATTCTTGATTTTTGGGGTTTCTCTGCTTTCTTCTGATTTTTGATTTTTTTTTCTCTCTCTTAATTTATGTTTTACGGGCTTGGTTAGGGTTTTATTTTGATTGTGTAGTTTAATTTTGCAGGTACAATTTTTGGCATGAAAACTAAATCTTGGAATGTGCTAAGCGTGAATAATCTAAAATAGTACGTAGTTCAGGTAAGTTGTAATAAAAAAATGTACTGCATTGTTTTTTTTTTTTTTTTCCTCCTAGGTTGTTGCATTTCTGTGTGTTTGAGACTTTTATTTAGGTTAACACTCTAGCTTATTGTAGCCATTTTTTTTAGTTTAGTTTGGATGTGCTAGGTGTAATGTGCCAAGAGTGAATTTGCATAGTTCAGGTAAGTTATAATAAGAAAATGTACTGCATTTTTTCCCCCCCTCCTAGGCTGTTGCATATATGTGTGTTTGCACTCTAGCTTTTTAAAGCCATTTGTTTAGTTTAGCTTTGAACTAATAATGGCAAGGATACTACCACAAGAGAAGTGTGTACATCGTCTTGCTGTTTTTGGCTAATACAAATTTGCTCCATCATTTCAGCTGCAGAATTATCTTACTGCATCAATAGCTGAGCCAAGCATGCATTGGGATGGGGCGAGGCGAAGCCGAGCCACACCAAATCAAATATACTAAGCATGCATCGGGACGGGGCGAGGCGAAGCCGAGCCAAGCATGCATCGGGATGGGGCGAGGCGAAGCTGAGTCAGACATGCATTGGGACGGGGCGGGCGGGCGGGCCACACCAAATCAAAAATTCTAAGCATGCATTGGGACGGGGCGAAGCTGAGCCAAGCATGCATCAGGACTGGGCGAGGCGAAGCCGAGCCACACCAAATCAAAATCCTAAGCACGGTGCGTAGGATGGTTTCGAGTCCGCCCGGTGCGTAGCACGGGCACAAAATCTAGTCATAAATAACATCTTTAAGCCTTCTTAACCAAAGTCTGACAGTAGGATCATTTACTTGCTTTTCCTCGGCAGAAGTAATTAAAGCTTGAATTGACTCTAAGGTTTCCTTGAGCTTTCGTAAGTCGTCTTTTACACCCCATGCCATAGTAATCTGTTGAGAAATTAGATGGATTAATGGTTTCAAGATCTCAGTCACACCGCTGACTATAATCTTTTCCATAGCCATGAGAAAATTAACCTGGCGAGATTGGGGTATACCCAAACTAATTGGGGTATACCCAATGAGACAAAATATGGTCATTTTGAAGTAAAAGAGGTCACCCCTTAACCAAATATTTTCAAAATGGCAAAATTGCCCTCGTTTAATTAACCCTAAAATTTTGATTAGATTAATTAATTAAGTTTAAATTGATTGAATAGATTAAAACTTATTAATTTTAAGTTATGAAATTTTGTTTTGATTGAACTTTTGTGGGATGATTTTTGATGATTTTTTTTTTTTTGAGAATATCTCTTGCAACGAAAATGAAGCACACAACCGAAATACTTCTAAAAAGGGGATTGTGAATCATTATATGAAATCATACTCAAAATCAAAGAATAAATCAACACTTTCGGTTACGAAAGTATGAAAAGTCGGCAAGGTCGACTAATGAAGATCATGCCGGCCAAAAGTGGCCTGCAAGATCTTCATCGTCGACCTCGCCGACCAAAAGTGGCCGGCATGATCTTCATCGTCGACCTTGCCGACTTTTGTTTTTTGACATACAGGAGATGACATAAAAAATTTATTGGTCGGCAAGGTATTCAAAAAATACCCTTCCGACTGTTTTTGGCCGGCGAGGTATTCAAAAAATACCCTTCCTAATTTGTATTTGGCCGGCAAGGTATTCAAAATACCCCGCCTACTTTGTTGAAAAATTTACAATCGCCGCCATGGTCATTATGAAAAGTCGGCAAGATATGCATGCTACGACCTTGCTTTGGCCAAAAACACGAAATCATAATTTTCGATTTCTAACCTAATATAACAATCAAATCACACAACACAATGATGGGTTTGAGTTTAAACATCATTTATAGTCTTCTTTTATTTGTTAGAGTCAATAATTTTTTTGAAAAATCAAAGTTGAAGATTTTTATATGGCTTTGGTTGATGGAAGATGAAGATGAAGAAGAAGAGAAGATTAAGAGTTGGTTAGTTTTTTAATTTTAGGGTTAATGAAATTAAGAAATGAGTTTATTTTGAAAATTTAATTAGTTCAAGGGTATTAAAGTAAAATCACACTTTTTAATAATGACACACCATGTCCCTGTCTCATTGGGTATACCCCAATTAGTTTGGGTATACCCCAATCTCGCCAGGAAAATTAAGTATGAAATATACAGAGGTAAGAAATGAACGGATGAATATGAGATAAAAAAGAAAAGAAGATGATACTGATTTTCAGGTAGAGGAAAAGAGATATTAAGAGTTGTAGATCTAGGAATGGAACTGAATGAATAATGGTAGTGATATTTGCCTCTATTCATTTTATGAACATATAGGGTGTTTGACTTTGAAGGATATGATGTTTCCACGAAAATGCACTATTGCACAAAAGATTAATTTATTAATTGCTTGCAAAAGGAACTTACTGGTAATGATATTTCCGGCGTTGAATATATACCACATTGGATTCATTAAATACTACTTGCAAAAGTCATATGCTGCAGAAATTAGTTTTTTAATTTTTATTTTTTTAAGCATAAGCAGAAATTAGTTAATAACATAAACAGCGAAGGTTTCTTCTACCATACATACAGGCGGGGAGCCGAGAATCATGGAAAGGGGGCGCAAAAATTTGTTATGGGTGCAACCAAAAATTTTAGGGGCGCAAAAATGTTAAAACAGACTTATTTGTAATAAAAAAAAAAATCTTATAAGGCCTAAAATGGGCTTTGGAGCCAGCTGGGCTGGGGTGCAAGTGCACACCCATGCAATGGGCTGGCTCCGCCCATACATACATACTTCCTGACTTTCCATTTGTAACTTCTAAGAAAAGTGCACAATTACATTGAAAAGAAAACCCCAATCACCTCCTGACAAATTAACACACAAGACAGCACTCCACATGCCCACAAAGCCATATTAAAGCTAGAACAACTATAATTGAATCGAAGGATTTTAATGTCTTGAGCAAAAAAAAAGAATTACTACAATTTCAATAGAAATGGTTTTGAATTTTTGATTGATTTTTGAGAAGGAAGACTACTGTACTGACGAAGTAAACATAGTGATTGAGTAGGGATATAGACAGAGATATTGGCACTTGATTTCCAAATACAGTAGGACTGTATCCAGGGGCGGAGCCAGAAATTATGGGAAGGGGGTGCAAAATTTTGCTATGGGTGCAACCAATAATTTTAGGGGGTGCAAAAATGTGAAAATGGGCTTGTATTTCAAAAAAAAAATCTTTCAGGGCTTAGAATGGGCTTTGGAGCCAGCTGGGCAGGGGGTGCAAGTGCACCCCCTTGCAATGGGCTGGCTCCGCCCCTGACTGTATCAGGAAAGGTGGAAATGTTGATTTCCGGTTGAGATCGTTCGTAAATTTCGGACGGTATAGATTATGACATGGCCCAACTAATCCTCACTCCGGCCCAATCATAACTCACTGTAAGAGCATTGCTCAGTCGAACTCACAAGTGTTGCTATCTCAAGCTTAGTTGTCAAAATTTAGTTGTCAAAATTATATCTTGATTTCTAGTCTACAATTAGTTAAGTCTCCGATTAGGATAGAAGATGTAGTTGAGAAACGAACATCACGGCAGTCATCATTGCGTTCTATCATTTGAAGGCGAATATCAACCGAAGCTTTTGAAACACTTCTTCAGCAAAAGGTAAGTGAAGACTGAACCACCTATTTCTCAAGTTATATTCGTCTCTCTATCTATGAGACATTGCCGTATAACTAATTAGACTATCCTAAGCATATCAAGAATTTCAAGTCAAGTTCATCTTGGTAATTAGTTTTCGAAATATAATGACTAAGCTTAATGAACATTTGTTCGTACTTGATGAATTTCGGTTAAAAATGATTTATTGATCGTAATCAAAATTATGATTCAAGATTATCATTCGAGATTTTTGAGGTGTCCGTATGAGTGGTACAACAAGAATTTTTGAATACGCTATTTTCATACTGAACTTATTAGACAACCTAAAGAAAATACATATGTATAGATGAACTTAAGTTGCAAAAGATTACCAATGCGAGGAATGCACAAATATTCTTGTTGCTATCACTTCCTTCATACTCCCTTAATTGAGAAGAAAATCACTGAGATGAAGACAATTCCTATTTGTGGGTTGATTTACGGTATTCCCCTCCATTATTGGGACAATTCGGGGATTAGTAAAATCTCTAGCTACCTTGGAAAGCCTATAACTACGGATGAGTAGAATCTGGAGATATCTAGATTCTAGAATGTCTTATGCAAGAATTTACATTGAGATTGAACCGCATCTTTCATATCCTAAGATTATTTCTCTTTTGGTTGATGGTTCAAACCTATGGAGCTTCCATTTGAGTACCAATGGAAGGCTCCCAAAGTGAAAGATGTTGTGTATTTGGGAACAAAGTCCTAAGAAATGATTGAAGAATAAGACTCTTTGGGTTCCAACGAAGAAGATCCCGGAGCTTGTTGAGAATACACCTGCGGTTAAGAAAGATGTTCCTCTTGTTTTGGATAATGATATCGCTTCAGGTAAAGAGATTGTGAGAAAAGAATCTGATTTTCAGGTTGAAGAGGAATGTGTAGCTTATTCTAGGTAAAAGAAGCATACAAGGAGAATAGAAGATGCTTCCTCTGTTGAGAATGTTGAACATACAAAATCTGTCAGCATTTTAGATCTAGTTATGATCTAGCTGGAGTTGAGTCTGCTGAGGAATAGTTGAAGAATAGCGAAGATGATGTTAATTATTCTCATTGCCAAAGTCCCTAACTTTTAAAGTGATCCTTTGGAATTAGGTCTTGAAAATCTCTTTGAAATTGGTGAAGATACAATAGAAGATACTGAAATTCAACAATTAATGTGATAATGATAAGGTTTTGGACTCTTCAAGAGAAGTGTAGAAAAAAAACCATGAAGCTCAACGGTTTGAAAAAATTTCTGCTTTGATAGGAGATCCTAACGGAAAACAACCAAATAGGAACATCATTGATAATTTGAATGAAAAATTTCAGAAATCTAGGAAAGAGAATGAGCTTGGTAAAATAGGATGGAAGGATGTGCCTATCAATGATAAGCTTGGAAGGGGTTACAGAAGGTAACCAATAAGAAATGAGGTAGAAGGGTATCTTTACGGTTCTTATAGAGTGTTGTGCTTTTGTTTTTGCTTGTTAGACTTTTAATTTACCTTGTCGGCATCTTTGCTTTGTAGCTTTTCTTGTTTTTTTGTTGGATCTTTTGTTCTTTAACTCTTTGTAGCACTCCCATGTGCATTTTCTTTCTGTTTTTTTTTTCTTTTTCAATACAAGTTTTGACTTTTCTCCTCTCAAAAAAAATAAATAAATAAATACCTTTATTGATTGAAGATATATTGTTTTCAATTTGGCGAATGTGATAAAGTTCGATAGATATTGATTGCACATAGAATGGTTTTTCAAGTAAAAGAGCAAGTCAAATTTTCACTAGTCACAATAACTATTTGTTTACCTGAGTCTGCTAATTGATGAGAGATATATTCTACCATTGTTTATTTCTTGAAAATGAATTATCAAACGGTAAAACAATGGACCTTATCACATGGCCATACTAAATTAACATGTGACCCTACTACAAAGTAATCTAATGTATTACAATCAGGTAATGAAAGTGTTAATTGTGTTACTTGTGTACCTTTGGAAAGAACGAAACGAAAAGTTCAGACAGAGAGCTCGAGCAAATTAGTGTTTGGGTCCTAAGATTTGGTACCTTTTAGTGTTAGGGTCCTCAGTTTTTCCGTTGATGGTTCATGGTCGTTGACAGTGAATTGATCGGTCAACAGTTAAATGGTTTGGCAAAATCAGATCCTAAATTCTTAACTTTGTTACCAAGTTCAAAGTAAATAATTAATATCGAACATGAAACGAGATGAATCCAAATTATTCATGCACTTCAATCTCTATTACAATAATAACTTTAATCTATATTTGATTTCCCATGACCTAAATTATCAAACCTACGACCCTAACAATCAGCCCCTAGTTATTGTACAACTTAATAAGACAGGGAGGAGAAGAGATGGAGGAAGTATAAATAAGTTGATCAATTTTGAAAACTTTAAATTTATTATTTTTTTCGGTGATCTAGTATATTAGGCTTTGTCTAATAACGATTGTGAGTTTGGTTGGAACTGTATTTTTGTTCAAGTGAAAGATAAAGAATAAGACCATCTTAATTAGTGCTTGAAAGGTGGGAATTTTTTTGTTTGTACAAAAATATTTTTTTTTTAAAACCTCGCTCGGACCAGAACATCGGGTCTATATATGGTAATCTTGTAACCTGAGTTAAGTGATAGATTGCAGTTTCATCCAATCTGATATATTTGACACCTCGAACCTCGCTGGGACCAGAACATCGGGTCGGTATATGGTAATCTTGCAACCTGAGTTAAGTGATAGGTTGCAGTTTCATCCAATCTGAATTATTTGACACCTCGAACCTCGCCCGGACCAGAACATCGGGTTTGTATATGGTAATCTTGCAACCTGAGTTAAGTGATAGGTTGCAGTTTCATCCAATCTGAATTATTTGACACCTCGAACCTCGCTCGGACCAGAAGATCGGGTCTATATATGGTATTCTTGTAACCTGAGTTAAGTGATAGGTTGTAATTTTATCCAATCTGAATTATTTGACACCTCGAACCTCGCTCGGAACAGAACGTCGGGTCTGTATATGGTAATTTTGCAACCTTAGTTAAGTGATAGGTTGCAGTATCATCCAATCTGAATTATTTGACACCTCAAACCTCGCTCGGACCAGAACATCGGGTCTTTATATGGTAATCTTGCAACCTGAGTTAAGTGATAGGTTGTTGTTTCATCCAATATGAATTATTTGATACCTCGAACCTCGCTCGGACCAGAACATCGGGTCTGTATATTGTAATCTTGCAACCTGAGTTAAGTGATAGGTTGCAGTTCATCCAATTTGATATATTTAACACCTCGAAACTCGCTCGGACAAGAACATCGGGTCTGTATATGGTAATCTTGTAACCTGAGTTAAGTGATAGGTTGTAGTTTCATCCAATCTGATATATTTGACACCTCGAACCTCGCTCGGACCAGAACATCGAGTTTGTATATGGTAATCTTGCAACCTGAGTTAAGTGATAGGTTGCAATTTCATTCATTCAGAATTATTTGACACCTCGAACCGCGCTCGGACTAGAACATCGGGTCTGTATATGGTAATCTTGCAACCTAAGTTAAGTGATAGGTTGCAGTTTCGTCCAATCATATATATTTTACACCTCGAACCTCGCTCGGACCAGAACATCGGGTCTGTATATGGTAATATTGCAACCTGAGTTAAGTGATAGGTTGCAGTTTTATCCAATCTGAATTATTTGACACCTAGAACCTCGCTCGGACCAAAACATCGGGTCTGTATATGGTAATCTTGCAACCTGAGTTAAGTGATAGGTTGAAGTTTCATCCAATCTGAATTATTTGACACCTCGAACCTCGATCGGACCAGAAGATCGGGTCTGTATATGGTAATCTTTTAACCTGAGTTAAGTGATAGGTTGCAGTTTATCCAATCTGAATTATTTGACACCTCGAACCTCGCTCGGACCAGAATATCGGGTCTGTATATGGTAATTTTGCAACCTTAGTTAAGTGATAGGTTGCAGTTTCATCCAATCTGAATTATTTGACACCTCGAACCTCACTCGGAGCAGAACATCGGGTCTTTATATGGTAATCTTGCAACCTGAGTTAAGTGATAGGTTGCAGTTTCATCCAATATGAATTATTTGACACCTCGAACCTCGCTCGGACCAGAACATCGGGTATGTATATGGTAATTTTGCAACCTTAGTTAAGTGATAGGTTGCATTTTCATCCAATCTGAATTATTTGACACCTCGAACCTCGCTCGGACCAGAACATCGGGTTTTTATATGGTAATCTTGAAACCTAAGTTAAGTGATAGGTTGCAGTTTCATCCAATATAAATTATTTGACACCTCGAACCTCGCTCGGACCAGAACATCGGGTCTGTATATTGTAATCTTGCAACCTGAGTTAAGTGATAGGTTGTAGTTCATCCAATTTGATATATTTGACACCTCGAAACTCGCTCGGACAAGAACATCGGGTCTGTATATGGTAATCTTGTAACCTGAGTTAAGTGATAGGTTGCAGTTTCATCCAATCTAATATATTTGAAACCTCGAACCTCGCTCGGACCAGAACATCGGTTTGTATATGGTAATCTTGCAACCTGAGTTAAGTGATAGGTTGCAATTTCATTCATTCTGAATTATTTGACACCTCAAACCGCGCTCGGACCAGAACATCGGGTCTGTATATGGTAATCTTGCAACCTAAGTTAAGTGATAGGTTGCAGTTTCGTCCAATCATATATATTTTACACCTCGAACCTCGCTCGGACCCGGAACATCGGGTCTGTATATGGTAATCTTGCAACCTGAGTTAAGTGATAGGTTGCAGTTTCATCCAATCTGAATTATTTGACACCTCGACCTCGCTCGAACCAGAATATCGGGTCGGTATATGGTAAACTTGTAACCTGAGTTAAGTGATAGGTTGCAGTTTTATCCAATCTGAATTATTTGACACCTAGAACCTCGCTCGGACCAAACATCGGGTCTGTATATGGTAATCTTGGAACCTGAGTTAAGTGATAGGTTGCAGTTTCATCCAATCTGAATTATTTGACACCTTGAACCTCGATCGGACCAGAAGATCGGGTCTGTATATGGTAATCTTGTAACCAGAGTTAAGTGATAGGTTGCAGTTTTATCCAATCTGAATTATTTGACACCTCGAACCTCGCTCGGACCAGAATATCGGGTGTGTATATGGTAATCTTGCAACCTTAGTTAAGTGATAGGTTGCAGTTTCATCCAATCTGAATTATTTGACACCTCGAACCTCGCTCGGAGCAGAACATCGGGTCTTTATATGGTAATCTTGCAACCTGAGTTAAGTGATAGGTTGCAGTTTCATCCAATATGAATTATTTGACACCTCGAACCTTGCTCGGACCAGAACATCGGGTCTGTATGTTGTAATATTGCAACCTTAGTTAAGTGATAGGTTGCAGTTTCATCCAATTTAAAATATTTGACACCTCGAAACTCGCTCGGACAAGAACATCGGGTCTGTATATGGTAATCTTGCAACCTGAATTAAGTGATAGTTTGCAGTTTCATCCAATCTGATATACTTGACACCTCGAACCTCGCTCGGAACAGAACATCGGGTCTTTATATGGTAATCTTGCAACCTGAGTTAAGTGATAGGTTGTTGTTTTATCCAATCTGAATTATTTGACACCTCGAACCTCGCTCGGACCGAACATCGGGTGCATATATGGTAATCTTGCAACTTTGAGTTAAGTGATAGGTTGCAATTTCATCAATTCGAATATATTTGACACCTCGAACCGCGCTCGGACTAGAACATCGGGTCTGTATATGGTAATCTTGCAACCTAAGTTCAGTGATAGGTTGCAGTTTCGTCCAATCATATATATTTGACACCTCGAACCTCGCTCGGACCGAGAACATCGGGTCTACGTATATGGTAATCTTGCAACTTTGAGTTAAGTGATAGGTTGCAGTTTCATCCAATCTGAATTATTTGACACCTCGAACCTCGCTCGGACCAAAACATCGGGTCTGTATATGGTAATCTTGCAACCTGAGTTAAGTGATAGGTTGAAGTTTCATCCAATCTGAATTATTTGACACCTCGAACCTCGATCGGACCGAGAAGATCGGATGCACGTATATGGTAATCTTGTAACCTGAGTTAAGTGATAGGTTGCGGTTTTATCAATCAATTATTTGACACCTCGAACCTCGCTCGGACCGAAACATCGGAGTGCGTATATGGTAATCTTGCAACCTTAGTTAAGTGATAGGTTGCGATTTCATCCAATATGAATTATTTGACACCTCGAACCTCGCTCGGACCAGAACATCGGGTCTTTATATGGTAATCTTGCAACCTGAGTTAAGTGATAGGTTGCAGTTTCATCAAATATGAATTATTTGACACCTCGAACCTCGCTCGGACCAGAACATCGGGTATGTATATGGTAATCTTGCAACCTGTTAAGTGATAGGTTGCGTATTCATCGAATCTAAATTATTTGACACCTCGAACCTCGCTCGGACCAGGAACATCGGGTTTTATATGGTAATCTTGAACCTAAGTTAAGTGATAGGTTGCGCGTTTCATCCAATATAAATTATTTGACACCTCGAACCTCGCTCGTACCAGAACATCGGGTCTGTATATTGTAATCTTGCAACCTGAGTTAAGTGATAGGTTGTAGTTTCATCCAATTTGATATATTTGACACCTCGAAACTCGCTCGGACAAGAACATCGGGTCTGTATATGGTAATCTTGTAACCTGAGTTAAGTGATAGGTTGCAGTTTCATCCAATCTAATATATTTGACACCTCGAACCTCGCTCGGACCAGAACATCGGGTTACGTATATGGTAATCTTGCAACCTGAGTTAAGTGATAGGTTGCAATTTCATCCAATCTGAATTATTTGACACCTCGAACCACGCTCGAACCAGAACATCGGGTCTGTATATGGTAATCTTGCAACCTAAGTTAAGTGATAGGTTGCAGTTACGTCCAATCAGATATATTTTACACCTCGAACCTCGCTCGGACCAGAACATCGGAGTGCAGTATATGGTAATCTTGCAACTTTGAGTTAAGTGATAGGTTGCGGTTTCATCCAATCTGAATTATTTGACACCTCGAACCTCGCTCGGACCAGAACATCGGGTTTATATGGTAATCTTGTAACTTTGAGTTAAGTGATAGGTTGCGGTTTCATCCAATCTGAATTATTTGACACCTCGAACCTCGCTCGGACCAAACATCGGGTCTTGTATATGGTAATCTTGGAACTTTGAGTTAAGTGATAGGTTGCGGTTTCATCCAATCTTAATTATTTGACACCTCGAACCTCGATCGGACCGAGAAGATCGGATACTGTATATGGTAATCTTGTAACCGAGTTAAGTGATAGGTTGCGGTTTCATCCAATCGAATTATTTGACACCTCGAACCTCGCTCGGACCAAACATCGGGTCTGTATATGGTAATCTTGCAACCTTAGTTAAGTGATAGGTTGCCATTTCATCCAATCTGAATTATTTGACACCTCGAACCTCGCTCGGACCAGAACATCGGGTCTTTATATGGTAATCTTGCAACCCGAGTTAAGTGATAGGTTGTTGTTTCATCCAATATGAATTATTTGACACCTCGAACCTCGCTCGGACCGAACATCGGTGCAGTATGTTGTAATCTTGCAACCTTAGTTAAGTGATAGGTTGCGGTTTCATCCAATTTAAAATATTTGACACCTCGAAACTCACTCGGAAAGAACATCGGAGTTAGCATATGGTAATCTTGCAACCTGAGTTAAGTGATAGTTTGCAGTTTCATCAATCTGATATATTTGACACCTCGAACCTCGCTCGGAACAGAACATCGGGTCTTTATATGGTAATCTTGCAAACTGAGTTAAGTGATAGGTTGTTGTTTTATCCAATCGAATTATTTGACACCTCGAACCTCGCTCGGACCGAACATCGGGTGCATGTATATGGTAATCTTGCAACCTTTGAGTTAAGTGATAGGTTGCGGTTTCATCAATTTGAATTATTTGACACCTCGAACCTCGCTCGGACCAGAACATCGGTTACAGTATATGGTAATCTTGCAACCTGAGTTAAGTGATAGGTTGCGGTTTCATCAATATGAATTATTTGACACCTCGAACCTCGCTCGGACCGAACATCGGGTTTGTATATGGTAATCTTGCAACTTTGAGTTAAGTGATAGGTTGCGGTTTCATCCAATTTGAATTATTTGACACCTCGAACCTCGCTCGGACCCGAACATCGGGTGCTGTATATGGTAATCTTGCAACCTGAGTTAAGTGATAGGTTGCGAGTTTCATCAAATCTGATATTATTTGACACCTCGAACCTCGCTCGGACGAGAAGATCGGGTATGTATATGGTAATCTTGTAACTTGAGTTAAGTGATAGTTTGCGGTTTCATCCAATCGAATTATTTGACACCTCGAACCTCGCTCGGACCAGAACATCGGGTCTGTATATGGTAATCTTGCAACCTTAGTTAAGTGATAGGTTGCAGTTTCATCCAATCTGAATTATTTGACACCTCGAACCTCGCTCGGACCAGAACATCGGGTCTGTATATGGTAATCTTGCAACCTGAGTTAAGTGATAGGTTGCAGTTTCATCCAATCTGAATTATTTGACACCTCGAACCTCGCTCGGACCAAACATCGGGTGCATATACGGTAATCTTGCAATCTGAGTTAACTGATAGGTTGCGGTTTCATCCAATCTGAATTATTTGACACCTCGAACCTCGCTCGGACCCAGGAACATCGGGTATGTATATGGTAATCTTGCAACTTTGAGTTAAGTGATAGGTTGCAGTTTCATCCAATTTGATATATTTGACACCTCGAACCTCGTTCAGACAAGAACATCGGGTTTGTATATGGTAATCTTGCAACCTGAGTTAAGTGATAGGTTGTAGTTTCCTCCAATCTGATATATTTGACACCTCGAACCTCGCTCGGACCAGAACATCGGGTCTGTATATGGTAATCTTGCAACCTGAGTTAAGTGATAGGTTGCAGTTTCATCCAATCTGAATTATTTGACACCTCGAACCTCGCTCGGACAAGAACATCGGGTCTGTATATGGTAATCTTGCAACCTGAGTTAAGTGATAGGTTGCTGTTTCATCCAATCTGAATTATTTGACACCTCGAACCTCGCTCGGACCAGAACATCAGGTATGTATATGGTAATCTTGCAATCTGAGTTAAGTGATATGTTGCAGTGTCATCCAATATGAATTATTTGACACCTCGAACCTCGCTCGGACCAGAACATCGGGTCTGTATATGGTAATCTTGCAACCTGTTAAGTGATAGGTTGCAGTTTCATCCAATCTGAATTATTTGACACCTCGAACCTCGCTCGGACCAGAACATCGGTTCTGTATATTGTAATCTTGCAACCTGAGTTAAGTGATAGGTTGCAGTTCATCCAATTTGATATATTTGACACCTCGAAACTTGCTCGGACAAGAACATCGGGTCTGTATATGGTAATCTTGCAACCTGAGTTAAGTGATAGGTTGCAGTTTCATCCAATCTGATATATTTGACACCTCGAACCTCGCTCGGACCAGAACATCGGGTTTGTATATGGTAATCTTGCAACCTGAGTTAAGTGATAGGTTGCAGTTTCATCCAATCTGAATTATTTGACACCTCGAACCTCGCTCGAACCAGAATATCGGGTCGGTATATGGTAATCTTGTAACCTGAGTTAAGTGATAGGTTGCAGTTTCATCCAATCTGAATTATTTGACACCTCGAACCTTGCTCGGACCAAACATCGGGTCTGTATATGGTAATCTTGGAACCTGAGTTAAGTGATAGGTTGCAGTTTCATCCAATCTGATTATTTGACACCTCGAACCTCGCTCGGACCAGAAGATCGGGTCATATATGGTAATCTTGTAACCTTGAGTTAAGTGATAGGTTGCGGTTTTCATCAATCTGAATTATTTGACACCTCGAACCTCGCTCGGACCGAGAACATCGGAGTGCATGTATATGGTAATCTTGCAACCTGAGTTAAGTGATAGGTTGTAATTTCATCCAATCTGAATTATTTGACACCTCGAACCTCGCTCGGACCAGAACATCGGGTCTGTATATGGTAATCTTGCAACCTAAGTTAAGTGATAGGTTGCGATTTCATCAAATCGATATATTTGACACCTCGAACCTCGCTCGGACCGAGAACATCGGGTCTGTATATGTTAATCTTGCAACTTTGAGTTAAGTGATAGGTTGCGGTTTCATCCAATCTGAATTATTTGACACCTCGAACCTCGCTCGGACCGAACATCGGGTGCAGTATATGGTAATCTTGTAACTTTGAGTTAAGTGATAGGTTGCGGTTTCATCCAATCCCGAATTATTTGACACCTCGAACCTCGCTCGGACCGAGAACATCGGGTCAGTATATTGTAATCTTGCAACCTGAGTTAAGTGATATGTTGCGTTTCATCCAATATGAATTATTTGACACCTCGAACCTCGCTCGGACCGAGAACATCGGGTTTGTATATGGTAATCTTGCAACCTGAGTTAAGTGATAGGTTGCGGTTTCATCAATCGAATTATTTGACACCTCGAACCTCGCTCGGACCAGAACATCGGGTGTGTATATGGTAATCTTGCAACCTGAGTTAAGTGATAGGTTGAAGTTTCATCCAATCTGAATTATTTGACACCTCGAACCTCGCTCGGACCAGAACATCAGGTCTGTATATGGTAATCTTGCAATCTGAATTAAGTGATAGGTTGCAGTTTCATCCAATTATTATTTGACACCTCGAACCACACTCGAACCAGAACATCGGGACTGTATATGGTAATCTTGCAACCTAAGTTAAGTGATAGGTTGCATTTTCATCCAATATGAATTATTTGACACCTCGAACCTCGCTCGGACCGAGAACATCGGTGTGATAGGATGTTGGTATATGGTAATCTTGCAACTTGAGTTAAGTGATAGGTTGCGGTTTCATCCAATCTGAATTATTTGACACCTCGAACCTCGCTCGGACCGGAACATCGGGTGCAGTATATGGTAATCTTGCAACTTTGAGTTAAGTGATAGGTTGCGGTTTCATCAATCGAATTATTTGACACCTCGAACCTCGCTCGGACCAGAACATCGGGTTTGTATATGGTAATCTTGCAATCCTTAGTTAAGTGATAGGTTGCGAGTTTCATCCAATCGAATTATTTGACACCTCGAACCTCGCTCGGACCAGAACATCGGGTGCATGTATGGTAATCTTGCAACTTTGAGTTAAGTGATAGGTTGCGGTTTCATCCAATCTGATATATTTGACACCTCGAACCTCGCTCGGACCCGAGGAACATCGGGTTTGTATATGGTAATCTTGCAACCTTTGAGTTAAGTGATAGGTTGTAATTTCATCCAATCGATATTATTTGACACCTCGAACCTCGCTCGGACCGAGAACATCGGGTGCATGTATATGGTAATCTTGCAACCTAAGTTAAGTGATAGGTTGCGGTTTCATCAATCGAATTATTTGACACCTCGAACCACGCTCGAACCATAACATCGGGTCTGTATATGGTAATCTTGCAACCTGAGTTAAGTGATAGGTTGCAGTTTCATCCAATTTGATATATTTGACACCTCGAACCTCGCTCGGACAAGAACATCGGGTCAGTATATGGTAATCTTGCAACCTTAGTTAAGTGATAGGTTGCAGTTTCATCCAATCATATATATTTGACACCTCGAACCTCGCTCGGACCAGAACATCGGGTTTGTGTATGGTAATCTTGCAACCTGAGTTAAGTGATAGGTTGCAGTTTCATCCATCTGATTATTTGACACCTCGAACCTCGCTCGGACCGAGAACATCGGGTGCGTATATGGTAATCTTGCAACTTTGAGTTAAGTGATAGGTTGCGGTTTCATCAATTTGAATTATTTGACACCTCGAACCTCGCTCGGACCGAACATCGGGTGCGTATATGGTAATCTTGCAACTTTGAGTTAAATGATAGGTTGCGGTTTCATCCAATCTGAATTATTTGACACCTCGAACCTCGCTCGGACCAGTACATCGGGTATGTATATGGTAATCTTGCAATCCGAGTTAAGTGATAGGTTGCAGTTTCATCCAATCTGAATTATTTGACACCTCGAACCTCGCTCGGACCAGAACATCGGGTATGTATATGGTAATCTTGCAACCTGAATTAAGTGATAGGTTGCAGTTTCATCCAATTTGATATATTTGACACCTCGAAACTCGCTGGGACAAGAACATCAGGTCTGTATATGGTAATCTTGCAACTTTGAGTTAAGTGATAGGTTGCGGTTTCATCAATCGATATATTTGACACCTCGAACCTCGCTCGGACCAAGAACATCGGGTGCAGTATATGGTAATCTTGCAACTGAGTTAAGTGATAGGTTGCGGTTTCATCCAATCGAATTATTTGACACCTCGAACCTCGCTCGGACCAGAACATCGGGTTTGTATATGGTAATCTTGCAATCTGAGTTAAGTGATAGGTTGCAGTTTCATCCAATCTGAATTATTTGACACCTCGAACCTCGCTCGGACTAGAACATCGGGTGCAGTATATGGTAATCTTGCAACTCGAGTTAAGTGATAGGTTGCAGTTTCATCCAATATGAATTATTTGACACCTCGAACCTCGCTCGGACCGGAACATCGGGTGCAGTATATGGTAATCTTGCAACCTGTTAAGTGATAGGTTGCAGTTTCATCGAATCTGAATTATTTGACACCTCGAACCTCGCTCGGACCAGAACATCGGTTCTGTATATTGTAATCTTGCAACCTGAGTTAAGTGATAGGTTGCAGTTCATCCAATTTGATATATTTGACACCTCGAAACTCGCTCGGAAAAGAACATCGGGTCTGTATATGGTAATCTTGCAACCTGAGTTAAGTGATAGGTTGCAGTTTCATCCAATTTGATATATTTGACACCTCGAAAATCGCTGGGACAAGAACATCAGGTCTGTATATGGTAATCTTGCAACCTGAGTTAAGTGGTAGGTTGCAGTTTCATCCAATCTGAATTATTTGACACCTCGAACCTCGCTCGGACCGAGAACATCGGGTGCAGTATATGGTAATCTTGCAACTTTGAGTTAAGTGATAGGTTGCGTTTCATCAATCTAAATTATTTGACACCTCGAACCTCGCTCGGACCGAAACATCGGTTTGTATATGGTAATCTTGCAACCTTGAGTTAAGTGATAGGTTGCGGTTTCATCCAATTCGATATATTTGACACCTCGAACCTCGCTCGGACAAGAACATCGGGTCTGTATATGGTAATCTTGCAACCTGAGTTAAGTGATAGGTTGCAGTTTCATCCAATTTGATATATTTGACACCTTGAAAATCGCTGGGACAAGAACATCGGGTCTGTATATAGTAATCTTGCAACCTGAGTTAAGTGATAGGTTGCAGTTTTATCCAATCTGAATTATTTGACACCTCGAACCTCGCTCGGACCAGAACATCGGGTGCTGTATATGGTAATCTTGCAACTTTGAGTTAAGTGATAGGTTGCGGTTTCATCCAATCGGATATATTTGACACCTCGAACCTCGCTCGGACCCCGAACATCGGTTTTTTGTATATGGTAATCTTGCAACCTGAGTTAAGTGATAGGTTGTACTTTCATCGAATCTGAATTGTTTGACACCTCGAACCTCGCTCGGACCAGAACATCGGTTCTGTATATGGTAATCTTGCAACCTGAGTTAAGTGATAAGTTGCAGTTTCATCCAATCTGAATTATTTGACACCTCGAACCTCGCTCGGACCAGAACATCGGGTCTGTATATGGTAATTTTGCAACCATAGTTAAGTGATAAGTTACAGTTTCATCCAATCTGAATTATTTGACACCTCGAACCTCGCTCGGACCAGAACATCGGGTTTGAATATGGTAATCTTGCAACTTTGAGTTAAGTGATATGTTGAAGTTTCATCCAATATGATTATTTGACACCTCGAACCTCGCTCGGACCAGAACATCGGGTCTTTATATGGTAATCTTGCAACTTTGAGTTAAGTGATAGGTTGCGGTTTCATCAATCTGATATTATTTGACACCTCGAACATCCCTCGGACCGAACATCGGGTCTGCATATGGTAATCTTGCAACTTTGAGTTAAGTGATAGGTTGCGGTTTCATCAAATTTGATATATTTGACACCTCGAACCTCGCTCGGACAAGAACATCGGGTGTGTATATGGTAATCTTGCAACCTCGGTTAAGTGATAGGTTGCATATCACCTCAAACCTCGCTCGGACCAGAACATCGAGTCTGTATATGGTAATCTTGCAACCTGGTTTCATCCAATCTGAATTATTTGACACCTCGAACCTCGCTCGGACCGAGAACATCGGGTGCATGTATATGGTAATCTTGCAACCCGTTAAGTGATAGGTTGCGTTTCATCAATATGAATATATTTGACACCTCGAACCTCGCTCGGACCAGAACATCGGTTTCAGTATATGGTAATCTTGCAACTTTGAGTTAAGTGATAGGTTGCAGTTTCATCCAATCTGATATATTTGACACCTCGAACCTCGCTCGGACTAGAACATCGGGTTTGTATATGGTAATCTTGCAACCTGAGTTAAGTGATAGGTTGCAGTTTCATCCAATATGAATTATTTGACACCTCGAACCTCGCTCGGACCAGAACATCGGGTGTGTATATGGTAATCTTGCAACCTTAGTTAAGTGATAGGTTGCAGTTTCATCCAATCTGAATTATTTGACATTTCAAACCTTGCTCGGACCAGAACATCGGTTCTGTATATGGTAAGCTTGCAACCTGAGTTAAGTGATAGGTTGCATTTTCATCCAATCTGAATTGTTTGACACCTCGAACCTCGCTCGGACCAGAACATCGGGTCTGTATATGGTGATCTTGCAACTTGAGTTAAGTGATAAGTTGCAGTTTCATCCAATCTGAATTATTTGACACCTCGAACCTCGCTCGGACCAGAACATCGGGTCTTTATATGGTTATTTTGCAACCATAGTTAAGTGATAAGTTGCAGTTTCATCCAATCTGAATTATTTGACACCTCGAACCTCGCTCGGACCAGAACATCGGGTTTGAATATGGTAATCTTGCAACCTGAGTTAAGTGATATGTTGCAGTTTCATCCAATATGAATTATTTGACACCTCCAACCTCGCTCGGACCAGAGTATCGGGTCTTTATATGGTAATCTTGCAACCTGAGTTAAGTGATAGGTTGCAGTTTCATCTAATCTGAATTATTTGACACCTCGAACATCGCTCGGACCAGAACATCGGGTCTGTATATCGAAATCTTGCAACCTGAGTTAAGTGATAGGTTGCAGTTTCATCCAATTTGATATATTTGACACCTAGAAACTCGCTCGGACAAGAACATCGGGTCAGTATATGGTAATCTTGCAACCTGAGTTAAGTGATAGGTTACAGTTTCATCCAATCAGATATATTTTACACCTCGAACCTCACTCGGACCAGAATATCGGTTCTGTATATGGTAATCTTGCAACCTAAGTTAAGTGATAGGTTACAGTTTCATCCAATCTGATATATTTGACACCTCGAACCTCGCTCGGACCAGAACATCGGGTTTGTATATGGTAATCTTGCAACCTTAGTTAAGTGATAGGTTGCAGTTTCATCCAATCTGAATTGTTTGACACCTCGAACCTCGCTCGGACCCGTCGGTTTGTATATGGTAATCTTGCAACCTGAGTTAAGTGATAGGTTGCAGTTTCATCCAATATGAATTATTTGACACCTCCAACCTCGCTCGGACCACAACATCGGGTCTGTATATGGTAATCTTGTAACCTGAGTTAAGTGATAGGTTTCAGTTTCATCCAATCTGGATTATTTGACACCTCGAACCTCGCTCGGACCAGAACATCGGGTAAGTATCTGGTAATCTTGCAATCTGAATTAAGTGACAGGTTGCAGTTTCATCCAATTTTATATATTTGACACCTCGAAACTCGTTCAGACAAGAACATCGGGTCTATATATGGTAATCTTGCAACCTGAGTTAAGTGATAGGTTGTAGTTTCATCCAATCTGATATATTTTACACCTCGAACCTCGTTCTGACCCGTAACATCGGTTGCAACCGTATATGGTAATCTTGTAACCTGAGTTAAGTGATAGGTTGCAGTTTCATCCAATCTGAATTATTTGGTACCTTGAACCTCGCTCGGACCAGAACATCGGGTGTGTATATGGTAATCTTGCAACCTTAGTTAAGTGATAGGTTGCAGTTTCATCCAATCTGAATTATTTGACACCTCGAACCTCGCTCGGACCATAACATCGGGTTTGTATAGGTAATCTTGCAACCTGAGTTAAGTGGTAGGTTGCAGTTTCATCCAATTTGATATATTTTAAACCTCGAACCTCGCTCGGACCATAACATCGGGTCTGTATATGATAATCTTGCAACCTGAGTTAAGTGATAGGTTGCAGTTTCATCCAATCTGATATATTTGACACCTCGAACCTCGCTCGGACCAGAACATCGGGTCTGTATATGGTGATCTTGCTATCTGAGTTAAGTGATAGGATGCACTTTCATCCAATCTGATATATTTGACACCTCGAACCTCGCTCGGGCCTGAACATCGGCTCTGTATATGGTAATCTTGCAACCTTAGTTAAGTGATAAGTTGCAATTTCATCCAATCTGAATTATTTGACACCTCGAACCTCGCTCGGACCAGAACATCGGGTCTGTATATGGTAATCTTGCAACCTTAGTTAAGTGATAAGTTGCAATTTCATCCAATCTGAATTATTTTGACACCTCGAACCTCGCTCGGACCGAGAACATCGGGTCGGTATATGGTAATCTTGCAACTTTGAGTTAAGTGATAGGTTGCGGTTTCATCCAATTTGATATATTTGACACCTCTAAACCTCGCTCGGACCAGAACATCAGGTGCGTATATGGTAATCTTGCAACTTTGAGTTAAGTGATAGGTTGCGGTTTCATCAATATGATATATTTGACACCTCGAACCTCGCTCGGACCGAACATCGGTGCAGTATGGTAATCTTGCAATCTGAGTTAAGTGGTAGGTTGCAGTTTCATCCAATCTGAATTATTTGACACCTCGAACCTCGCTCGGACCAGAACATCGGGTTTGTATATGGTAATTTAGCGACCATAGTTAAGTGATAAGTTGCAGTTTCATCCAATCTGAATTATTTGACACCTCGAACCTCGCTCGGACCAGAACATCGGGTTTGAATATGGTAATCTAGCAACCTGAGTTAAGTGATAGGTTGCAGTTTCATCCAATATGAATTATTTGACACCTCCAACCTTGCTCGGAACAGAGCATCGGATCTTTATATGGTAATCTTTCAACCTGAGTTAAGTGATAGGTTGCAGTTTCATCCATTCTGAATTATTTGACACCTCGAACATCGCTCGGACCGAGAAACATCGGGTTTGTATATGGAAATCTTGCAACCTGAGTTAAGTGATAGGTTGTAGTTTCATCCAATTTGATATATTTGACACCTCGAAACTCGTTCGGATAAGAACATCGGGTCTGTATATGGTAATCTTGCAACCTGAGTTAAGTGATAGGTTGTAGTTTCATCCAATCTGATATATTTTACACCTCGAACCTCGCTCGGACCAGAATATCGGGTCTGTATATGGTAATCTTGTAACCTGAGTTAAGTGATATATTTGACACCTCAAACCTCGCTCGGACCAGAACATCGGGTCTGTATATGATAATCTTGCAACCTGAGTTAAGTGATAGGTTGCAGTTTCATCCAATCTGATATATTTGACACCTCGAACCTCGCTCGGACCGAGAACATCGGGTGCAGTATATGGTAATCTT
Organism: Papaver armeniacum; assembly: GCA_023531295.1. Lineage (NCBI taxonomy): Eukaryota > Viridiplantae > Streptophyta > Magnoliopsida > Ranunculales > Papaveraceae > Papaver > Papaver armeniacum. The sequence goes on along the minus strand of JAJJWW010019281.1, from coordinate 30,723 downwards.
GCAACTGAGTTAAGTGATAGGTTGCGGTTTCATCAATCGAATTATTTGACACCTCGAACCTCGCTCGGACCGGAACATCGGATATGTATATGGTAATCTTGCAACCATAGTTAAGTGATAGGTTGCGGTTTCATCCAATCTGAATTATTTGACACCTCGAACCTCGCTCGGACCAGAACATCCGGAGTGCTGTATATGGTAATCTTGCAACTTTGAGTTAAGTGATATGTTGCGATTTCATCCAATATGAATTATTTGACACCTCGAACCTCGCTCGGACCAGAACATCGGTTCTGTATATGGTAATCTTGTAACCTGAGTTAAGTGATAGGTTGCAGTTTCATCCAATCTGATATATTTGACACCTCGAACCTCGCTCGGACCAGGACATCGGGTAAGTATCTGGTAATCTTGCAATCTGAATTAAGTGACAGGTTGCAGTTTCATCCAATTTTATATATTTGACACCTCGAAACTCGTTCAGACAAGAACATCGGGTTTGTATATGGTAATCTTGCAACCTGAGTTAAGTGATAGGTTGTAGTTTCCTCCAATCTGATATATTTGACACCTCGAACCTCGCTCGGACGAGAACATCGGGTGCGTATATGGTAATCTTGCAACTTTGAGTTAAGTGATAAGTTGCGATTTCATCAATCTGAATATATTTGACACCTCGAACCTCGCTCGGACCAGAACATCGGGTCTGTATATGGTAATCTTGCAACCATAGTTAAGTGATAAGTTGCAGTTTCATCCAATCTGAATTATTTGACACCTCGAACCTCTCTCGGACCCGAACATCTGGTTTGAATATGGTAATCTTGCAACCTAAGTTAAGTGATAGGTTGTAGTTTCATCTAATCTGATATATTTGACACCTCGAACCTCGCTCGTACTAAAACATCGGGTTTGTATATGGTAATCTTGCAACCTGAATTAAGTGATAGGTTGCAGTTTCATCCAATCTGAATTATTTGACACCTCGAACCTCGCTCGGACCGAACATCGGGTTTTGTATATGGTAATCTTGCAACCTGAGTTAAGTGATAGGTTGCAGTTTCATCCAATCTGAATTATTTGACACTTCCAACCTCGCTCGGACCACAACATCGGGTTTGTATATGGTAACCTTGTAACCTGAGTTAAGTGATAGGTTTCAGTTTCATCCAATCTGGATTATTTGACACCTCGAACCTCGCTCGGACCAGGACATCGGGTAATTATCTGGTAATCTTGCAATCTGAATTAAGTGACAGGTTGCAGTTTCATCCAATTTTATATATTTGACACCTCGAAACTCGTTCAGACAAGAACATCGGGTTTGTATATGGTAATCTTGCAACTTTGAGTTAAGTGATAGGTTGTAGTTTCATCAATCGATATATTTGACACCTCAAACCTCGTTCGGACCGGAACATCGGAGTATGCATGGTAATCTTGCAACTTTGAGTTAAGTGATAGGTTGCGGTTTCATCAATCTGATATATTTGACACCTCGAACCTCGCTCGGACCAGAACATTGGGTGTGTATATAGTAATCTTGCAACCTTAGTTAAGTGATAGGTTGTAGTTTCATCAATCCGATTATTTGACACCTCGAACCTCGCTCGGACCCGAACATCGGGTGCAGTATATGGTAATCTTGCAACTTTGAGTTAAGTGATAGGTTGCGGTTTCATCCAATTTGATATATTTGACACCTCGAACCTCGCTCGGACCGAACATCGGGTGCGTATATGGTAATCTTACAACTTTGAGTTAAGTGATAGGTTGCGGTTTCATCAATCTGATATATTTGACACCTCGAACCTCGCTCGGACCAGAACATCGGGTATGTATATGGTAATCTTGCTACTAGTTAAGTGATAGGTTGCACTTTCATCCAATCGATATATTTGACACCTCGAACCTCGCTCGGACCTGAACATCGGGTGCTGTATATGGTAATCTTGCAACCTTAGTTAAGTGATAGGTTGCATTTTCATCAATCGAATTATTTGACACCTCGAACCTCGCTCGGACCAGAACATCGGGTGCGTATATGGTAATCTTGCAACACTGAGTTAAGTGATAGGTTGCGGTTTCATCCAATCGAATTATTTGACACCTCGAACCTCGCTCGGACAAGAACATCGGTTGTATATGGTAATCTTGCAACTTGAGTTAAGTGATAGGTTGCGGTTTCATCAATTTGATATATTTGACACCTCGAAACTCGCTCGGACAAGAACATCGGTGTATATATGGTAATCTTGCAACTTTGAGTTAAGTGATAGGTTGCAGTTTCATCCAATATGATATATTTGACACCTCGAACCTCGCTCGGACCAGAACATCGGGTTTGTATATGGTAATCTTGTAACCTGAGTTAAGTGATAGGTTGCTGTTTTATCCAATCTGAATTATTTGACACCTCGAACCTCGCTCGGACCAGAACATCGGGTCTGTATATGGTAATTTAGCAACCATAGTTAAGTGATAAGTTGCAGTTTCATCCAATCTGAATTATTTGACACCTCGAACCTCGCTCGGACCAGAACATCTGGTTTGAATATGGTAATCTTGCAACCTGAGTTAAGTGATAGGTTGCAGTTTCATCCAATATGATATATTTGACACCTCGAACCTTGCTCGGACCAGAACATCGGATGCAGTTTATGGATAATCTTTCAAACTTGAGTTAAGTGATAGGTTGCGGTTTCATCCAATCGATTATTTGACACCTCGAACCTCGCTCGGACCAGAACATCGGGTTTGTATATGGTAATCTTGCAACTGAGTTAAGTGATAGGTTGCGGTTTCATCCAATTTGATATATTTGACACCTCGAACCTCGCTCGGACCCGAACATCGGGTCATATGTATATAATCTTGCAACCTTGAGTTAAGTGATAGGTTGCGGTTTCATCAATCGATATATTTGACACCTCGAACCTCGCTCGGACAAGAATATCGGGTCTATATGGTAATCTTGCAGCCTGAGTTAAGTGATAGGATGCACTTTCATTCAATCTGATATATTTGACACCTCGAACCTCGCTCGGGCCTGAACATCGGCTCTGTATATGGTAATTTTGCAACCTTAGTTAAGTAATAGGATGCAGTTTCATCCAATCTGAATTATTTGACACCTCGAACCTCGCTCGGACCAGAACATCGGGTCTATATATGGTAATCTTGCAATCTGAATTAAGTGGTAGGTTGCAGTTTCATCCAATCATAATTATTTGACACCTTGAACCTCGCTCGGACCAGAACATCGGGTCTGTATATGGTAATCTTGCAACCTTAGTTAAGTGATAGGTTGCAGTTTCATCCAATATGATATATTTGACACCTCGAACCTCGCTCGGACCGAACATCGGAGTGCGTATATGGTAATCTTGCTATCTAAGTTAAGTGATAGGTTGCGGTTTCATCAATCTGATTATTTGACACCTTGAACCTCGCTCGGACCAGAATATTAGGTATGTATATGGTAATCTTGCAACCTTAGTTAAGTGATAAGTTACAGTTTCATCCAATCTGATATATTTGACACCTCGAACCTCGCTCGGACCAGAACATCGGGTGCGTATATGGTAATCTTGCAATCCGAGTTAAGTGATAGGTTGCGGTTTCATCAATCTGAATTATTTGACACCTCGAACCTCGCTCGGACCGAACATCGGGTTTGTATATGGTAATCTTGCAACCTGAGTTAAGTGATAGGTTGCGGTTTCATCCAATCTGATATATTTGACACCTCGAACCTCGCTCGGACAAAAACATTGGGTTTGTATATGGTAATCTTGCAACTTTGAGTTAAGTGATAGGTTGCAGTTTCATCAATCTGAATTATTTGACACCTCGAACCTCGCTCGGACCAGAACATCGGGTGTGTATATGGTAATCTTGCAACCTTAGTTAAGTGATAGGTTGCAGTTTCATCCAATCTGAATTATTTGACACCTCGAACCTCGCTCGGACCGACGGAACATCGGTGCATGTATATGGTAATCTTGCAACTTTGAGTTAAGTGATAGGTTGCGGTTTCATCAATTTGATATTATTTGACACCTCGAACCTCGCTCGGACCAGAACATCGGATCTGTATATGGTAATCTTGCAACCTGAGTTAAGTGATAGGTTGCAGTTTCATCCAATCCCGATATTATTTGACACCTCGAACCTCGCTCGGACTAAAACATCGGGTGCATGTATATGGTAATCTTGCAACCTTAGTTAAGTGATAGGTTGCGGTTTCATCCAATCTGAATTATTTGACACCTCGAACCTCGCTCGGACCCGAACATCGGGTCTATATGGTAATCTTGTAACTTTGAGTTAAGTGATAGGTTGCGGTTTCATCAATCTGAATTATTTGACACCTCGAACCTCGCTCGGACCAGAACATCGGGTAAGTATATGGTAATCTTGCAACTTTGAGTTAAGTGATAGGTTGCGGTTTCATCAATCTGATATATTTGACACCTCGAACCTCGTTCGGACAAAAACATCGGGTGTGTATATGGTAATCTTGCAACTTTGAGTTAAGTGATAGGTTGCGGTTTCATCAATCTGATATATTTGACACCTCGAACCTCGCTCGGACCAGAACATCGGGTGCGTATATGGTAATCTTGTAACCTGTGTTAAGTGATAGGTTGCTGTTTCATCCAATCGATATATTTGACACCTCGAACCTCGCTCGGACCGAACATCGGAGTGCGTATATGGTAATCTTGCAACTTTGAGTTAAGTGATAGGTTGCGGTTTCATCCAATCGATATTATTTGACACCTCAAACCTCGCTCGGACCAGAACATTGGGTGTGTATATGGTAATCTTGCAACCTGAGTTAAGTGATAGGTTGGAGTTTCATCCAATCTGAATTATTTGACACCTCGAACATCGCTCGGACCGAACATCGGGTGCAGTATATGGTAATCTTGCAACTTTGAGTTAAGTGATAGGTTGCGGTTTCATCCAATTTGATATATTTGACACCTCGAACCTCGCTCGGACCGAGAACATCGGGTTCCAAATTAAGTGATAGTTTTAGTAATCTTGCAACTTTTAGAGTTAAGTGATAGGTTGCGGTTTCATCCAATACGATATTATTTGACACCTCGAACCTAGCTCGGACGAGAAATATCGGATGGAGGTATATAGTGATCTTGCAATTTGAGTTAAGTGATAGGATGCGGTTTCATTCAATCTAATATATTTGACACCTCGAACCTCGCTCGGACAAGAACATCGTGTCGTATATGGTAATCTTGCAACCTTAGTTAAGTGATAGGTTGCGGTTTCATCGAATAAAATTTATTTGACACCTCGAACCTCGCTCGGACCGAACATCGGGTGCAGTATATGGTAATCTTGCAACCTTTGTTAAGTGATAGGTTGCGGTTTCATCCAATATGAATTATTTGACACCTCCAACCTCGCTCGGACCAGAACATCGGGTTTGAATATGGTAATCTTGCAACCTTTGTTAAGTGATAGGTTGCGGTTTCATCCAATATGAATTATTTGACACCTCGAACCTCGCTCGGACCAGAATATCGGTTCTTTATATGGTAATCTTGCAACCTGATTTAAGTGCTAGGTTGCAGTTTCATCTAATTTGAATTATTTGGCACCTCGAACCTCGCTCAGACCAGAACATCGGGTCTGTATAGTAATCTTACAACTTTGAGTTAAGTGATAGGTTGCGGTTTCATCAATCGATATATTTGACACCTCGAACCTCGCTCGGACCGAACATCGGGTGCAGTATATGGTAATCTTGCAACCTAAGTTAAGTGATAGGTTGCACTTTCATCCAATCTGAATTATTTGACACCTCGAACCTCGCTCGGACCAAAAGATCGGGTGCAGTATATGGTAATCTTGCAACTTTGAGTTAAGTGATAGGTTGTTGTTTTATCCAATCGAATTATTTGACACCTCGAACCTCGCTCGGACTAGAACATCGGAGCTGTATATGGTAATCTTGCAACCAGAGTTAAGTGATAGGTTGCAGTTTCATCGAATCTGATATATTTGACACCTCGAACCTCGCTCGGAAGAGTACATCGGGTATGTATGGTAATCTTGCAACCTGAGTTAAGTGATAGGTTGTTGTTTTATACAATCTGAATTATTTGACACCTCGAACCTCGCTCGGACCAGAATATCGGGTCTGTAAATAGTAATCTTGCAATCTGAGTTAAGTGATAGGATGCAGTTTCATTCAATCTGATATATTTGACACCTCGAACTTCGCTCGGACTAGAACATCGGGTCTGAATATGGTAATCTTGCAACCTGAGTTAAGTGATAGGTTGCATTTTCATCAATCGATATATTTGACACCTCGAACCTCGCTCGGACCGGAACATCGGAGTGCGTATATGGTAATCTTGCAACTTTGAGTTAAGTGATAGGTTGCGGTTTCATCCAATCTGAATTATTTGACACCTCGAACCTCGCTCGGACCGAGAACATCGGATTTGTATATGGTAATCTTGCAACTTTGAGTTAAGTGATAGGTTGCGGTTTCATCCAATACGATATATTTGACACCTCGAACCTCGCTCGGACCCGAACATCGGGTATGTATATGGTAATCTTGCAACTTTGAGTTAAGTGATAGGTTGCGGTTTCATCCAATCGAATTATTTGACACCTCGAACCTCGCTCGGACCAGAACATCGGGTATGTATATGGTAATCTTGCAACTTTGAGTTAAGTGATAGGTTGCGGTTTCATCCAATCTGATATATTTGACACCTCGAACCTCGCTCGGACCGAACATCGGGTGCAGTATATGGTAATCTTGCAACTTGAGTTAAGTGATAGGTTGCGCGTTTCATCAATTTGAATTATTTGACACCTCGAACCTCGCTTGGACCCGAGAACATCGGGTGTGTATATGGTAATCTTGCAACCTTAGTTAAGTGATAGGTTGCGGTTTCATCAATCAGAATTATTTGACACCTCGAACCTCGCTCGGACCCTCGCATCGGGTGCAGTATATGGTAATCTTGCAACTTTGAGTTAAGTGGTAGGTTGCGGTTTCATCCAATTTGATATATTTGACACCTCGAACCTCGCTCGGACCGAACATCGGAGTGCGTATATGGTAATCTTGCAACTTGAGTTAAGTGATTGGTTGCGGTTTCATCAATCTGAATTATTTGACACCTCGAACCTCGCTCGGACCGAGAACATCGGGTGTGTATATGGTAATCTTGCAACCTTGAGTTAAGTGATAGGTTGCGGTTTCATCAATACGATATATTTGACACCTCGAACCTCGCTCGGACCGAGAACATTGGGTTTGTATATGGTAATCTTGCAACCGAGTTAAGTGATAGGTTGCGGTTTCATCCAATGATTATTTGATACCTCGAACCTCGCTCGGACCGGAACATTGGGTGTGTATATGGTAATCTTGCAACCTTAGTTAAGTGATAGGTTGCGGTTTTATCAATCTGAATTATTTGACACCTCGAACCTCGCTCGGACCGGAACATCGGGTGCTGTATATGGTAATCTTGCAACCTTTGAAGTTAAGTGATAGGTTGCAGTTTCATCCAATCAGAATTATTTGACACCTCGAACCTCGCTCGGACCAGAACATTGGGTGTGTATATGGTAATCTTGCAACCTTAGTTAAGTGATAGGTTGCAGTTTCATCCAATCTGAATTATTTGACACCTCGAACCTCGCTCGGACCAGAACATCGGGTCTGTATATGGTAATCTTGCAACCTGAGTTAAATGGTAGGTTGCAGTTTCATCCAATTTGATATATATGACACCTCGAACCTCGCTCAGACCAGAATATCTGGTCTGTAAATAGTAATCTTGCAACCTGAGTTAAGTGATAGGTTGCAGTTTCATCCAATCTGATATATTTGACACCTCGAACCTAGCTCAGACCAGTACATCGGATCTGTATATGGTGATCTTACAATCTGAGTTAAGTGATAGGATGCAGTTTCATTCAATCTAATATATTTGACACCTCGAACCTCGCTCGGACCAGAACATCGGGTCTGTATATGGTAATTTTGCAACCTTAGTTAAGTGGTAGGATGCAGTTTCATCGAATAAAAATTATTTGACACCTCGAACCTCGCTCGGACCAGAACATCGGGTCTGTATATGGTAATCTTGCAACCTTAGTTAAGTGATAGGTTGCAGTTTCATCCAATATGAATTATTTGACACCTCCAACCTCGCTCGGACCAGAACATCGGGTTTGAATATGGTAATCTTGCAACCTGAGTTAAGTGATAGGTTGCGGTTTCATCCAATATGAATTATTTGACACCTCGAACCTCGCTCGGACCAGAATATCGGTTCTTTATATGGTAATCTTGCAACCTGAGTTAAGTGCTAGGTTATAGTTTCATCTAATTTGAATTATTTGGCACCTCGAACCTCGCTCAGACCAGAACATCGAGTCTGTATAGTAATCTTGCAACCTGTGTAGGATCATAATATCGCAATGTACAAGGCTCGCGGGATTAATGAACGACGGTGTCGCGAGGGAGTCGCAGGGAGCTAAAATAAACGACGCAATGAATAACGACAGGCAAAACATAAAGAAGACGTGAGACCTGCGAGGATAAGAAGTGTCGCGAGTGAATGTTTGTGCGTCTGCGACACTTCGCGAGACATTCCCGAAAATAAAGGGTAGCTTAGCTGTCATCCACTATGTATTACCCTATATAAAGGGCTAAACGAGTCTGTAAGAGGGGGAGATCTTTTTGGAATTGTTAGGCAAGTCAATAGGAGAGAGAAAGTTTAAGAGTGCTTTAATTTCTAAGTGTAATTCTATAATCCTGTGTAAACATTTCATGGATTCAATCAATAAATATTCTTGATCTTACTACCTTCAATGGATTAATTAAGCAAAATCGAGTAAGGGGTGTAGTGTGGGAAAACCTGCTACTACATACGCGCTAGAAACAGGGACCTAATCTTGTTGGTTCAAGAAAGTTTAGAAAAAACGGCTACTGTTGGTGATGAATTCAATTGGATCTATAAACTTTAAGAGAAGTTTCCATGAAAAGTAGTTATTGTTCATACTTTTATTTAGATCTATAAAATTTGGGTTCAAAATGGAAGTTTTATGGAAGAAATCACACTTTCGGGGAGAAAACACCGTCAACAATTCAAGGACATGAAAAGAGGAAGAGAAAAAATAGGTTGATGTGATGAAATTCAAGGAAGAAAGCTAATTTTTAATGGAAGATTTCATATTCGGAGAAAAAGAAAAGAGGAAAATTGTTGAAGGAAATAAAGGAAGAATGAAGAAAAGGATAAGAACAAAACGCTGTGAATTTTATCACAAATAGAGCTCGCACGATGGTTTGAGTTGGAGCGAAGAGGCTTGATGTCGCAAGATCAAATCTCGCCACAGTCATATTTTTTCAAATATTTTTGAACTTTCAAGAGGGGAAAAAATGGAATAAATCTATAGCATTGTGTGTTTCCTTCGCAAGCAACAAGTAGCCCAGATGGTCGTTTGCGAAGAGAACAAGCTTGGGGTTGTGAGTTCGAATCCCACCTTTTACATATTTTTTAAACTTCCGAGAGCGAAGAAGTGAATAAAGTTATAGTATTGTGTGTTTCTTTCACAAATAGCAGCTAGCACAATTGGTCACTTTGCGAAGAGTATAAACCGAGGTCGCGGGTTCGAACCTCCTCCTCGCAAAGAATTTTTGGCTCCCCAAAAAGGGAAAAAAATGTATAATCTCGCAAGGTTGTTTCATTATCTCGCAAGCAAGAGGCAGCACGGTTGGTCACTGCCGGTTAATGAGTTCATGGTCGCGAGTTCAAGTCTCAACGAACGTGTATTTTTCACATGGATTTTTCGCAATGATCTCGCAAGAAGAAAGTAAGTGATTATTTCGCGAAACACTTCGCGAGAGGCGGGGCTAGCACGGTTGGTCGGGAGGCATGAATGCAAGCGGGAGGTCGCAGGATCAATTCTTGCTCTCGCACATTTATTTTTGTTATGCGAAATTTCGCATGTACTTTGCTTATCTCGCAAAGAAGAAAGTTGATGATTATCTCGCAAGTTAATTTTGCAAATGAGGATTAGCACAATTGGTATGGTGCGAGAATATGCAAGAGGCAGGTCAAGGGTTCAAGTCTCACTTCTCACATTTCTTTTTGCTACGCGAGATTGACAACAACAACAAACCACAAAAGCTAAGTACCACTTTCCTTAAGCATTTTACTTTTACAGAAAATAAAAGATTTTTGATTTGATTTACAAAACGCGATACAATCGCATAATTACAAAGATTTCAGAATTACAAAGATTTCACGATTACAATAATTCGAGAACAATATCTCGCACAGATCAATTTATATATTTCCCTTAAATATTTGATTTGTTTCAAATGAGAATGATATCCAACATGGAGAGTAGTAGCGGGCAAACCTTTATGGCGTACACCCTAGTTCGCGAATTTACCTTATGATTTCGTAAGAGGCAATGTACCTAAAGTGCGTCATATAAGGGGGTACCTATTAGGATCATTTCCATGAAAGATGTTTATCGTTTGAGACTAAACAAGTTATACAAAGGAAATCAAAACAAAGAAAAATGATTTGAACTTGCAATTAAATGAAAATTTTTGATAAAAGAAATGTTGAATACTAATCTAAATTTTTATTTGCATTAAAGATATAGCATGAGGCAAAGAACATGGAGCGAGAGTTTCGCATGATGGATTCGCAATACTTCTTATATATTTCGAGGATTGAGTACTTCTTATACTTCTCAAAGGATACTTCATACTTCTTATATATATTTCGAGGATTAAGTACTTCATATACTTCTTCAAGGATACTTCATACTTCGCATAATTCAAGAAACGATACTTCATATATACTTCTCAAAGCTTCGGAACTTCGCAAAAGAATAGAGGCAAGTACGTACTTTTCAAGTCCGGTATTCTTCCGCTCGTTCCTTCATCAACAAAGACCAGAGATTACTACAACAACAGATTTTTCCTTAAAGATCGCTCTTCAAGCAATATTCAAGGAAAAAGAGGCAAGATGTAGGATTCAAATATCGCACAACATATTTTCTTAGCGTGCGAGATTCAATTATTTTCTTAACTCGAGAGAGTGTCTCGAGAGAAGGTAGCAAGACTCGAGAGAGTGTCTCGAGAGAAGGTAGCAAGACTCGAGAGAGTGTCTCGAGAGAAGGTAGCAAGACTCGCGAGAGTGTCTCGAGAGAAGGTAGCAGGGCTCGAGAGAATGTCTCGAAAGAAGGTAGCAAGACTCGAGAGAATATCTCGAGAGAAGGTAGCAAGAGCCTGCGAAATCATTAAAGGGCTCGCGAGAATATGAGCTGTATGTGAGCTGTCATCCACTATGTAAACACCTATATAAAGAGGAGAGAAGGAGAGAGAAAAGGAGGGATAATTTTGGAGAGATAGATTTTTGTAAAAGGGAGAGACACATTTTAGAGAGAGAGAGAGATTTATTTTCTTTATCATCTTCTTCCCCAAATAATTAGATCTAGAGCTCTAGAAAATATCCATTAATGGAGATTCTCAATGTAATTCAAATGTAACCTCAACAATCATAGTGAAGAATCGTGGATGTAGATCACATTGATCGAACCACGTAAAAATCTTATGTGTCTATTTAAATTTCTAGCACTTATATTTAAAATTTAGGTGATTAATATGATTTAGATCTACAAAATATAGTGAGGGGTGTAGTGTGGGATTTCCTGCTACTACAACCTGACTTAAGTGATAGGTTGCAGTTTCATACAATCTGATATATTTGACACCTCGAACCTCGCTCGGACCAAAACATCGGGTCTGTATATGGTAATCTTGCAACCTAAGTTGAGTGATAGGTTGCACTTTCATCCAATCTGAATTATTTGACACCTCGAACCTCGCTCGGACCAGAAGATCGGGTCTGTATATGGTAATCTTGTAACCTGATTTAAGTGATAGGTTGTTGTTTTATCCAATCTGAATTATTTGACACCTCGAACCTCGCTCGGACTAGAACATCGGGTCTGTATATGGTAATCTTGCAACCTTAGTTAACTGACAGGATGAAGTTTCATCCAATTTGAATAATTAGACACCTCGAACCTCGCTCGGACCAGAAGATCGGGTCTGTATATGGTAATCTTGTAACCTGAGTTAAGTGATAGGTTGTTGTTTTATCCAATCTGAATTATTTGACACCTCGAACCTCGCTCGGACTAGAACATCGGGTCTGTATATGGTAATCTTGCAACCTGAGTTTAGTGATAGGTTGCGCCATCCAACCCGAATTATTTGACAACTCGAACCTCGTTCGGACCAGAACATCGGGTCTGTATATGGTAATCTTGCAACCTGAGTTAAGTGATAGGTTGCCGTTTCATCCAATCTGATATATTTGACACCTCGAACCTCGCTCGGACCAGAACATCGGGTCTGTTTATGGTAATCTTGCAACTTTGAGTTAAGTGATAGGTTGCGGTTTCATCCAATCAATTATTTGACACCTCCAACCTCGCTCGGACCCCGAGAACATCGGATGCAGTATATGGGAATCTTGTAACCGAGTTAAGTGATAGGTTGCGGTTTCATCCAATCGATATATTTGACACCTCGAACCTCGCTCGGACCAGAACATCGGGTCTGTATATGGGAATCTTGCAACCTGAGTTAAGTGATAGGTTGCAGTTTCATCCAATCTGGATTATTTGACACCTCGAACCTCGCTCGGACCAGAAGATCGGGTATGTATATGGTAATCTTGTAACCTGAGTTAAGTGATAGGTTGCAGTTTCCTCCAATCTGATATATTTTACACCTCAAACCTCGCTCGGACCAGAACATCGGGTCTGTATATGGTAATCTTGCAACCTGTGTTAAGTGATAGGTTGCAGTTTCATCCAATCTGAATTATTTGGTACCTTGAACCTCGCCCGGACCAGAACATCGGGTGTGTATATGGTAATCTTGCAACCTTAGTTAAGTGATAGGTTGTAGTTTCATCCAATCTGAATTATTTGACACCTCGAACCTCGCTCGGACCAGAACATCGGGTCTGTATATGGTAATCTTGCAACCTGAGTTAAGTGATAGGTTGCAGTTTCATCCAATCAGAATTATTTGATACCTTGAACGTCGCCCGGACCAGAACATTGGGTGTGTATATGGTAATCTTGCAACCTTAGTTAAGTGATAGGTTGCAGTTTCATCCAATCTGAATTATTTGACACCTCGAACCTCGCTCGGACCAGAACATCGGGTCTGTATATGGTAATCTTGCAACCTGAGTTAAGTGGTAGGTTGCAGTTTCATCCAATTTGATATATATGACACCTCGAACCTCGCTCAGACCAGAATATCGGGTCTGTAAATAGTAATCTTGCAACCTGAGTTAAGTGATAGGTTGCAGTTTCATCCAATCTGATATATTTGACACCTCGAACCTAGCTCAAACCAGGAACATCGGATCGTATATGGTGATCTTACAACTGAGTTAAGTGATAGGTTGCGCCATTCAATCTAATATATTTGACACCTCGAACCTCGCTCGCACCAGAACATCGGGTGTATATGGTAATTTTGCAACCTTATATAGTTAAGTGGTAGGATGCAGTTTCATCGAATAAAAATTATTTGACACCTCGAACCTCGCTCAGACCAGAACATCGGGTCTGTATATATGGTAATCTTGCAACCTTAGTTAAGTGATAGGTTGCGCTTCATCCAATATGAATTATTTGACACCTCCAACCTCGCTCGGACCAGAACATAGGGTTTGAATATGGTAATCTTGCAACCTGAGTTAAGTGATAGGTTGCGGTTTCATCCAATATGAATTATTTGACACCTCCAACCTCGCTCGGACCAGAATATCGGTTCTTTATATGGTAATCTTGCAACCTGAGTTAAGTGCTAGGTTACAGTTTCATCTAATTTGAATTATTTGGCACCTCGAACCTCGCTCAGACCAGAACATCGGGTCTGTATAGTAATCTTGCAACCTGACTTAAGTGATAGGTTGCAGTTTCATACAATCTGATATATTTGACACCTCGAACCTCGCTCGGACCAGAACATCGGGTCTATATATGGTAATCTTGCAACCTAAGTTGAGTGATAGGTTGCACTTTCATCCAATCTGAATTATTTGACACCTCGAACCTCGCTCGGACCAGAAGATCGGGTCTGTATATGGTAATCTTGTAACCTGATTTAAGTGATAGGTTGTTGTTTTATCCAATCTGAATTATTTGACACCTCGAACCTCGCTCGGACTAGAACATCGGGTCTGTATATGGTAATCTTGCAACCTTAGTTAAGTGACAGGATGCAGTTTCATCCAATTTGAATAATTAGACACCTCGAACCTCGCTCGGACCAGAAGATCGGGTATGTATATGGTAATCTTTTAACCTGAGTTAAGTGATAGGTTGTTGTTTTATCCAATCTGAATTATTTGACACCTCGAACCTCGCTCGGACTAGAACATCGGGTCTGTATATGGTAATCTTGCAACCTGAGTTTAGTGATAGGTTGCAGTTTCATCCAACCTGAATTATTTGACAACTCGAACCTCGTTCGGACCAGAACATCGGGTCTGTATATGGTAATCTTGCAACCTGAGTTAAGTGATAGGTTTCCGTTTCATCCAATCTGATATATTTGACACCTCGAACCTCGCTCGGACAAGAACATCGGGTTCTTTATGGTAATCTTGCAACCTTAGTTAAGTGATAGGTTGCGGTTTCATCCAATCAATTATTTGACACCTCGAACCTCGCTCGGACCCGGAACATCGGTTTGTATATGGTAATCTTGCAACCCGAGTTAAGTGATAGGTTGCGGTTTCATCCAATCCCGAATTATTTGACACCTCGAACCTCGTTCGGACCAGAACATCGGGTGTATATGGTAATCTTGCAACCTTAGTTAAGTGATAGGTTGCAGTTTCATCCAATCTGAATTATTTGACACCTCGAACCTCGCTCGGACCAGAACATCGGGTCTGTATATGGTAATCTTGCAACCTGAGTTAAGTGATAGGTTGCAGTTTCATCCAATTTGATATATTTGACACCTCGAACCTCGCTCCCAGAAGATCGGATATGGTAATCTTTGCAACTCGAGTTAAGTTATAGGTTGCAGTTTCATCCAATCATATATTTGGTACCTTGAACCTCGCCCGGACCAGAACATCGGGTGTGTATATGGTAATCTTGTAACCTGAGTCAAGTGATATGTTAAAGTTTCATCCAATCTGATATATTTGACACCTCGAACCTCGCTCGGACCAGAACATTGGGTCTGTATATGGTGATCTTGCAATCTGAGTTAAGTGATAGGATGCAGTTTCATTCAATCTGATATATTTGACACCTCGAACCTCGCTCGGACCAGAACATCGGGTCTGTATATGGTAATTTTGCAACCTTAGTTAAGTGGTAGGATGCAGTTTCATCCAATCTGAATTATTTGACACCTTGAACCTCGCCCGGACCAGAACATCGGGTGTGTATATGGTAATCTTGTAACCTGAGTTAAGTGATAGGTTAAAGTTTCATCCAATCTGATATATTTGACACCTCGAACCTAGCTCGGACCAGAACATTGGGTCTGTATATGGTGATCTTGAAATCTGATTTAAGTGATAGGATGCAGTTTCATCCAATCTGATATATTTGACACCTCGAACCTCGCTCGGACCTGAACATCGGGTCTGTATATGGTAATTTTGCAACCTTAGTTAAGTGGTAGGATGCAGTTTCATCCAATCTGAATTATTTGACACCTCGAACCTCGCTCGGACCAGAACATCGGGTCTGTATATGGTAATCTTGTAATCTGAATTAAGTGGTAGGTTGCAGTTTCATCCAATCTGAATTATTTGACACCTCGAACCTCGCTCGGACCAGAACATCGGGTAAGTATATGGTAATCTTGCAACCTGAATTAAGTGATAGGTTGCAGTTTCATCCAATTAGATATATTTGACACCTCGAAACTCGTTCAGACAAGAACATCGGGTCTGTATATGGTAATCTTGCAACCTGAGTTAAGTGATAGGTTGCAGTTTCATCCAATTTGAATTATTTGACACCTCGAACCTCGCTCGGACTAGAACATCGGCCCGTATATGGTAATCTTGCAACCTTGAGTTAAGTGATAGGTTGTAGTTTCATCCAATCGATATATTTGACACCTCAATCCTCGCTCGGACCGGAACATCGGATGCATCCATATGGTAATCTTGCAACCTGAGTTAAGTGATAGGTTGAAGTTTAATCCAATCTGAATTATTTGACACCTCGAACCTCGCTCGGACCAGAACATCGGATCTGTATATGGTAATCTTGCAACCTTAGTTAAGTGATAGGTAGCAGTTTCATCCAATCTGAATTATTTGACACCTCGAACCTCGCTCGGACCATAACATCGGGTTTGTATATGGTAATATTGCAACCTGAGTTAAGTGGTAGGTTGCAGTTTCATAAATTTGATATATTTGACACCTCGAACCTCGCTCCGACCAGAATATCGGGTCTGTAAATAGTAATCTTACAACCTGATTTAAGTGATAGGTTGCAGTTTCATCCAATCTGATATATTTGACACCTCGAACCTAGCTCGGACCAGAATATCGGGTCTGTAAATAGTAATCTTGCAATCTGAGTTAAGTGATAGGATGCGGTTTCATCTAATCGATATATTTGACACCTCGAACCTCGCTCGGACCGAACATCGGGTCATGTATATGGTAATCTTGCAACCTTAGTTAAGTGATAGGTTGCGGTTTCATCCAATCTGAATTATTTGACACCTCGAACCTCGCTCGGACCAGAACATCGGGTGCAGTATATATGGTAATCTTGCAACTTTGAGTTAAGTGATAGGTTGCGGTTTCATCAATTTGATATATTTGACACCTCGAACCTCGCTCGGACCCCGAACATCGGGTTTGTATATGGTAATCTTGCAACTGAGTTAAGTGATAGGTTGCGGTTTCATCCAATTTGATATATTTGACACCTCGAACCTCGCTCGGACAAGAACATCGGGTGTGTATAGGTAATCTTGCAACTTTGAGTTAAGTGATAGGTTGCGGTTTCATCCAATCGATATATTTGACACCTCGAACCTCGCTCGGACCGGAACATCGGGTCGTATATGGTAATCTTGCAACCTGAGTTAAGTGATAGGTTGCAGTTTCATCCAATTTGATATATTTGACACCTCGAAACTCGCTCGGACCAGAACATCGGGTCTGTTTATGGTAATCTTGCAACGTGAGTTAAGTGATAGGTTGCAGTTTCATCCAATATGAATTATTTGACACCTCGAACCTCGCTCGGACCAGAACATCGGGTCTGATATATGGTAATCTTGCAACCTTGAGTTAAGTGATAGGTTGCGGTTTCATCCAATCGATATATTTGACACCTCGAACCTCGCTCGGACCAGAACATCGGTTTGTATATGGTAATCTTGCAACCCGAGTTAAGTGCTAGGTTGCGTTTCATCCAATTTGAATTATTTGACACCTCGAACCTCGCTCGGACCAGAACATCGGGTCTTTATATGGTAATCTTGTAACCTGAGTTAAGTGATAGGTTGAAGTTTTATCCAATCCGAATTATTTGACACCTCGAACCTCGCTCGGACCGGAACATCGGGTGCAGTATATGGTAATCTTGCAACCTGAGTTAAGTGCTAGGTTGAAGTTTCATCCAATTTGAATTATTTGGCACCTTGAACCTTGCTCGGACCAGAACATCGGGTATGTATATGGTAATCTTGCAACCTGAGTTAAGTGGTAAGTTGCAGTTTCATCCAATCTGAATTATTTGACACCTCGAACTTCGCTTGGACCAGAACATCGGGTATGTATATCGTAATCTTGCAACCTGAGTTAAGTGATAGGTTGCAATTTTATCAATATGAATTATTTGACACCTCGAACCTCGCTCGGACCCGAACATCGGGTGCAGATATGATAATCTTGCAACCTTAGTTAAGTGATAGGTTGCGGTTTCATCCAATCTAATTATTTGACACCTCGAACCTCGCTCGGACCCGAGGAACATCGGGTGTTGTATATGGTAATCTTGCAACTTTGAGTTAAGTGATAGGTTGCGGTTTCATCCAATCAATTATTTGATACCTCGAACCTCGCTCGGACCGAACATCGGGTTTGTATGTGGTGATCTTGAAATCTGAGTTAAGTGATAAGTTGCAGTTTCATCCAATCTGAATTATTTGGTACCTTGAACCTCGCTCGGACCTGAACATCGGGTCTGTATATGGTAATTTTGCAACCTTAGTTAAGTGATAGGTTGCGGTTTCATCCAATCTAAATTATTTGACACCTCGAACCTCGCTCGGACCGGAACATCGGGTCACTGTATATGGTAATCTTGCAACCGAGTTAAGTGATAGGTTGCGGTTTCATCAAATCCGATATATTTGACACCTCGAACCTCGCTCGGACCGGAACATCGGGTGCAGTATATGGTAATCTTGCAACCCGAAAGTTAAGTGATAGGTTGCGGTTTCATCCAATTTGATATATTTGACACCTCGAACCTCGTTCGGACCAGAACATCGGGTTTTTATATGGTAATCTTGAAACCTTGAGTTAAGTTATAGGTTGCAGTTTCATCAATCAATTATTTGACACCTCGAACCTCGCTCGGACCAAAACATCGGGTCTGTATATGGTAATCTTGCAACCTGAGATAAGTGATAGGTTGCAGTTTCATCCAATCTGAATTATTTGACACCTCGAACCTCTTTCGGACCAGAACATCGGGTCTGTATATGGTAATCTTGCAACCGGAGTTAAGTGATAGGTTGCAGTTTCTTCCAATCTGATATATTTGACACCTCGAACCTCGCTCGGACAAGAATATCGGTTTTTTATATGGTAATCTTGCAACTGAGTTAAGTGATAGGTTGCGGTTTCATCCAATTTGAATTATTTGGCACCTTGAACCTCGCTCGGACCATAATATCGGGTATGTATATGGTAATCTTGCAACTTTGAGTTAAGTGATAGGTTGAAGTTTCATCCAATCTGAATTATTTGACACCTCGAACCTCGCTCGGACCAGAAGATCGGTTCTGTATATGGTAATCTTGTAACCTGAGTTAAGTGATAGGTTGAAGTTTCATCCAATCTGAATTATTTGACACCTCGAACCTCGCTCGGACCCGAACATTGGGTTTGTATATGGTAATCTTGCAACCTTGAGTTAAGTGATAGGTTGCAGTTTTATCAATCTGAATTATTTGACACCTCGAACCTCACTCTTGCAGCAACATCGGGTCCCATCTGTCAGTTAAGTATATGGTAATCTTGCAACCCGAGTTAAGTGATAGGTTGCGGTTTTTGATCCAATAATGAATTATTTGACACCTCGAACCTCGCTCGGACCCGAACATCGGGTGCTGTATATGGTAATCTTGTAACTCTGAGTTAAGTGATAGGTTGGAGTTTCATCCAATCTGAATTATTTGACACCTCGAACCTCGCTCGGACCAGAAGATCGGGTCTGTATATGGTAATCTTGAAACCTGAGTTAAGTGATAGGTTGCAGTTTCATCCAATATGAATTATTTGACACCTCGAACCTCGCTCGGACCGAACATCGGGTCAGTATATGGTAATCTTGCAACCTTTGAGTTAAGTGATAGGTTGCGGTTTCATCAATCAATTATTTGACACCTCGAACCTCGCTCGGACCGGAACATCGGGTCTATATATGGTAATCTTGCAACTTTGAGTTAAGTGATAGGTTGCGGTTTCATCCAATCGAGAATTATTTGACACCTCCAACCTCGCTCGGACCAGAACATCGGTCCGTATATGGTAATCTTGTAACCCGAGTTAAGTGATAGGTTGTTGTTTTATCCAATCAAATATTATTTGACACCTCGAACCTCGCTCGGACCAGAACATCGGGTGCTGTATATGGTAGTCTTGCAACCTGAGTTAAGTGATAGGTTGCAGTTTCATCCAATTTGATATATTTGACAATCTTGCAACCTGAGTTAAGTGATAGGTTGCAGTTTCATCCAATCTGATATATTTGACACCTCGAACCTCGCTCGGACAAGAACATCGGGTCTGTATATGGTAATCTTTCAACCTGAGTTAAGTGATAGGTTGCGGTTTCATCAATTCTGAATTATTTGACACCTCGAACCTCGCTCGGACCAGAAGATCGGGTCTGTATATGGTAATCTTGTAACCTGAGTTAAGTGATAGGTTGCAGTTTCATCCAATC
Source organism: Papaver armeniacum (assembly GCA_023531295.1). Taxonomy (NCBI): domain Eukaryota; kingdom Viridiplantae; phylum Streptophyta; class Magnoliopsida; order Ranunculales; family Papaveraceae; genus Papaver; species Papaver armeniacum. Next base: position 10,428 of record JAJJWW010019281.1, on the reverse strand, counting down.
TGATATATTTGACACCTCAAACCTCGCTCGGACCAGAACATCGGGTCTGTATATGGTAATCTTGCAACCTTAGTTAAGTGATTGGTAGCAGTTTCATCCAATCTGAATTATTTGACACCTCGAACCTCGCTCGGACCAGAACATCGGGTCTGTATATGGTAATCTTGCAACCTGAGTTAAGTGATAGGTTGCGGTTTTGTCCAATATGAATTATTTGACACCTCGAACTTCGCTCGGACCAGAACATCGGGTTTGTATATGGTAATCTTGTAACCTGAGTTAAATGATAGGTTGTTGTTTTATCCAATCTGAATTATTTGACACCTCGAACCTCGCTCGGACCAGAACATCGGGTCTGTATATGGTAATCTTGCAACCCGAGTTAAGTGATAGGTTGCAGTTTCATCCAATTTGATATATTTGACACCTCGAACCTTGCTCAGACCAGAAAACCGGGTCTGTATATGGTAATCTTGCAACCTGAGTTAAGTGATAGGTTGCGGTTTCATCCAATACGATATATTTGACACCTCGAACCTCGCTCGGACAAGAACATCGGTCTGTATATGGTAATCTTGCAACCGAGTTAAGTGATAGGTTGCGGTTTCATCAATCTGAATTATTTGACACCTCGAACCTCGCTCGGACCGAAGATCGGGTCCGTATATGTAATCTTGTAACTGAGTTAAGTGATAGGTTGCGGTTTCATCAAATCTGAATATTTGACACCTCGAACCTCGCTCGGACCGAACATCGGGTCGGTAATCTTGCAACCTTGAGTTAAGTGATAGGTTGCAGTTTCATCCAATCTGATATATTTGACACCTCGAACCTCGCACGGACAGAACATCGGGTGCCCATATGGTAATCTTGCAACTGAGTTAAGTGATAGGTTGCGGTTTATCAATCTGAATTATTTGACACCTCGAACCTCGCTCGGACCAGAACATCGGATCTAGTATATGGTAATCTTATAACTTTGAGTTAAGTGATAGGTTGCGGTTTCATCCAATCGATATATTTGACACCTCGAACCTCGCTCGGACCGGAACATCGGAGTTTATATATGGTAATCTTGCAACCTGAGTTAAGTGATAGGTTGCGGTTTCATCAATCTAAATATTTTGACACCTCGAACCTCGCTCGGACCAGAACATCGGGTATGTATATGGTAATCTTGTAACCTGAGTTAAGTGATAGGTTGCAGTTTCATCCAATCAATTATTTGACACCTCGAACCTCGCTCGGACCAGAACATCGGGTCTGTATATTGTAATCTTGCAACCTGAGTTAAGTGATAGGTTGCGCTTTCATCCAATCAATTATTTTGTACCTCGAACCTCGCTCGGACCAGAACATCGGTGTGTATATGGTAATCTTGCAACCTTAGTTAAGTGATAGGTTGCGCTTTCATCCAATCTGAATTATTTGACACCTCGAACCTCGCTCGGACCAAAACATCGGGTCTGTATATGGTAATCTTGCAACCTGTGTTAAGTGATAGGTTGCAGTTTCCTCCAATCTGATATATTTTACACCTCGAACCTCGCTCGGACCAGAACATCGGAGTCTGTATATGGTAATCTTGCAACTCGAGTTAAGTGATAGGTTGCAGTTTCATCCAATCTGAATTATTTGACACCTCGAACCTCGCTCGGACCATAACATCGGGTTTGTATATGGTAATCTTGCAACCTGAGTTAAGTGATAGGTTGCAGTTTCATCAATCTGAATTATTTGACACCTCGAACCTCGCTCGGACCAGAACATCGGGTCTGTATATGGTAATCTTGCAACCTGAGTTAAGTGATAGGTTGCAGTTTCATCCAATCTGAATTATTTGACACCTCGAACCTCGCTCGGACCAGAATATCGGGTCTGTATATAGTAATCTTGCAACTTTGAGTTAAGTGATAGGTTGCGGTTTTATCCAATCGAATTATTTGACACCTCGAACCTCGCTCGGACCAGAACATCGGGTCTGTATATGGTAATCTTGCAACCTGAGTTAAGTGATAGGTTGCGGTTTTTGACATCCAATCCCAAATTATTTGACACCTCGAACCTCGCTTCGGACCAGAACATCGGGTCCATATGGTAATCTTGCAACCTTGAGTTAAGTGATAGGTTGCATTTTCATCCAATCTGAATTATTTGACACCTCGAACCTCGCTCGGACCGAGAACATCGGGTCTCGTATATGGTAATCTTGCGCAACCTGAGTTAAGTGATAGGTTGCGGTTTCATCCAATTTGATATATTTGACACCTCGAACCTCGCTCGGACCGAACATCGGGTTTATATGGTAATCTTGCAACCGAGTTAAGTGATAGGTTGCGGTTTCATCCAATCGATATATTTGACACCTCGAACCTCGCTCGGACAAGAACATCGAGTGTTTGTATATGGTAATCTTGCAACTGAGTTAAGTGATAGGTTGCGTTTCATCCAATCTGAATTATTTGACACCTCGAACCTCGCTTCGGACCAGAACATCGGGTGCAGTATATGGTAATCTTGCAACCTGAGTTAAGTGATAGGTTGCGGTTTCATCCAATCTGAATTATTTGACACCTCGAAACCTCGCTCGGACCGAGAACATCGGATCAGTATATGGTAATCTTATAACTTTGAGTTAAGTGATAGGTTGCGGTTTCATCCAATCTGAATTATTTGACACCTCGAACCTCGCTCGGACCGGAACATCGGGTGCAGATATGGTAATCTTGCAACCTGAGTTAAGTGATAGGTTGCGGTTTCATCAATACGAATTATTTGACACCTCGAACCTCGCTCGGACCGAAGATCGGGTATGTATATGGTAATCTTGCAACCTCGAGTTAAGTGATAGGTTGCGGTTTCCTCAATTTGATATATTTGACACCTCGAACCTCGCTCGGACCAGAACATCGGGTTTGTGTATTGTAATCTTGCAACGAGTTAAGTGATAGGTTGCGGTTTCATCCAATATGATATATTTGACACCTCGAACCTCGCTCGGACCCGGAGAACATCGGGTGTGTATATGGTAATCTTGCAACCTTAGTTAAGTGATAGGTTGCGCTTTCATCCAATCAATTATTTGACACCTCGAACCTCGCTCGGACAGAACATCGGGTCACGTATATGGTAATCTTGCAACTCGAGTTAAGTGATAGGTTGCGCTTCATCCAATCGATATATTTGACACCTCGAACCTCGCTGGACCGAACATTTCATATGGTAATCTTGCAACCAAGTTAAGTAATAGGTTGTAGTTTCCTCCCATCGAATTATTTAACACCTCGAACCTCGCTCGGACGGAACATCAGGTGCAGTATATGGTAATCTTGCAACTTTGAGTTAAGTGATAGGTTGCAGTTTCATCCAATCTGAATTATTTGACACCTCGAACCTCGCTCGGACCATAACATCGGGTTTGTATATGGTAATCTTGCAACCTGAGTTAAGTGGTAGGTTGCAGTTTCATCAATTTGATATATTTGACACCTCGAACCTCACTCAGACCAGAATATCGGGTCTGTAAATAGTAATCTTACAACCTGAGTTAAGTGATAGGTTGCAGTTTCATCCAATCTGATATATTTGACACCTCGAACCTAGCTCGGACCAGAATATCGTCCAGTATATGGTAATCTTATGAACCTGAGTTAAGTGATAGGTTGCGGTTTCATCCAATCTCCGATATATTTGACACCTCGAACCTCGCTCGGACTAACATCGGATGCATGTATATGGTAATCTTGCAACCTTGAGTTAAGTGATAGGTTTGGTTTCATCCAATCTGAATTATTTGACACCTCGAACCTCGCTCGGACCGAACATCGGGTGCCAGTATATGGTAATCTTGCAACCTTGAGTTAAGTGATAGGTTGCGGTTTCATCAATCTAAATTATTTGACACCTCGAACCTCGCTCGGACCAGAATATCGGATTCGTATATGGTAATCTTGTAACCCGAGTTAAGTGATAGATTGCGGTTTCATCCAATTTGAATTATTTGACACCTCGAACCTCGCTCGGACCGAGAACATCGGGTCCGTATATGGTAATCTTGTAACACGAGTTAAGTGATAGGTTGTAGTTTCATCCAATCTGATATATTTGACACCTCGAACCTCGCTCGGACCGAATCGGGTCTCAGTATATGGTAATCTTGCAACCCGAGTTAAGTGATAGGTTGTAGTTTCATCCAATTTGATATATTTGACACCTCGAACCTCGCTCGGACCCGAACATCGGGTCTATATATGGTAATCTTGCAACCTTAGTTAAGTGATAGGTTGCAGTTTCATCAAATCTGAATTATTTGACACCTCGAACCTCTCTCGGACCGAGAACATCGGGTTTGTATATGGTAATGTTGCAACCCGAGTTAAGTGATAGGTTGCGCTTTCATCCAATCCCATATATTTGACACCTCGAACCTCGCTCGGATCGGAATATCGGGTTTGTATATGGTAATCTTGCAACCCGAGTTAAGTGATAGGTTGCAAGTTTCATCCAATTTGAATTATTTGATACCTTGAACCTTGATCGGACCCCGAACATCGGGTTCCAGTATGGTAATCTTGCAACCTTGAGTTAAGTGATAGGTTGAAGTTTTATCCAATCTGAATTATTTGACACCTCGAACCTCACTTGGACCGGAACATCGGGTCTCAGATATGGTAATCTTGCAACCCGAGTTAAGTGATAGGTTGCGGTTTAATCAATACGATATTATTTGACACCTCGAACCTCGCTCGGACAAGAACATCGGGTTGTATATGGTAATCTTGCAACTGAGTTAAGTGATAGGTTGCGGTTTCATCCAATCAATTATTTGACACCTCGAACCTCGCTCGGACTAGAAGATCGGGTTCTTACATATGGTAATCTTGAACTCCGAGTTAAGTGATAGGTTGCGCTTTCATCAATCGATATATTTGACACCTCAAACCTCGTTCGGACCAGAACATCGGTTTAGTATATGGTAATCTTACAACCTTAGTTAAGTGATAGGTAGCAGTTTCATCCAATCTGAATTATTTGACACCTCGAACCTCGATCGGATCAGAACATCGGGTCTGTATATGGTAATCTTGCAACCTGAGTTAAATGATAGGTTGCGGTTTTATCCAATATGAATTATTTGACACCTCCAACTTCGCTCGGACTAGAACATCGGGTCTGTATATGGTAATCTTGTAACCTGAGTTAAGTGATAGGTTGTCATTTTATCCATTCAATTATTTGACACCTCGAACCTCGCTCGGACCCGAACATCGGTTGTATATGGTAATCTTGCAACCTTGAGTTAAGTGATAGGTTGCGGTTTCATCCAATTTGATATATTTGACACCTCGAACCTTGCTCGGACCCGAAAAATCGGGTATGTATATGGTAATCTTGCAACCTGAGTTAAGTGATAGGTTGCGCTTCATCCAATCTGATATATTTGACACCTCGAACCTCGCTCGGACAAGAACATTGGTCCTGTATATGTAATCTTGCAACTTGAGTTAAGTGATAGGTTGCGGTTTCATACAATCGATTATTTGACACCTCGACCCGCGCTCGGACCAGAACATCGGGTCTGTATATGGTAATCTTGCAACCTGAGTTAAGTGATAGGTTGCAGTTTCATCCAATTTGATATATTTGACACCTCGAAACTCGCTCGGACCAGAACATCGGGTCTGTTTATGGTAATCTTGCAACCTGAGTTAAGTGATAGGTTGCAGTTTTATCCAATATGAATTATTTGACACCTCGAACCTCGCTCGGACCAGAACATCGGGTCTGTATATGGTAATCTTGCAACCTTAGTTAAGTGATAGGTTGCAGTTTCGTCCAATCTGATATATTTTTCACCTCGAACCTCGCTCGGACCAGAATATCGGTTTTGTATATGGTAATCTTGCAACCTGAGTTAAGTGCTAGGTTGCAGTTTCATCCAATTTGAATTATTTGGCACCTCGAACCTCGCTCGGACCAGAACATTGGTTCTGTATATGGTAATCTTGCAACCTGAGTTAAGTGATAGGTTGAAGTTTTATCCAATCCGAATTATTTGACACCTCGAACCTCACTTAATTCAACATCGGGTCAGATATGGTAATCTTGCAACCTGAGTTAAGTGCTAGGTTGAAGTTTCATCCAATTTGAATTATTTGGCACCTTGAACCTTGCTCGGACCAGAACATTGGGTCTGTATATGGTAATCTTGCAACCTGAGTTAAGTGATAGGTTGAAGTTTTATCCAATCTGAATTATTTGACACCTCAAACTTCACTCGGACCAGAACATCGGGTATGTATATGGTAATCTTGCAACCTGAGTTAAGTGATAGGTTGCAGTTTTATCCAATATGAATTATTTGATACCTCGAACCTCGCTCGGACCAGAACATCGGGTTTGTATATGATAATTTTGCAACCTTAGTTAAGTGATAGGTTGCAGTTTCATCCAATCTAAATTATTTGACACCTCAACCTCTCTCGGACCGAACATCGGTCCCGTATATGGTAATCTTGCAACCTGAGTTAAGTGATAGGTTGCGCCATCCAATCAATTATTTGATACCTCGAACCTCGCTCGGACCAAAGATCGGGTTTGTATATGGTAATCTTGAAACACGAGTTAAGTGATAGGTTGCGAACCTTTATCCAATATGAATTATTTGATACCTCGAACCTCGCTCGGACCAGAACATCGGGTCTGTATATGATAATTTTGCAACCTTAGTTAAGTGATAGGTTGCAGTTTTATACAATCTGATATATTTGACACCTCGAACCGCGCTCGGACCAGAACATCGGGTTTGTATATGGTAATCTTGCAACCTGAGTTAAGTGATAGGTTGCAGTTTCATCCAATTTGATATATTTGACACCTCGAACCTCGCTCGGACCAGAACATCTGGTCTGTTTATGGTAATCTTGCAACCTGAGTTAAGTGATAGGTTGCAGTTTCATCAAATCTGAATTATTTGACACCTCGAACCTCTCTCGGACCAGAACATCGGGTCTGTATATGGTAATCTTGCAACCTGAGTTAAGTGATAGGTTGCAGTTTCGTCCAATCTGATATATTTTTCACCTCGAACCTCGCTCGGACAAGAATATCGGTTTTGTATATGGTAATCTTGCAACCTGAGTTAAGTGCTAGGTTGCGGTTTCATCCAATTTGAATTATTTGGCACCTTGAACCTTGCTCGGACCATAATATTGGGTATGTATAAGGTAATCTTGCAACCTGAGTTAAGTGATAGGTTGAAGTTTTATCCAATCTGAATTATTTGACACCTCGAACCTCACTCGGACCAGAACATCGGGTCTGTATATGGTAATCTTGCAACCTAAGTTAAGTGCTAGGTTGAAGTTTCATCCAATTTGAATTATTTGGCACCTTGAACCTTGCTCGGACCAGAACATTGGGTCTGTATATGGTAATCTTGCAACCTGAGTTAAGTGATAGGTTGAAGTTTTATCCAATCTGAATTATTTGACACCTCGAACCTCACTCGGACCAGAACATCGGGTCTGTATATGGTAATCTTGCAACCCGAGTTAAGTGATAGGTTGCAGTTTCATCCAATCTGAATTATTTGACAACCTGAGTTAAGTGATAGGTTGCAGTTTTATCCAATCTGAATTATTTGACACCTCCAACTTCGCTCGGACCAGAACATCGGGTCTGTATATGGTAATCTTGTAACCTGAGTTAAGTGATAGGTTGGAGTTTCATCCAATCTGAATTATTTGATACCTCGAACCTCGCTCGGACCAGAAGATCGGGTTTGTATATGGTAATCTTGAAACCTGAGTTAAGTGATAGGTTGCAGTTTTATCCAATATGAATTATTTGATACCTCGAACCTCGCTCGGACCAGAACATCGGGTCTGTATATGATAATTTTGCAACCTTAGTTAAGTGATAGGTTGTAGTTTCATCCAATCTGAATTATTTGACACCTCGAACCTCGCTCGGACCAGAATATCGGGTCTGTATATGGTAATCTTGCAACCTGAGTTAAGTGATAGGTTGCGGTTTTATCCAATATGAATTATTTGACACCTCCAACTTCGCTCGGACCAGAACATCGGGTCTGTATATGGTAATCTTGTAACCTGAGTTAAGTGATAGGTTGTTGTTTTATCCAATCTGAATTATTTGACACCTCGAACCTCGCTCGGACCAGAACATCGGTCTCAGAGTATGGTAATCTTGCAACCCGAAAGTTAAGTGATAGGTTGCGGTTTCATCCAATTTGATATATTTGACACCTCGAACCTCGCTCGGACCGTAAAATCGGGTCCAGATATGGTAATCTTGCAACCCGAGTTAAGTGATAGGTTGCGCTTCATCCAATCTGATATATTTGACACCTCGAACCTCGCTCGGACAAGAACATCGGTGCAGATATGGTAATCTTGCAACCCGAGTTAAGTGATAGGTTGCAGTTTCATCCAATACGAATTATTTGACACCTCGAACCTCGCTCGGACTGGAAGATCGGGTCTCGTATATGGTAATCTTGTAACCTCGAAAGAAGTGATAGGTTGCGCTTTCCTCCACCGATATATTTTACACCTCAAACCTCGTTCGGACCGGAACACCGGGTCTCAGATATGGTAATCTTGCAACCTTAGTTAAGTGATTGGTAGCGGCCATCCAATCTGAATTATTTGACACCTGGAACCTCGCTCGTACCAGAACATCGGGTCTGTATATGGTAATCTTGCAACCTGAGTTAAGTGATAGGTTGCGGTTTTGTCCAATATGAATTATTTGACACCTCCAACTTCTCTCGGACCAGAACATCGCGTCTGTATATGGTAATCTTGTAACCTGAGTTAAGTGATAGGTTGTTGTTTTATCCAATCTGAATTATTTGACACCTCGAACCTCGCTCGGACCCGAACATCGGGTGCAGATATATGGTAATCTTGCAACCCGAGTTAAGTGATAGGTTGCGGTTTCATCCAATTTGATATATTTGACACCTCGAACCTGCTCGCACCGGAAAATCGGGTCTAGTATATGGTAATGTTGCAACTTGAGTTAAAGTGATAGGTTGCATTTACATCCAATCGATATATTTGACACCTCGAACCTCGCTCGGACAAGAACATCGGGTTGCAGATATGGTAATCTTGCAACCCGAGTTAAGTGATAGGTTGCGGTTCATCCAATCTGAATTATTTGATACCTCGAACCTCGCTCGGACCAGAAGATCGGGTTTGTATATGGTAATCTTGAAACCTGAGTTAAGTGATAGGTTGCAGTTTTATCCAATATGAATTATTTGACACCTCGAACCTCGCTCGGACCAGAACATCGGTCTCAGATATGATAATTTTGCAACCTTAGTTAAGTGATAGGTTGCGCTTTATGTATACAATCTTGTAACGATATATTTGACACCTCGAACCGCGCTCGGACTCGCTAACATCGGTTTGTATATGGTAATCTTACAACCCGAGTTAAGTGATAGGTTGCGAGTTTCATCCAATTTGATATATTTGACACCTCGAACTCGTTCGGACCGAGAACATCCTGTCTGTTTATGGTAATCTTGCAACCGAGTTAAGTGATAGGTTGCAGTTTCATCAAATCGAATATTTGACACCTCGAACCTCTCTCGGACCAGAACATCGGGTCTGTATATGGTAATCTTGCAACCGGAGTTAAGTGATAGGTTGCAGTTTCGTCCAATCTGATATATTTTCACCTCGAACCTCGCTCGGACAAGAATATCTGTTTTGTATATGGTAATCCTGCAACCTTGAGTTAAGTGCTAGGTTGCAGTTTCATCCAATTTGAATTATTTGGCACCTCAGAACCTTGCTCGGACCATAATATTGGGTATGTATAAGGTAATCTTACAACTTTGAGTTAAGTGGTAGGTTGAAATTTTATCCAATCCCGAGATTATTTGACACCTCGAACCTCACTCGGACCGGAACATCGGTCCGTATATGGTAATCTTGCAACCCGAGTTAAGTGCCAGGTTGAAGTTTCATCCAATTTGAATTATTGGCACCTTGAACCTCGGACCGGAACATTGGGTTTGTATATGGTAATCTTGCAACCTCGAGTTAAGTGATAGGTTGAAGTTTTATCCAATCAATTATTTGACACCTCGAACCTCACTCGGACCAGAACATCGGGTATGTATATGGTAATCTTGCAACCCGAGTTAAGTGATAGGTTGCAGTTTCATCCAATCTGAATTATTTGACAACTTTGAGTTAAGTGATAGGTTGCAGTTTTATCCAATCAATTATTTGACACCTCCAACTTCGCTCGGACCAGGAACATCAGTGGTAATCTGGTAATCTTGTAACACGAGTTAAGTGATAGGTTGGAGTTTCATCCAATCTGAATTATTTGATACCTCGAACCTCGCTCGGACCCCGAGAAGATCGGGTTTGTATATGG
>JAJJWW010019280.1:0-15741 GCA_023531295.1 Papaver armeniacum | reverse complement strand
TCGTGTTTGCTACTTATGTAAAGAAGAGTCAAGAAATGATTACTTATCCCCTAACTTTCACTAGCTTTAGATCAAATTAACAAATCGGTTTAGCGTGCCTCTAAACGATCTATCAATCAATGCGTGAATGTCTTTAAGATCATTCCTGTTAGTAAAAACAAGCGATAATCATGTGAAAAACTTCAAGATAAATTGAAAACAAAAACTTAAATCATATGTTAAGAACTAGGAATTCATCACTCGATCAATCTTAGGCTACTCGATCTCGATCTGAAGCTTCCTGCAGCCCAACCCCGATTTTAGGTTCTTCAGTCAAGCAGAACTGACAACATGCGGATTGCTTCTGAATCCTATACTGCAGATCTTTCCAAATACTTGACACCCGTCTTTATCTCCTTTAAAATCAACTCAAACCCATTCCATTACGCAAGCCCGGCTTAATTTCGATCTTGTATTCTCTCGATTAACAAGCGGCTACAACGGCAGCCATGGTTTCCCTCTCTCGGTTTCGGGTGAAAACAATGAGTTGAGAAATGAAATCGAAACTTGATTTCGATCACAGGGTGTAGAGGCACGGGAGTGGCTAATCCCACTCGAAATGAAATGAGATAAGGGGGTTACCCGAGACATGACTACTGGGCACCCGGCTGTTCCCGTTAAGGGCCTAACCCCAAGCTCAAACATGGCACGATCGGTTTCGTAGCTGTCGACAAGCTTAAACCGTAGGTTTCGCTCAGTAGCTTTCTCGAGGCCAGATCGGTGGATTGACTTCAAGCTCTCGCTAGTTAGCCCCAATGTTTCCGTTCATCAAGCTCCCCAGATGAGCGTTTCTCCTTCTTTTGCTCCCAAGACTCCATTGCACCTAATAACTCGAAAGTGAACATAAAATACACAATTCGCACGAAAAATAGCGAAAAGCATAAACTACTATATAGTAAATACGGTTGTGTTCTACACCCATCGGCGTGCGACAATCCAGCGGTAAACCCCCTTGATCCCGAGGATCGAATCCTAGCCAGTGCCAGGTTGCCGGACAACGCATGGTAACGCTTGCGCCCAGAAACCCTAGTTTGGCCGCCAGAAGCCGCGCCGAAGCATGCCATGCCAGTGGTATGCCAGCACTAATCGCTTGCTCGCCATGCTTGCCCTTACTGCGCACTGCTAAGGCGAAGGCGTGCGATAATCAACGGTCGCCCTTCAATCCCGGGATCAAATCCTAGCCGTCCCGGGTTACCGGACAACGCATGGTAACCGTTGACCCGAAACCCTAGTTTGGCCGGCGCCAGGCATGCCATGCCAATGGCATGCCAACTCTGCCGCGCCACCATGACGCCTTCCACACGGCTATCAAAAATGGAAGTGTGCAACGATCAACGGCTACCTTTCCTCTTAAGATGCAAAATCTCGACCGTCGAAGGTCACCAAGCTAGCAAGTCTCCCAAGCTCGACTTGCCGAGGCAACAACCATGCTACATGTTTTCCACGAAAACATTCGAGACTTCAATACATATCACAAGCGGGGATCCACTTTGGGTATTGGTTTGGTGGTTTCACGACGTGCGTACACTACGCCCGTCATATGAGAACTAATAAGGATGAGGCGGTTAGTAAATACAAGGAGTAGTGGTGAAACGCTCTTTTTTATGGAACATCAATTCCATGCGTTACCTGGCTACCACCTCCTCCCATTTACTCACCCATTTTTCCATTCCTTAATGAGACTAGAGTACGTTTCACTTCGAGCTTGTATAATAGGCCTCTACCTATTTCCACCGAGCAGGAAGTTCGGGGAGGAGCAATACAATACTCGTGAAACATTTGCCAGCTTTCCATCCGCTAGCTTCCCATTTTATGATACAAGTCGTGAAACCACTACTCTTCCGGAATCAACCCGGTCTCAACACTTTCTTCGCTTCCCTCCCCAAAACCAACCCATTCTCCTCCTTTTTGTGGCCAAGCAAGTGCTGGAACGGCCATTTCTTGGTTTAGTGCGATTGTGTGCATTGATCTCTAGAATCTAAAGTACTCCCTTGCAGAGTACATTGTTCGGGTGTTTAAATTCGCTTTCTCACCCACATACCCGAAATTACCGAAATCGGCGTAAACCATTTTCACCCTCAAACACACGTATACCGCGAAGTTTTGTTAACGAAGAACCGCAAAGGCGAAAAACCGCGGACCTAGTCCAGATTTGAGACACCACAGCTGTATTAAACCGCTCACGAGACACTCAGCCCACTACAAAGCTAACTCCAGTGATGGACCGTAGTTGAACCCTAATCAATCTCACAACGATTCAAGGTACAATTGCGTTCCTTACATCTTTGATCCAACGGATACTCACGCACTTGATTCCCTTAGTGCAGTCTCACCCACAACTAAGAGTTGCTATGACCCTAAAGTCAAAGACTTGATAAACAAATCATTCTCACACATAAAAGTCTATAGGAATAGATAAATCTGTCTCCATGTAAATACTTACGAGTTTTGTTCCGTCTTTTGATAAATCAAGGTGAATAGGAACCAATTGATATACCAGACTTATATTCCTGAAGAACAACCTAGAAATAACAATCACCTCACCAATAATCTTAAGCGATTAACGAAACAAGATATCGTGGAATCACAAACGATGAGACGAAGGTGTTTTTAACTCACTTTTCTATCTTTCCTATCAAAGATATAAATCTCAAGCCAATCTTATGATTACACTCAATCACGATAGAAACAACAAGATCAGATCACGCAACTACAGAGAAAATAGTTGGGTCTGGCTTCACAATCCCAATGAAGTCGTTAAGTCGTTAACCTACAGGGTTTTGTGAAAAACCTAAGGTTAAAGGAGAATCAACTCTAACTTATACAACTAGTATCACACAGAAAGTGTGGGGATTAGGTTTCCCATTTGCTAGAATTCTCCTTTATATAGTCTTCAAATCGTGGTTTGCAATCTAAGTTACCTTGGTAACAAAGCATTCAATATTCACCGTTAGATGAAACCTCGATTAGATTCAAGCTAATATCTTTCAACTATTAGACGAACTTATCTTGTTATACACAAATGAAATGTAACTTATTTAGGTTTGAGTAACTCGATTTAAAACGTGTACACTTAGTTGGTTCAACAATAGGTAACCAATGGTTAGCCATATGAAAGCACTTTCATATCTACCTTATTCATCTTCACCATAACTAGTTCAAATGAACTAGTTAGAGAGTTGTTCAATTACTTAGATCTTAAGAAGTATATTAAGACAATCGAAGCAAAAATCGGTTTGATTCACTCAATCGGATTCATGAACATTATAGCCACTATTATAAAAGATCAGATTCCTTATTATATAAATGTTTTAGTTCATGAACAAACCGATTTTTAGAAAAGTAACCTACCTAAGTATGCAAACGTGTATGCATACTTAAGTAACCGGATTGAGTTTGTTTTTCACTTTCAAACTCCACCAGAAATTCACGGATGTGAACTTTCCCAGTATGCGACACATTGACATCACCCGGATTTCAACAACCGCCAAGACGCTGCATTATGCATACTTTGGGTTCCCAGTTTTGGACTTTTACACAAATGTGATAACACACTATGTTTATATCCAAAGATGGTTATATGTTCCAAACTCTCATTTCAATCATGAAACTTTCTTAGAGGATGTTATAGTTGTTATTCACAAACTATTTTTCATCAAAGCGATTTTCAAGTTATCGAAATAATCAACATGACTTTCATCACGAGTAAAGATGAACTTGGCTAAACTGAAGCTTACCAACACATATTTCGAGAAATAGATAAGCTTAGATAAACTCGCTTCAAATAGCAAATGTGTATAATCGAAGTCTATAGCAATACGACTTTGTCTCAAAATAGAGATAGAATAGATGTACTTTTGAGGCAAATAAGTTCAAGTCCCCACATACCTTTGTTGATGAATTTCCACAAGTTCCCCGAGTAGTTATTTGTCTTCAATCGAAGGAACGTCGGGAGTCTAAGGCTCAACTACACTTACTATCCTAATCCGAGACTTAGCTATAAGGACTAGGAAATAAAGACTTATAGTTTTGCAACTAAACTTGACAAACAATCTTGAGATAGCACGCTTGCGTGTTCGATCACAAAGGTTTCAACAGTTAAGAAAGTTTTTGAGTTATCTTTATTACTTGATTATTAAACAACTCAATCTTCTCAAATGAAAAAAGTTTCAATTTCCCACAATAATCGGATGATAAAATATCATGCATCTAATCTAATCATAAATTTTAACTAAAACTATCTTGTTACTACCGATTCCACAACCTAAGTCAAGTTACATACATACCTTACGATTATGGTCATTGGGATTTACTTTGCCTCGGTAACAAAAAACCTAATAATCGGAACCAAAATTATCTCGCTTATTACCGATTCACGTAATCGGGAATCAAGTTACACATATTTACGATTATGGTCATTGGGATTTTTGTTAGCTTCTTCAGATAAAACCTACCTAATAATCGTTAGTTTGGTTAATATATTGACCTACCGATTATTGTAGTTCCAAAATTCGAAAATTAGAGATTTTAAAGGTAATCAAATTTGGGGCAACTTCACAATCGGAAGTTGGTTGAACATACTAACGATCGACTATCAAGTTCCAAAATTCAAAAATTGGTAGAGATTTTGGCAAAATCAAAATTTGGGGCAACCCATAATATAAGGTTAGTTGAACAAACTAACCCACCCATTAATGTAGTGCAAATATTCAAAAAAATTAGAGATTTGGCAAAATCAAATTTGGGGCAACTTATTAATCGATGATAAGTTAACTTGGTTTAATCATCATTGTGTAGAATCAGAGACTTTTTCTACGAATCTACTTTATTATAACCATTACATAAAATTCAAGAGACCTTAACATTGTGAATACGTATTAAAAGCAATTCTTAAATCCATACTATCACAATCACTTAAAAGTCTTAAACAGATTATAATCTCCAAGGACTATAGAAATTGCCCTCTTGATTTTGTAACATCCTTCATGTTCAAATCGTTTCCGATAGGTCCACAAACCGGTGATCAAGGTTTCTCCGAATTTACAAATGAGTAACAAGTTAGTACTAATTAATGTTTATTTTAGCCGGAGTTACTAAGGTACTTACTCGGCTGCTCATAAGTCCACCAAGGAAAAGTGCTCAACAAATTGTTCCTCATCTTCAAGTTTGTCTATCTCCTTATCGATCGTCTTCTTTATTCTCTTAATGTCATCGGATGATCTCCCAATTCGATTATCATCTAACGCCTCAAATACCATTAAAATACGGTTACTACAAGAAAATTAGGATTTAGCGACTACCTTGGTTCAGTTGGTACAGTAATCACAATGAGTGGAGCTCTTCAAGAATCCAACAGCAAAATGAGCACGCTTATGACTAAAGGCCGCTTTGCTAAAGACCTCACCAACCATGTCACTGAAGAGATATTCTTCAATTCAAATGAAACGACGAAAGTTTTAGTCGATACAATTTTCTAAAGAATTATTAACTATCGTTGTTAGAAGCATAAACATTTGTTGTCAAACATTTTACCCGCAAAATATTTTGTCGATGAATACTAAAACAATAAGTTGGAAAGAGGTAGGATGTTATAAAACGCCAAAGCCGCTAAAGATCATAACTTACTAGTTTTTCACTAAGAGGTGTTCATGTCGCTATCACAATTTTATCACCTAATGTTTTGACGGTCAAGAGTTTTATCAACTAAGTCTTTGTTGGTAAAGGGTTCTAATGCAGAATAGTTGGCTAGCTGGTGGAGGTGTTTGATGTCGCTGGTCACAATTTTTATCACCGAATGTTTTGATGGTCAGGAGTTTTATCAACTAGATCTTTGTTGGTAGAGGGATTCTAGCAGAATAATCGATCAAAGAGCGACGTTGGTAAAGAATTCAACCAACATAAGATCCCCGTCGTTATAACATTCACTAGGTGAAGGCCCTCAGCCGACTACAAATTTGAGCTGCTAGGGAGTAACCTACAAACGCATTATTATGCAAAAAATAAAATAAAAAAATGTATGGATTTATTTTGAAAATTATACATTAGATACTGTTAATATTGAAAATATCCAAAAACAGTCGACTACAAAATCTATCCACCTCTTCTGATTAACCAATAAGACAGTACAAAACTTGTACGCTCACATTAAAAAGAAAAAACCCACTAACATACTAAGACACACACGGGACCTAGGCTGTCATTGAGGAATTGGTAGCAGCTTAGCGTCCGGATCTGGGTTTGTACATGTGCTTACTAAGGTCTCACCATTGACAGTACCTCTGTTCCTTTGGTATGTCTACGATTTGCATGGTCAAGGAAGGGAAGCATTCGAACTCAGTCCAACTCATCAAACAACAGGCAATAAGAGACCTCCAAATCAATAAATGAAGCCCTTGGCACGCTTCCTGCAGTGTGGCTAAGACAACCTTGAAATCACTTCCTGAATGGACCACTTTACAAAGATAGATAAGCTACAAACAAATCCATGAATGTGCAAGACGTTAGTCAAGCTATCTAAAGCATAAACAGTCCCCAAAAGAAAATCATTAAATAGAAGGCCAACAAGGTATTCAAACCTCAACAAGGTAATCTTCTAACTGATTACTTTCGTGGTGATGGACAACTCTTATGAAAACAGATGAGCTATATGTGGATTACAGGAAACGACTTGGAAACAAAACTGAGCGTCTATAGGAGAAGGACATAGGTGATTCATATTTTGTGATTGACCTTGCATTTTTCCTTAAATAAACAACACGGAAAGGCATAATTTAGTTTCTCATCTGAAAATGTATGCATATCGTTCCAGTAATTCGTACCTGATCAAGTGTTAGTTCATCGGCTTCATCCAAAGACAGACTATGTGCATCCACCAAAAGCAAGCATATCCTTCTCATATCGTAAGGCAATGTACGGACCATAGGACCTAATTTTCTCCAACAACAGCTGATAAAGGAAGATCCATCAGCAATTCAAAGAGGAAATTTTCATTTAACATAGGGGAATATGATGACTAAAAT
Source organism: Papaver armeniacum (assembly GCA_023531295.1). Classification (NCBI taxonomy): domain Eukaryota; kingdom Viridiplantae; phylum Streptophyta; class Magnoliopsida; order Ranunculales; family Papaveraceae; genus Papaver; species Papaver armeniacum. The sequence continues at coordinate 8,683 of JAJJWW010019280.1, read as the reverse complement.
AACTGGTAATATATACGCTGGGTGTAGACATTAGTAAACACAGCATCAGAGCTGTGAAATACTCAGAAAAAAGCACGAAATAAAAATTGAGGTAAAAAGACTAACCTTAGCTTCTTGGTGTCATACAAGAGACGAAAGTTCTCGTTTGTCTTGGGAACCGATAAACATCTAATAAGTAAACAAAGAAGCCATATCAGGGTTTCACATTCTTATAAGCTCAAAAATACTAAGACAAATTACTCATGAAAGGTCATAGTAAGCGGCTGGTGTTGTAAAAGGCGAGCGCCTTGGGGCTTGCCCAAGGCACACTACGTGGGGCTGGCGCCTGAAAAAAGGCGCCCAGGCGCCAAAAATAAACCTGCAATGTAGTTTCCATTTTTCTCCACGCCAGGCGCGTACAGAAGAACATAGAATAAAAGAGTAAAAACTCTCCTCACATGAGGTTATACATGTGAGGAGAACACATGTGAAATAATAAGAAGCTTATTCATCCATATTAATTAATTAAGACAACACATGTTGGGTCCGGTGTATGGAATATTAAAAATTAACTTCCAAAATTTGGAAAAATATGGTTCAATTGTAAAGTGAGCTATACAGCAGTCCCTCAAAAGTAAGGTTTTACCAGTCTAGGCATTTTGCCACACAGGCTTCAATATCTGCTGTACAAGTTCCTATATGTATTCTCATACCATAGAGCGTACTTTCAGAGATGGTTCCCAACACCCTTGCAGCCAAACTTTGAACTTTATCATTATCAAGATTAATTAAATCTTTCAAAGACCAACGGCATGAGATCTAACAGTTGCCATAACGCTCTGCCAGCATGCTTCATGAAACCCTTTGAAGCAGCTACACAGCTTCCTGTACTCCACCTTCTGATGTCTAAAACCAAGATAACATTTCGGCAGTTGGAAACTATTCTACTTAGAAATACAATGTATCGAAAGATGTAATAAGAATATAAACCTGCAAACTGAAAGAAGGTCTGCCACCAAAGGATCAACCTTGTACTAAGAGCACTAAGCTTTCCAAGTGCAAGAGATGCACTAGAACGCACAGTCCTGTAATTTTAACAATTTAGTAAGAAAAGGCATAGAAGAATTCTGAAGTCTTCATTTAACTGACACATTCCACCTTGGCCAACGAGTTACCAAATGCATACAGTATCACGAAATAACGAAGAGGGACATGTTGCATCAAGAGCTCACGATTTAAAAACTCTGTACAACCTAGACAAAGACCAATCGACCATAGCTAGAAGTTCACACATCCATACATAAAAATGGGAACACAAATGAAATCAATGGAAGTGCTGCATATACTTTACAGAAGAAGATTAGACAAGTAACCATTCTCATTAAGAAAATTAGACAAGTAATCATTTTCATTAAAAAAATCACAAATTGGCATCATAATATGGAAGAAGATTTTTGTTAGACGCCAGAACAGAAAATTAAATGACCCCTAAAATTGAAGAAGCCACAAAACAAGCATGCCCCACATCAACGTTTGTATTATCACAGATATACCTGAGGAAGATCGGAATCAACGGCTGAAGAGCCTTCGGGAGACACAGTCCAGGTATAAGAACATGCTCTCCCTGAAATCACAAGTAGAACATGAATCACAAGAGCTCAAAACTTCAAGAATGTCAAACTAAATGACAGCACCGTGGTGAAAATTAAATGTATATCCATATTTATAGGTGAAAAACTTGAGCTTTAAACTGTACCTTTCTTTTTCTACGTTCCTTGTCTCTAGATGTAGATATAGCATCACGTACTAATTTTATATAAGATGGGCAATACTTTTTTGGAATGGAACCAACAACCCTTGATAATGCTTCCAGGCAACCTGTTGGTTAGAAAATAAATTGGTTAGAAATAAATTTCAGTATAGCTACAACGAAGATTTTGCGACCATTTAATTCCAAGCTATATGATTGTACCGCAACAGTAGCGGAAATCCAATCGCTAAGCAAAACAATAAGAGTTGATATCATCTCTGGAGCTTCATCAACCAAGTAGAGCTTGCTGTTTTTAAAGAAGTACCCTATCAGATATGATGAACCTCTTCTGATTAAAGCCTGAAGAAATTGTAAACAAGAAAGAAAAAACATTAGACTTAAAAATATTAGGAGCAAGAAGACAATTACAAACAGAGAAGAAAGCATAGCAAACCCACCTGGTTATCACCAACACCTTTAAGAAGCTCGGAGATCAAAAACTCAACACCTTCCTCATCAATGACCAAAACAACTGTCTCTGCAGACTTCTTTGCTAAATTTGGATTTTAAAACGGGAAGTTAAATGGTGAAAAAGAGCAGTAATTAATTTCTAAATATGAAGAGTTATCTAGTATCTTTTGTTAACTTAAGTATCTTCATCCACATATAGCTTCTAATAAAATATCTATGAGATCCATATTCCAGGTCCCAGAATGAGGTTTCAATCTGTAGTAGACACAACAGGTGGGAGGCAGAACAACAAAAACCAGGAGCTGACTGGCATAATTATGAGCAGATATCTTACCATGTCATCATCACCCATCGAGGTATTAATGCTGGAAGAATGGTTCCAAGATGAAAGGAGGCCAGATCCAGCAACTTCTGCACAGCTCCCACAGCATGTGCATTAAAAGCGCTACAAATAAAAACGGCTTTAAAAATATAGGAATTTCTCAAACGCAATCTGCCAAAATGAAATCGGGAGACGGCGACCTATTACGTAAGAGGATGATGAACCAGCTTGGAAGTATAATGAGGTAAAACAGCCATTTTCCAACGCTAAACGGACAATGAAATAATTATTATTAAGAAAAGAAGTTGGGGACATTATGCAAAATACTAATGTCATGGGCAATCTAAAGCAGCCACAGAAGTCTGCCAAATGGAAAATGGTCTGGCACTTAAATATTGCAGCCACCAAATAGCTTGGGTATGGACAAATTGATAATTTTGTCGATTGGCCCTAAACACCCTTGTTGACTCAATACACCACAGCACTAACAAAGTGATCGACTCTAAACACCCAAGCATTAATATACCGAATATGGTGTAGTGTCAAGCCCAATGTTTCTTGCTTTGCTGCCTTATTTACGTAATGGGTCACACAGGAAGCAACAGCCACGAATACCCTACCTTAATTGCGTGCATTCCAGCATTCTGCATCACGAGACCTTGTTAGATTGCATGATTCTTATATCTCCCGAAAAGATCAAAAACACATTATCTAAATAGACAAGAAGCTTCCAGTTATTGGGATTCATATTCTCTCTTCAGTTCCTCAGAGTAATGTTCAACAAATAATGCCTCACAAGAGTAGTCAATACCTAGCGGTTCGGTCTCTTGCTAAAGCTAAAGGTCCAGCAGTACCTAGTGATTCAGTCTCTTGAGAACAAGTAACTTCAATCCCGAGCTTCGAAACCTTTCAAGAAGTGGGCATCACCTGCAAAATCAGACAAATTAACCAAAGCAAGCCATTTGCACCATACAGAAACTTAGTCAAGGGATTTGAAGATGATTTTCACCATGGTAGGTAGTTGATGGCTTTACAACTTCAGTAACTCCAATGGCAAAACAAACCCCAAATCTGTAACCTCCTAATCAACAAAAAGTAACGAACTTCAGCAAACAATACCCCATCAGAAACACTGTAATCAAAACACTTGGATCTTCAATTCTAAAATCAGAAGAGAAAAAATCTTCAATTCTCTAAACACTTGGAGATTAGAGAATTTACCTTCCGTTTTTTTTCTCATCTGTGTCGTCGTGATTTGTTGTAGATTAAGAAAATGATCTAAGATTTTCTTTGTTGTCATCAGTGGCTTCTTGGATCTTATTGTTAATCAATCGGAGTGGATAGTGGCGATTCAGTGAATGAAAAGAAGACTGCAAGGATAGAAGAGTTCCGCCGCTGGAAAAGGAGGAAAGGAGGTTGAAATGAAACGAAGTAAAGGATTAGGTTAGTTTCTAGCGATGCACCTCTGTGCGATGGACGTGTGCTGAATTTGTGTAGAATTTTGGGACAGGTCATCAATCTGTATGACCTTTTTTTTATTTCTGTTGTGTAATCTTGTGTTTATCATCGGATCAATGCGTAATGGATGTACAGAGATGTGATGAGTGATGTGAGTGAGGAATGCAGTATAATTGTTTATCTTACCAGTCCTCATATAAAGAGATGAGGATTAATATGTATTGAAGACATGTATTTCCTTCAAAAAAAAAACAAAAAAAAAAAAAAAATTGTTTATCTTACCTAACATTTTGGATAGTTTTAATTTATTTAAAACTAATGAATTTGATTCGGTTTGGTGAAACTTTTAATCAAATAACTTTAAGTTCTTCCCAAATCGAAAGTATTGAGGTGGATCATTTTACGAACTAATGAATTTGATTCGGTTTTGGTGAAATCTCTAATCAAACAAACTTTTAGTTCTTCCCAAATCGAAAGTATTAAGGTGAATCCCATAAATGGTTTTGCATTTTTAATCCATCATGGGGTTGACCAAAAGAGAAAATCGAACCGACAGAAACATTGAATCGTTAACACACCATATTATACCGACTTTCAATTTCCTAAAATCACTAGACCTTTAGCTGTTTGTGCCTTAACCCTTCATGCGCGCTTTATCTAATGTGCATAGTTATTATACTTCAATTTAATACACCCCACAATCTCACCCGATATCCATCTTTTTGATTGATGTCTCTAAGCATATCCAATATAATTGAATGGAAAACTTAGCGTAAAAGAGTTACATGCTCAAAATGGTTTTGAGTAAAAGCTAGATCAAGTTTACAACAATGAAAGAGTGATCTGAGTTTTGGACAATGGAGATTTTATTTGGGACTTTCATACTTGGATTGAGAGAAGTGTGATTTCCCGTTTGTGTTTTCTCAAGTTATGCTAAAATGTACTTGTAATGATTGAGATTTTACTTGTGCATTCTGGCTTATTTATCAACCTTCGATACGATAAAAATCGAAAGAATATTAGTATTAATCTGGATATTGTTATCGACTTATGGTAAGTGGTCATCAAGGATAACACCATGAACATCAACAGTGTTCCGTTGAGAATTTCGACTTTATTAAAAAGGTCATTAAGAACAAAGATGACGACATCTCTAGATTTTAATGTTCCCTCAAATATTCTAGCTGTAATGAATCATAAAAATTAAAATTAAAATCAAAGTATATAGTTGTTAATGAATTATGAAAACACTAGAACAGGAATATGACAAGAGGCGATATGTAAAGGTCTAAGCATATTTCATAAGATCGATTCAATTGTAAAATCGAACCAATTTGTATTGGAATCTATTTATGTAAATTTCCAAGAATACCCAATATGTTTTTGGTTTATTCAATTCCATATTTTTATCAACCGATTTCACCAGATTACCTTGAAGCTCGGCCAAATTGGATCATTGCCAATAAATAAAACATTATCCCGACGAAGAATCCAAATTGAACAAAGTAGGGTGGAATAATAGTGAGATAATGCAGGAAATTTATGGTGAAATTCTGGGATTACTCTTAACAAATAATGATATCAACTTTGAAACGAATTTCGTGTAAAATTGAAGAAAGTGAAAATTGAATCATTTTGATTTGAGGAGATTGCATGAGTTTGGATAATCATATTCATAAGTTGAAACTTTAGTTTTAATTTAGATTGAAGCAATTCAAAATTTTCTTATAAAATTTAATCGAATTCGAGGCAATCATAAATTTAAGTTTCTAATTTTCTTTATAAAATTTTCTTATGAACCGAAAAACAAAATTGAAAACAGTAGGAGGGAGCAAACCCATTTTCACATTATTATAAATTAAGTTTCTAATTTATATTTTGGGTTATTTTGTTTTTGGTACTTAGGTTTTGTCCAAGTTTTGAATTTGGTCAACATTTGTCCAACCTTTGGTGTTTGGTACTGAAAAGACGTTGACCCCAGCTTGGACCACGTTAAATGTTGACTGCTTAGTAATTATAAAAAACATTAAATAAAATCTAATAACTAAACAAATATACCAATGTACCCTTGACTTCACATATTTACACAATTATATAACTCTCTTCACTGTCTTCTCTATCTCCTAAGTAGAGAAGCAACTTCTCACCAACTTCTCAATCATCCAAATTTCTCTTCTCTTTGTTCAACCAATTTATCACTAAACTAAATCTCCGTAACTTCAACAATCCCATTTCTAATAAAACCCCACACATCAATCAGGCATAATCCATATGAAATACTACACATGAAATCAGTCTTCAATCGTTACAGATCCATCCACCATTGATATCAAGTCTCGAGAATATAATCCAGCTACCAACCTTTTCCCTAATTGATTTGTTGAATCAATTCCACCAAATTCAGATTCATATCTCACCGCTTGACCAAAACGAACATCAATTCTTCACTATCATTCAACCATAAGATCATTCATACATCAAACCCTAAAACCACAAGAGCATCCCCACTTCCTTTGAAATCAATCAATTGACACAACCCCTAAATTCATCGCTCACACTATGAAACCCTAATTTCACCCATTGTTAAAAATCCCAAAAATTGATATCAACAAATGCCGCTGTATCCTCGACCAAGACCAGATCTCAAATCAACCGTCATCGAATCAGCCATGAACATCAACAATATCTTTTCAAAACCGATTCAAATAAAACCTCATTAACACTTCAATTTCGCTTAGAACTCAAATATGAGGCAAACCCATCTTCGCTTCTTCTTTCCTCAGAATTTACTGCTAACAAGTAATCGGCTCTTGCAGTTTCAACCCTAACGCTTCTCCTCGCCGTTCCGCAGCTTAAATCCCCATAACAAATTCACATCATCGATTAACAATGCCTTCAGCCGACACCGTTTTTGTTAGCAACAAAACCCTAACCAATTTCATCATCGAACCTCATCAATTAATTTCACTGAGAGTTCATCTCAAGAACTTTAGATTCAATATTTCGCACGTATCGACCCCTCTGGCGTACTTCATCTAAATCTTTTATTTTTCAATCTAATTTCATCACACCCCTCCTCGCAGCTTTCGTCGTACATCATCTCGATTTCAAGCACTTTGGATACAAGATGGTTCATGGGGTTATGCTTGTGATTTTTGTGGAGGCGTAAGAAGATGAAATAGAAAATAGATTAGGTTTTTAGAGACCGTTGGTAAAGTGAAAGGGTATAACAAAGATCTCTAGACTAATAATTAAATTTTATACGTTTTTAATAATTATTAAACTAAGTCAAAATTAAATGAGTCAACGCAAGTCAACGTTTTTTCCACCAAACACCAAGCCGACAAATGTTAGACAAACTCAAAACTCGACAAAATCAATACCAAAACAAAATAACCCTTATATTTTTAGTTACAGATCATGTTACAAAATATATATATCTTGTTCTAAGTTAGTTTAACTATAAACTTTATAGTTTTTCCAATCTCACTCTCACCTTGGCCTTCAAGGATATACTTAGGAATTTACATTAATTTTTCTAACTATAACTTCTCTATTTTCATTTTAATGCTTAACATTTGCACCTTCTATGTCAAGCATCCATGGTAGTTAAAATAATTCTTGTTATGTAATGGGGCATATGATTATCTATGCCTTAAACAGGTAGCAAATGCATGCTAAGGAGGACATACTTTCCCCGAGGTTGAGTCATCAATGCCACATGTGATTATATCAAATCTTTGGAGGAAGCTACAACTTCTTGATTAAAAAAAATAGGTTTATACACCTAGGGATTTATATACAATTATGAGGTGGATTTGAAGCCTTATTTCTCCGTATTTGGTTTAATCTTGTTTTGTTAGTATAGTCATGCATCTTGGTCATCCGACTACCTATTAGTTCAAATTATTATTTGTCCGGCATTTTGGATTCGGTCCTAAATAACCGCATACATAATTTCATAATAGAATCCACTTTTGTTAATGAAATCATACTCCGCATTGATGTAATTTTTTCTTTTTTCTTTCAAAAAGTAAGGTAATGCATTTATATCATCTAGATGCTCTAGCAGATAAACTCGCCAAGAAAAAAATTTTGTTTCAAAATAAGAAACTTTTCAAACGATACGATGCTCTAGCTATAAACTCGCCAAGACAAATTTAATTGTTTCAAAAGAAGAAACTTTCAAACTCTAATCTTTAGTACTTAATTAAGAAACCAAGAAACTTGGTAGTTATCATATCCAAAATGGGGAAAGCTACCAATTAACCACACCAAAAAACTAATGTCTTGGTACAAGTGTTACCTAAAGACTAACTTGTGGCTACACATAGTGTCTTTAAGTATTTACCTTCAGTGTACTTTGTAGTTGTCACAGTCTCGTGGTCGAAAGCTACTAACAACGCCAATAATTTGATGGTCAAGGAGGTATCTACCAACAGTGCCAAGGTGGGTAAGACAAAGGGCAAAAGATATGTACCTTTTAGGTACGTTTTGTGCCCAAACATGATGGTTGAGGCTAATAAACAACAAATACGATATTTCGGTTGTTGGTTGTTCATGCTAAAGCCTTCCACCCACTATCGTTACCGGAAAACCTGGTGGTTAGACATTTCCACCATAGTTGTCTTTAGTTACAAACAATTGTTGCCAAGAATTCCACTAACCGAGTTGGTAAGAAAATAGTCGCTAAAGCCAAGTTT
>JAJJWW010019279.1:0-105459 GCA_023531295.1 Papaver armeniacum | reverse complement strand
AATAGACCGATTAAAACCAGAAAAAATAGGTTTTGAACATCAAAATCAGATAACTACGCCCCTCGGGGTGCTACTCCCCGAACCCCCGGATAGTGGCAAACAATTAATGAAAATTTCCAACAAATGCCTAAGCATGGTTTTTTGGTTGAATACCATGCCGACACCAAGCTTTTTCAAATTTGCAACAATGGTGGATTCAAAGAAAAAAAAATCAAATTTTCAACCTCTTAGCAACAATTCTCTCTTCACAATCATCCTCCACTTTCACCAAAAAAAGTTCTCTCTCAAATTTTTTTCCCATCTTTCTACTCTCATCTCATTCACCCAAATACAAATACACACTAATCATTTAACAAATACTTAAGATTTTTACTAATTATTATTAACCACTAAACCTGATTAGTGAGGGATAGATTAGGATTTAAAAAAATACTTAGATAAGGGGTGACCCCGAATTGATATATGGATCCAGTTTTATATCCCCCAATTTCGCGTTCTTTCATTAGCTATCCACAAAACTGAATTGAAATTGGTTGGCTATTGATGTTTATAGCTTGTTTGGATACATATCTAGAAATAGGTTTTCTGCTTTTAGAAATCAAAATAGAAGAAATTAGTCTGGGTATAAAATTTGAAACGACTTGTATAAGAAAAAAATAAATTTTTTTAAGCAAAATATTTCTGCTTCTAGCATACAAAAGCGCTCTAGTCCTCAAAGTGTCAATTTGATTGTGCTATCGGTAAGGCTCATCGGCGATCTTCATTTAATTTTATTTTTATAAGCAATAAACATAGGATTATATATGTCCATCCCTATGGTCCTTACATAGAGAAGACATGAGCAGAGATAAGGGGTACAGACCAAGCAATATGACTAACATTTGTTTTATCCCACTAAGCTAGATCGTGAGCAACTCCATTTGCAAAACAATTAACAAATACAAAGGCTATAAATTTAAACTTGGAAATCAGGATTTTAATGCAATGGGTTCTCTGATCTCCCATGAAGGTCTTCTTGTTTATTTGCTCCAAAATAGCTAATGCATCACTCTCAACAATGATTCGATCACGTCTCTTCTCCAAAGCCACCATCAAAGCATCTCTAATTACTCGAGTCTCTGCTTCTTCTGCAGAAAAAACAAAACAAGTAACAATGTGGTTTTAATAGAGCTCAACATCATTGAATTTGCTCTTGCTAGAATAATAGCTGGTTATTATGATTTCGTATTATGGACTAAATCATTTCGGTTTGTCCAAATGGACCACATCAAGCACGCAATCAATGGAAAGTTATCGGCTCTATCAGACGCATCTTTATAATGATGGAGCTGAAGCCAAAATCTAACCTACTGGTGCAAGGTAAAATTTTGAAACTAAGTAGTTTTTACATTTCCAAGTCTCCAAACTCTAGTAAGACAATTGCGGGTTACTAGGGTATACATAATTGTTTCATATTTAAATTTGCATCTTGGGAAACTAAAATCAGATATGTGGATGCATTTGTGAACAATTTCATCAACTAGAAGAGCTCCTTTCAAAGATTTCCAAACAAATAGTTGAATTCTTGCAGGTAGATTACATTTCCACACAACCACCCATAATTCAGAATTATAGTTGTCACCATTAACATTTAGGAAAATAAGAAGATTCAATGTTGAAGTTACCATCCTTAGATGGTAGCCACACCCTTCTATCTTTAGAGGGTATAATACGAGGGGATTTGTTCAAACTTCTCTTGCATACATCACTTAAATTTCCCAAGTTCTAGAATTATGATTTATCAATTTATAATTACTTAAATATTATTACATGAAACTAATTGGAAGCCTACCAAGCTAAGCTCCAACGACATACTACTACATTAATTGAACAGGTTCTTGTGCTAACCTACCAAATGAGCCTCATGGGTAACCTAGCCAAGGGAGCCGAAACGGCGGGAGGGGGGGCTGAGATTGTGTCACAAGGGGGGCAAACTAACACTACCTTCCATGTTAATTCCTACAATATTACGCCATTTGGGACTCGAACCTGGGACAACCTGGAGCGCATTAAACTTTAGGGAACGGGGATGACCTGCTGAGCTAGTATTGAGTTTCCTTTTCCCACCACCCACGAGATAAATGGTTTGATATTACCCATGGTACGGTGAAGGCACTTCCAAGCCCAAGGGGCTTTTTCAAGGAACTTAGAATTGGGCACTTCCACACTGGAATAATATTTTGCTTTCTGCACCTTGGCAAGGAGGGAGTTTGGGTTTTCCACCATCTTCATTGATTGGCTATCAAATACTCGTACTAGATTTAACTTTGATTGTGCTGTTATTTTTATAAAAATGTTGTAGAAGATGATGTTCTCTACCTCCATTTTATCTAACCCATAATTTGATTATGTTTGTTTTTATTTGAGCATTATTACTTTATCAGCTGATTAATTAACAAAATGAAGTAGAAGTTGGGAAAGCACTTGCTGAAGCATTTCAATGCTCTTGTCAACATAGAGGATCTCTTCATTACCACCAAAATAAGATTTACAAAAGACTAGAAAATTTGTTTAAAACTTTCAGATCTGGAATTCAGACCAAGGGCATGTTATTGAGGCTTGTAAACACGGCTTTGGAAAACTTAAGTTAGATTATCTGGATCTAACTTAAGAATACCCTGCATATGGAGGATCCAACTTAGCTTTATGCAAATTGCAAAATTAGAGCTTCTGCCTGCACTAGATCCCTGGTCCTTTTGAGATTTCCAGATTTGCTAAGCATTCTCCAGATTTGTGAAACCCATGCCTGCTACAACATACTAGAAGTATGAAACATCTACATTAAGTTTAGGCCAGTTACATGGAGGTGGAATTCACATACATAAACGAGAGTTTCTGCTGCTACATCAACGAACACCAGGAATTTTTTTTATCATAAAAAAAAAAAAAAAAAAGAGAAATATTCTGTGAAGCATTTTAACCACATTCTTTTGCTTTTTCTTAAGAAAGATAACTACGGCTGCTCTGTTAAAAGGCCAAAGCTCTATACAGAGAAAAACAGAGGATAACATAGGAAGAAAACAAACTGGGACATTTTTAGTCGAGCATGTTTGACCTTACATAATTCCACACATCTCTAGTAAATCATATGTGCATGTACTTCTAGAAGAAACAAATGCAACAAACTTAGTACTGACTGCTCTGTTAGAGTTACTGCTCGGTGATACCCTCATAAGGTGAAAAAACAGAAAAATATACATTGGTGCCATTGTTGTTAAACTCAATGACATCCCAGCAACTCTTGTGTTAAACAGAAAACCGTTACAACTGCCGAACATGAAATGTGCAGATTACTACTCCCTCCGTTCTTAAATAATAGGCTGGTTTCATGTGTAATTTGTACATGAAACCAGCCTATTATTTAAGAACGGAGGGAGTACAATTATTAAAAAAATCAACTTAACTAGCCAGAATTGAGCAGAGTAATAAAAAATTCCAGTATTATAAAAGAGGAATACTACCAATAACAGACTAAGCTACCATGGAAAGTAAAGTCCTAAAAGAAAAAACAGTCCTACCAAATTCTGTTGTCCTGTGAGATAGGCTGATCAATTCCTTGGATGGCCCGATTCAAACAGTCCATGACCAGATTAAATTCTTATTCAACTATGCCCAAATGGAAAGAACATAGATACTTGCAAAAATAAAGATTAAAAAAGCATCAGTCACCTAATGTTGCTGCATGGGCATGATTGCATTAGCTTCCTAGAGACCAGTTGTTCAAACTGCATGACTAAATCTGGAAGCAATTATCAACATTCAGAAAACTGCAGACACTGATTGAGGGATGGCGAATTAGATATTCAGATTTCAGATCTGCTTTTTTTTGCAAGCCAAAATCTGTAGTCAAATAGATTTGTTTCTTGTACTACAAAAGGTGGGAAAATGTGGTTAGCAGACAATTAGCTTGGTTGTAGTAGTTCATGTTCTTCCTAACACCCAGCAATTTTCCTACTTGGCTCTAATGTTCTTACAGCATTTACTGATTAATAATGACAAACTCTAGAATTGCTGGATATTCAGACTAAAAAAAAAAAAAAACTGCCACAAAGTTAAATTGATGAATATAAAAAGAGACTACCAGTTAGCTTTATATGACACTAAAATGTTTATGCAATGAATAAAAATAAGATTAGTTCAGCAGCTCAGCGAGATTATTAGTTAATATGGGTATCCAGGGATCTCATCTTGCTAGCTGCTCCGCCATCAAAGCACAAGTTTCTGCCTTCTCCATCTCAGCTCAGCTCACTCCATAATTTTTATATCTTCTTCTGCTAATCCTTTCAATGAAACTAAGGTCTTCTTGTAACAAATTACTTGATTAAATGCACCAAAGTTCACAAGCTTCTTCGAGGTTGAAGCTACTGGGTCATATGAGAGACCTATCACCAAAACATAAAACACCACCAGTTGTACTTATCAAATTTTCCAGCTGAATCCCTTGCTTTAGAGTTCTTGAACCGATAGTGCACTTGAACTTTAATCTGTTTTATCACTTTATAGATATCCAAGATAACTATAAGCTTGTTTGGGCGCATTCATATTGTCCAACAAAATGCACCAGGTGCAAGTAGCGACCACCAAAGCACTAAACCAGCTAACAAAAGGTTTTTTTTGCCCCTTTACTGAGAGTCTAAAGATGGGTCATGGGTGTATGTTGGAAAAGTTTAGTTAACGCGAATCAGTGACAAAATCAGGATTGCCAAATTGGGTGCGTTTAATAAAGGAAAAGTAGTTTTGATCAGGAAAAAAAAAATCTGGCTGTAATTGGGCCGGACTCCGCTACACTGTACTCGTTTATGCAACTCGGTGCTTTCTTAACCCGTCTCAGAATTCTATATATCTATATATAAGCAAACAAACATTCCTTTCCATTGGTATTGAAAAAACACTCTCGATCTCTCCACGACCAAAATCCCCAATCCTTCGAACCCTAGAACTGAGTAAATTTCTTCTTCTATCTGTGAATCCCTTTTCGTTAATGTGGTATTCCAAGGATCTCCCAACAGACGTTCTACTGGACATCATAACTGGTTTACCAGCTGAATCGATTCTACACTGCAAATCAGTATGCAAACAATGGAGAGATCTTGTTTCTCATCATCCATTATTCTACCCAATGTATTTAACTCGGCGCGATGATTTTGATTCTGGTAAGTTAAGTTTCCTTGTTAAATTTGAGAAGCGACTTTACTATTTTGAGTATAATGATGATGAGACACCAGTTCACACTCACAGAGTTAGAAGGATCAATTTAACCCCTCCATTTGATTGTGATTCTTATAAGATTCTTGGGTCGTTTAATGGTTTAGTCTGTCTGTATGATTGGCCGCAGCATTCTTACTGTATTTTCAACTCCATGACAAGAGAATACGTTATACTTCCGGAAATTAAGAGAGATTCTGATGATCGGATACATTCGTGCGGATTTGGTTACCTTCCTTCAACCAATGAGTATAAAGTTGTTGAATTGTATATATTCTCGAGAGAACCTGCTTTTCTAGAGGTTGTGGTATACACTCTTGGCAGTGGCAATGGGTGGAGAAATCTTGGGAGTAGGTTGAAATATACATTTCCCGTATTTTATGCTGAACCTGGTGCATATGCAAACGAAGCTCTTCACTGGAGGGATAATACAGGAGATAGGGTATTGATCTTTGATTTGACTGTCGAAAAGTTTCGTCAACCTATTTCCGCACCTCCTAGGCCACAATTCTGTTGGGGCCATTTTACTCTAGGGGAGTTTGGTGGCGTTCTGTATGCCAAATATTACGTTATAGGCACACATTGTGATGTATGGTTATATAAAGAGAAGAATGATAATTTTGGCATGAAACGATTGGATTGGAGTAAAGAATTTCAGCTTCCCAAACCGGAACCATTCGCCTTTACTAAGTGCGGTGGTGTTTTATGTTTCAGCGGTAGCTGTCTCAGTATTTACGATGCAAAAGCTTTAACCTCGATAAAGCTTGTGGATTGGGGTACATGGTATCGTCAAATAAATCAAGTAATCACACACAAGAACACCTTGGTTTCGTTAAAAGAATTAGGAGAAGAAGATATAAAATTATTGGAGCCAGCTAAAAATTGAAATTGAGGAGACAGGAAGCCATGATTGGATGGCAAAGCTGCTAGCATGATGAGATCCATGGATACACCGTTAACTGGTAAGCTTCAATGGGATTCTGAATTAGTATTATGTATATTTATATGGGTTTCAAGTTGAACTTGGTATTGCATAAACCCTTTAACATTATCTGATGAGTATTATACAAAGTTACTGACACTGTTAATCTATTTTTATGTCATCATTCTCATGTTTATGGCAGTTTTCTCTTCTATTAAGTTACAGATTTTTTAATGTGCATTTTGTTGGCCATCTAATGTAATTGCAATCTCAGGATGTGATGCATCCTTTAGTAATTTGTTTCATGTTTTCTCATCGGAATTTAGTAAGTATGTGGAAGCCAAAATTAGGAGAAGAAGATATAAAAATATTGGAGTCAGCTAAAATTGAAGAGCCATGAAAGCCGTGGTTTGACGGCAAAGCTGCTGGCAATATGGGATCCCTGGATACGCTTATGAACTGGTAAGCTTCAATGGGCTCCTGAAGTAGTATTATATATGTGTACATGAGTTTCAATTTCAACTTAGGATATTGCATGTATAAACCTTTAACATGTCTTAATGGGTATTAGAGAAAGATTACTGTTACTGTGATGCATATTGGAGTCAGATAATTATATGAAACCAAAAGAGTGGAAAGTGGGAGCTTTCTCAGAAGTTTAAGGGAATCTCTCTTGTTCTTACTTAGCATAATCTATAGATGATTTTAGAGCAACCTGTTCGGATCTAAGAAGTGAGAGCATTCTCAGAACTAAGAAGTGAATCTGTTTTGTTTAACATGATGGTTAGATAATTCTGGAGTCCAAATTTGAACCTACGCACGTTATGGTAAGGTTCAATTACTTCCATATCAATAGAATTGGATGTCTGAATAGGAAACTACACTTAAGTTTGTCATCATTCATCATTAAACTTCATAAGAACAATTGAGTCAAGTTGGCCGTGTTCTATGTGATAGCATCATAGGGATCATGATTTACGTTCTAACTTTGTCGCTAACCACAACCAAACCAAACAATGCTACATTTCCATCTGCATTGAAAAGCTTAATACCGGTTACATACCTAATATACTAGTACCGGGTTGAATGACAATGTTTCTGTTGGCAGTGGGGATTTTGTCATTTTCTTAGAATTGTAGTTATCCACACAAGTCATACCTGCATCCTCAGTTGGATCAATTTTCATATTGTTTGACTGCTTAGCATGTTTTTCCTGATTGTTATCCTCAGATGTTGTCACAAAGATTCCAATATGCATAATTTTTTTAATGTACAATAGCTGCTAGGGATGTAACCAAACCCGACAACGATGTTCACTTATTGAAGGCCCATAATGCCGTATATGTGACGTAGCCTATGTTGTAAAAGGCGCTGGGCAAGGCGAGGCGCCAAGCCCAGCGCCTAGCGCCTAGGGCGCCTAAGGCGCCCCAGGCGAGCGCCCGAAAAATAGAAAAAAACCATTTCAGGCATAATCTGGCGCCTAGGCGCTGCTCCAGCGCTTAGAGCGCCTTTGGTGCTTAAGCGCCAAAGGCGCTCGCCTTTCACAACATAGGACGTAGCAGTAGAAAATCTTATTCATGTTTGAATTCATTGTCATCATGCGATATATGTTGGTTTGTGTAGCCAATTCTTGTCTTTAGCAATCTCCGGAATACTGCCATTTTAGCTGTTCCGTATGCACACAAGTGACTTAGTTGACACAACTCTAGCTCCATTTTTCATGTTAATGTTGCACGTTCTCAGCAGAAATTGTTTATCATTCAATGACAATCTTAGTCTTAGCATCCAAATTCCAACTCCACATAATAGCCTCAAACTTAATGCAGGTGTTTTATACATAACTAAATGATAACTTTGCATATTTGGGTCTAATTTTATTTTATAAAATTATGCAGGAGAGTGCTTAGCAATGACTAGGGATCTAAAGTAGGCAGACTTGCATGTGTTTTAGCGCATTTTAAAGCACTACCAGCAATGCAAGAGAAGCATAATCATGGATCTATGTTACACTGCAACTTGTTAATTGGCGGATAATTCATAAGAATTTTCGTTGAACTCGATCGTTGGGCTTAGTTTGTCATAATGAATGGCCCGTCCGAAAAGAGCTTCATTAAAACGTTGTAAGTTGTAATTAGAAAATTGTGTGATGTCAAGTACCAGAGAAGAAGAAGAAGAAAGATTGAATGGATTTGGGGGATAAGTAACTTATTTATCTGCATACTAGGTCAGAAATCAACACTAGCTAGTGTTTTTGAAACTTTTTGTCAGCTTTGGTTCTTAATTGGGTGCTGGTGCTGACATACGAGAAGCTATGCCTGCTGCAGATAATAGAATCGTACTTGACGATATTGATGATAATTAAGCTGAATGGGTTTTGGGTTTGGTGGGATGCCCTGGATTTACTAGAAATATGTGGAATGTTAGGTCAAACATGCTCGACTCACCATGCCGAAGTTTTTATGTCATGTTGTTTGTTATCCTAATCCTATAAGAGATTTGGATTAAGAACCAAAGCTGCCTAAACACGGATGCACATCTGTGAATCTGTCATAAAGCTGCTTAGAACAAGATTCAGTAGGAGGCTTATTATTGCCGCTGGTGATTCAGGGTGGCACTTAACACACCATTTGAAGCAATGAACTTGTTTTTGCAGTTAAGAGAAAAGGGAAACTAAGCAATAGTTCAGTTAAATGATATCTGCAATCAAGTGCCTAAAAGGAAATGGCAATCTCTGGTGCAAATTACAGTAAACTTGTTGTAGTAGAATGATTCATTCTCTACTTTCATCTTTGATACCGAATAAATCAATAGAGTAGACAATATTAAACCACTTTTTTACAATGAAATAACGAGTTTGATACTTTGACCTGCTAGCTTGCTTGACTTTTTACATACAATCATTGAAGACCTAAAATATAGTTAAATCAAGCTTTACATTCGTGAAATATATTTTGAAATCCTCCCATATGTGCCAAAAGTACAAGTCATAGCTTCCATTTCCCCCGTATGTGCCAAAAGTTCTACATTCTGCCTGCTCTTGGTAGCTCTTCCTGAGATTTGGAGATCTTCTAAGCATTCTCCTGCACAATTTTGTAAAGTTAGACCGAAACCTGCAACATTAACATTCGGGAAAGTTTGAAACATCTGCATTAAGTTCGAGGCAGTTCAGTTGGAATTTGATTGCTGAGACTCTATGAGTTTTATTTCCATCATGATAATCTGCAGCATTAACATGAAAAATGGAATAGTTTGGGAGCCAGCGCTCTCAGAACAGTCTTGTGTACAGACTGAGAATCAATGTTATAAGAGAATGACAATATTCCAGATATTGCTAAAGAGTGGAACTGACTCCAAACCACACATATTGCATGGTAACAATGAATACATACATGAATAAGAGTTTCTACTACTGTATCACTTTTTTACAATTTCAGAGTTTGAAGTTGTTACCATGATTTCCACAGTTGCCCTTTTTGACAAACCCATCACCTTAATTGTAGCAGATGAAACCTGCAAGTGCGAATGGAACCAATCAGTTTGGTTTGGGTTATCTTACTTATCCTACAGATCACCATAGTCAGTTCTGCATAAAAACAATCAAATCCTAATATAGAGTGAAATAAATAACCAACCTGCATTAACCCTTAATAGAACAACTGGAGAAAGGTATGTCACGCTGCTTTCTCTAATGATCGAAGATGGCCACGGCCATCACACCGATCTAAAGCAGCTTTTATTTAGTTTAGAGAGGAGATAACATCATGCTGCATTTGAGAAGACGATGAATTGATGATGATTGTTGTTCCACCAGATTCCCATACAAAACAAGACCTCCATTTACTATATAACCCATTTGTATTCTCCACTACATGATTCAAGTCATCCATTTAACGTGAAACAGAGAGAGATGAGACTAGTTTAGCAGGAGATATTCCTTGTTTTAAAGGGGTGACTGAGTGATATGAAAGGCTCAACAATTATTTACTAGTATTTATGGGGTTCAACAGGGAAGTGTCATAAAATCTTATAGTTGGATTGGAGGATTCTACTGCAATAAATAAATAAATAAATCTAGTAGTAAGATGTACTAATGAACTTCTTGAGAACGTGTATTAGTATGATACTGTTGCGCATGGTCTGCGAGATGGGAAAACTCGTCAGGTACTTGATTAAGCGTGAAATAATACACTCTGAGCGTACAGTGACCTAGTATTTAGATTGTAGAGTTGTACCGAGTTGTTGTATTGTCATACTTATTGCGTAGAGGCCTATTTAATTAGGCAAGCTATGAGGAAATAGATAACGACTTGACGAGAGAGTACTTGCAATTTGACCAGACTAAAGCGGGATAATAAGACAAAACTACTCTGTCACTAGATATAACTTTTATAAAGAAAGACCAGTACAACACCACAACCTACACTGGCCTCAGTTGGGTAAGCAATAGTGAGACGAGACTACAAGATTATTTTCCCTTTATCCGTCACTTGTATGTGCGCCCAAGCCTGGTAGATAACTTACAATTCTTATTGATCAAAACAAAACAAAACAAAACAAAAAACAAAAAAAAAAGATAACTTACAATTCTTCAACCTGGCGAGATTGGGGTATACCCAAACTAATTGGGGTATACCCAATGAGACAGAGACATGTGTGTCATTATTAAAAAGTGTGATTTTACTTTAATACCCTTGAACTAATTAAATTTTCAAAATAAACTCATTTCTTAATTTCATTAACCCTAAAATTAAAAACTAACCAACTCTTAATCTTCTCTTCTTCTTCATCTTCATCTTCCATCAACCAAAGCCATATAAAAATCTTCAACTTTGATTTTTCAAAAAAATTATTGACTCTAACAAATGAAAAGAAAACTATAAATGATGTTTAAACTCAAACCCATCATTGTGTTGTGTGATTTGATTGTTATATTAGGTTAGAAATCGAAAATTATGATTTCTCGTGTTTTTGGCCTAAGCAAGGTCGTAGCATGCATATCTTGCCGACTTTTCATAATAGTAAGTGGCGTGTTTTGATCAGAATTTTTCAACAACCGTGAGGTATTTTTTGAATACCTTGCCCAGCCAAATATTAGGAAGGGTATTTTTGAATACCTTCTTACTAAAAATAAATTTAAGGGTATTTTTGAATACCTTGCCACGCCAATAAAATTTTTATGTCATCTCATGTATGTCAAAAACAAAAGTCGGCAAGGTTGACGATGAAGATCATGCTTGCGGCCACTTTTGGCTCGTGGGCGAGGTCGACGATGAAGATCTTGCCGGCCACTTTTGGCCTAAGATGATCTTCATTAGTCGACCTTGCCGATTTTTCATACTTTCAGAACTGAAAGTGTTAATTTATTCTTTGATTTTGAGTATGATTTCATATAACAGATTTACGATCCCCTTTTTAGAAGTATTTCGGTTGTGTGTTTCATTTTCGTTGCAAGAGATATTCTCAAAAAAAAAAAAAAATCATCAAAATCATCCCACAAAAGTTCAATTAGAAACAAAATTTCATAACTTTAAATTCATAAGTTTTAATCTATTCGATCAATTTAAACTTAATTAATTAATCTAATCAAAATTTTAGGGTTAATTAAACGAGGGCAATTTTGCCATTTTGAAAATATTTGGTTAAGGGGTGACCTCTTTTACTTCAAAATGACCCTATTTTGTCTCATTGGGTATACCCCAATTAGTTTGGGTATACCCCAATCTCGCTGGAGTTCTTCAACGCGCGTTCATTTATGTTTATTTTTTGAAATTCTTAGAGCACGATGCTTTCTCAAAATCACAATCTAATCTAAACATCCCTTGCAAACAAAACCAGTGTTGCGCTCCATGTAGACTGTCCTTGCCCCCATTTTCTACATCACTCTCTTTTGGCTAAGTCCTATGGGCTAGATTGGACTGTTAGATTGGCCAAAAAGTGTTGCGAATCATGAAAAAAGTCTGGGAAAAAAGTTAACACTCTTTCTGGCTACTTCTCTCCCTAGCATTTGCTCGCAGTCGAACTATCAGCGAGATTGAAACGCTGAATAGTGCGGCGCTCAAAAAGTGACACAAACGCTGGATTATTCGGCGTTATGCGAATAGTCCAGAGAATAACGCCGAATAGTTAGGTGCTAGGATGGACGTTGTTCCATTCGGCTGCTCGATCGAGACGCCCTCCATCCAAATAGCTTGACCCTTTTTTTTAACTAACGACAATTTTTTTCAGAATTCCATTTCTACATGTTTGGCAATTTGTTTCAATCGTATTTTGTTTCAAAATTTGGAAATTTATCAAAGTAAATGTAGCCGTTTGAGAATTTGTAATCTTCCATTACATTGCAAAACAAAGTTACAATGTTTTTTGAAGAAAACAAAAAGTACATTGAGATTGAAATCCTACTTCTAAATAACTTAAAACAAAAAAAAACTACATTGAAATTGAAATCCTACTTCTAAATAACTTAAAACATTAAAAAGTACATTGAAATTGAAATCCTACTTCTAAATAACTTAAATTATCACTTTAGTTTAGGGGATAGGGTCCAAACCATAACGGGCTAAAATCTCGTTCTTCCATATTTTGTAGATGAGTCTCTCAAATTCTTGTAATTCATCCAAGGGTTGTCGTATGATCTTAATTTCCGATTCTTTTTGTTGCGTTTGTGCCAAGATTGAAGAGCTTTCCATGTTCTTCCTTAGATACTCTTCCTCTTTTTCATATTTGGCCTCTCTTTGTGCTTGTGCGTTTTCAAGAAGTTCGATGAGTTTATCCATTTTTTCATCTGATTTCTGCGATGCTTTAGCCTCACGAGCCTTTTTCTTTGCTTGATCTCTACCTTCACTTCTAACATCATCGGTTTGTTCGAAATAGCGTCTTCCTTGATATGTACGAGGTTTCAGAATTATGAGTAGATGAAGTGCTACCAAACCTTGCCGTATTTTGCAAATCTTCATCCATATTATCATCTTCATTTTCTTGAGTAGCTTGAGTTTGTTGACTAGGTTGAGTGGAAGTACCGACTCCATCATCATTATTCACCGCCGGGTTGTAATCGGGTTGATAAGTCTTCGTGATCCGAAAACCGATTCGTACCTCCAAAGTTTTCCGATCGATGCTTTCCAGAATTCTGTTTTCCACGATGATACTGGGAAAAAATAAAAGGAAAAATTTAGAGAAAGAAAGAAAGACAACAAAATGGAAGAAAGAAAAAATTAAAAAAATTGAGGTACTTACATAATCCGCCTCCCTACCATCCCCGTAGGTTTGTTTCGGAAGTAGGGCCTAACAAATGAAATATATTTCCTCAATTCTGGTTCTTATTGTGTTGCACTTTGTTCTTAATGCTTTTTTATCACTTTCGACACCATTGGGACCTTTTCTTTTATTGTACTCTTCAATAATCTTACTCCAAAATATTGTACCTTTTTTTATCTTTTCCATGAATTGAATCGTTGCTTGCTTTGACCCAACCATAAATTAGTGCCTCTTCTTCTATTGTACTAAAGTGTGCCATAATTTTGTATGAACAAAACTATGTGAAGAAGAGGAAGAAAATCAATGAAGAAGATAATCAATTGATTTTGGTGTGAGGGATGAAGGAGAAGTAGTCCTTTATTTATAAGGAAGCTTGAAAAAATAGTTGTTGTGGTTTTAAACGGCTATTTAACTGAAATCGTTGAAAATGGAACGGTCATCTTGATCTGATGGCTGAGATTCCAAAGCGTCGTTTGGTTAAGCGTCGTAGCGCCCGAATGGTAGGGCGCTCCATTTCCTGTCGTTGAATCTTCAACGGTCACTTTTCATCTCGCGATCGCTATGCCAAACGCCGCTTGGTTTGGCACGACGCCCATTGGTCGCACGACGCTCCCGGCAAACGGCTACATTTTCAGCCCAAACTCACATCACTTCATATCTCTATATAAACTCAACACAATAGCTCAAAATCCCCACACCCCAAACTTGTGAAGTTTTATTCTCTTTTCTTTTCTCCTAAAATTGTCAATTCAACATTCAAGCATGGTTGCATTCTCAATTGATCAATGACTTGGTGAGAAGTTATTGTGCAATTAACAACACTCAAATAACAACCAACTCCTTTTGGGGACAAGTTGTTGAAGAATTTGTGAGAATCATTGGTAATGCTAATGAGAGATGCAAAAAATAACTACAAACTCGGTTATCAAGCATCAAGTGTAATTGCAAGCGTTTTGTCATTTCATTAAGGGCATCAAATGGTAATCGTGAGGATGCTATGACTTTATATGAAACGGATCGTAGAATGTCGTTCATTCATAACACCGCTTTGGAGATACTTGGTTATGAAGCATATGCATGAAGAAGTATTATGAAGAAGTATGGAATATCACCAAAGAAGTATTATGAAGACATATGCATATGAAGTTCTAGTTAAATATGTAATGTAATTGTAAACGTACTTAAGTGATAAAAAGAGTATTATGGAGTTTACAAGAACTAATTAAAATGTCTACTTATTAATGAAAGCGTGCTTGATTAAAATAAAGGGGTATTGTGGCTCCATTCTCATTAAATGTCTACTTATATGAAATTTACTCTCCATTCTCATAAAATGCACCATCTCCTTGAGGGTCATATTGGTCTTCATCGATGTATTGATTTCTGTCTGTACCCTCATCAACTTCCGGCAAAGGCATCATCCATACCCATGTTTGGAATATCACCATCTCTCAAACCTTCTCCGTGTCGGTTCCATATGTGTGTAGTGAGTTCCAAGCGAAGTTGTCCCCAAATCGTTGTGGTTGTACAATACATGAGGAGTTAGCCTTACATTTCCTTGAATTGGCGGTTGAGGTTCATCTCCCGTGATCCTCCCCCAATCCGCATTGCGATATTCCATCTCAACACACATGTTGTGCGTTATCAAGCACCCCCTCATAATTGCCTTCATGTCCTATTTTTTATAACAAAGACAAGGTTTCAATATAATGCCAAACTTACCTTTAAGACCACCTGTTGATGGTGGTTTTTAGACAAAGGATAAAATCGTAAAAACCCAAGACCTAGTGTTACCCGCAACACATTAACTAAGAGCATTTAACTCAGGTGTAAACAATTAATAGTATTTTTCAAAATACCGCATTAGGGTTTTCACGCAGAACCCTAATTCCAAAACCAAGCCGCATCTCGCGCACCATGGCAACAATGCCAAACCAAGCCGCATATCACACACCATGGCAATAATGCCAAACCAAGCCGCATCTATCAAGGCACCATGGCAACAATGCCAAACCAAGCCGCATCATGCGCACCATGGCAACAATGCCAAAACTAAGCCGCATATCTTTACGCACCATGGCAACAATGCCAAACCAAGCGAAGATATCATACTGCGCACCATGGCAACAATGCCAAACCAAGCCGCATACCGCGCACCATGGCAACAATGCAAAACCAAGCCGCATATCTGCGCACCATGGCAACAATGCCAAACTAAGCCGCATATCTGCGCACCATGGCAACAATGCCAAACCAAGCCGATATCAAGCGCACCATGGCAACAATGCCAAACTGCCAAGCATGTCATGCACTTCATGGAAACAATGCCAAACCAAGCCGCATATCGCGCACCATGGCAACAATGCCAAATCAAGCCGCTATGCCTTTGGCCCACGCCAAAATATAGCGCCCCTAGGTTTGCAAGACTCTGCAACTAGGTCGACATGGCCGCGTGCCATTGGCACATGCTAACACGTGCCGTAAGCCATATTTCCAAGCCGCTATGCCTTTGGCCCACGCCAAATATAGCGCCCCTAGGTTTGCAAGACTTGCCTTCGGTCAACATGGCCGCATGTGCCATTGGCACATGCCAACACGTGGCCGCAAGCCATATTTCCAAGCCGCTATGCCATTGGCACATGCCAAATATAGCGCCCTAGGTTTACAAGACTTGCAACTAGGTCAACATGTCCGCACGTGCCGCATTGGCACATGCCAACACGTGCAAGCAAGCCATATTTCCAAGCCGCTATGCCTTGGCCCACGCCAAATATAGCGCCCTAGGTTTGCAAGACTTGCAACTAGGTCAACATGGCCGCATGTGCCATTGGCACATGCCAACACGTCTTATGCAAAGCCATATTTCTAAGCCGCTATGCCTTTGGCCCACGCTGCAAATATAGCGCCCTAGGCTTGCAAGACTTGCAACTAGGTCAACATGGCCGCACGTGCCATTGGCACATGCCAACACGTGTCGCAAGCCATACTTCCAAGCCGCTGCTTATGCCTTGGCCCACCCCAAACATAGCGCCCTAGGCTTGCAAGACTTGCACCTAGGTCAAAGATGGTCGCACGAGCCATTGGCACATGCCAAAACACACACGCCGGTAAAACTCTAACTCGCAAACCGTGCAACCTACTACCAAGGCATTCCGCACATGCCATTGGGTACACATGCCAAACACACACGTTTGGTAACCTAACTTGCAAACCGCAACCTACCACCAAGGCATTCCTCACATGCCATTGGCACATGCCACACGCGCCACTAGCGCGCCACTTGCACTCAAGATGCAACCAACACTTTGAGACATCGACACAAACTGGGATGCTTCTTTAGGGTTTTGGTTTGTCGGTCAAAGATGCGTAGCCGTACACTACGCTCCACATTAAGAAAGCGTGAAAAGGAATAAAGCGGTCAAATAAAAGAGGAAATAATGGTGAAAACGTTTTCTCCCATTAAACCATGCGGTTACCACCTCCTCCCATTATTTCACCCTTTACTCTCTTCCTTCATGAGGGCAGGCACGTTTCAATCTCGACTTGTATAAATAGGTCTTACCTGTTCCACCGTATAACAAGTCTCGGTCAGAGAAAATACCACACTCTCGTAAAGGCAACTTTGCAAGCTCTCTCAAAAGTTTTCATCTCTTGCAAGCTTCCTAAGCTTTTCACTTTTGATACAAGTCGAGATACTACTCTCCTCAACACCTTTCTTTGCTTCCCTCCCAAATCAACCCCTTCTCCTCCACTTTGTGACCGGCAAAGTCCGAACGGCCATTTCTTGGTTTAGGCCGGACTTGCATGACCGATCTCGAATCTATAAAGTGCTCACGTGCAAGCACATTTGTTTAGGGTTTGAACCAGTTTCTCACTCATCCACCGAAATTACCGAAATCAGCAGAAACGATTTTTACCCATAAACACCACCAAATGCACGTTCTATGTCCTTCTTTTTTGCTTTTTGGTATTGATTGAAAAGAGATTCTTTAATGTTTGAGGCGGGTTTGTATGCTTGCACGATGTAACCATACATGGGATATGCACCATCTCCTAGGTAGTACCCCTGCTCGTAATTAATTCCATTGATTTGATAATGACAATGAGGTTCTCCAACAAGAAGTTGTCTATCGAACAAACCCGAAGCATGCAAGAAATTAAGATCATTGTTCTTCCCACCCAACCCAAAATAAGAATGCCAGATCCATCTATCATATGTAGCTACCGCATGCAAAAAAACCGAGGGATATAGCTTATAGCCGCTGTGGGAACCTTCTTGATCCATTGGACACGCTCTCCATGCCCAGTGAAAACAATCGACACTACCAAGCATACCAGGAAATCCCCGAGCTTCATTTTCTGCTAAAATACTTTACGTATCTTGAGCGATAGGTTGACGCATGTATCGACCATTATAAATCCAAATAATTGCATCCATAAACTTCATAGCATAATAGTACATAGTGGTGGCTCCCATTTGTGTGTAATCATCTATGGAATCCGGTGCAATGCCTTTGGCAAAATGTTTCATGGCGGAAATTATTTTCATATATGGACTATGACCAGGAATACCGAAAGCATCCGTTTTTTGGCGAAAATCATGGTCATAATCACAAACTTGCTCTAAAATTCTCAAAAAAAGTTGACCTATGCAAAGCAAACTGACCTTTGAACTTCTTTTTGGCCCATACATACATTTGAATTTGAAGTATTGATGCATCATACGAGCATCCGCATCTACACGTTTTCAAGTGCACGGCCTAACGGATCCTCACTTCATTCGGACGGGTTGATGTGTTCCCGCCTCCTCCGAGTCTCCAAAAAGTGTAGCCACCGCTATAACATCTGTCTCAATATCATCTTCATCATCCGGAAGGCCAAACAAAATTCTTCTCAAAGCTCCCTGCATAATGTACCTAATACAAAAAATAAATACAGTATTAACACTCCATAAAAATGAAAAAACTTAAAAAAACTCTTGTTGATGGTGGTTTTTATACAAAGGATAAAATCGTAAAAACCCATGACCTAGTGTTACCCGCAACACATTAACTAAGAGCATTTAACTTTCCGAGTGTAAACAATTAATAGGGGTATTTTTTCAAAATACCCATTAGGGTTTCAACGCGTAACCCTAATTCCAAAACAAAGCCGCATCTCGCGCACCATGGCAACAATGCCAAACCAAGCCGCATATCGCGCACCATGGCAACAATGCCAAACCAAGCCGCATCTTGCGCACCATGGCAACAATGCCAAACCAAGCCGCATATCAAGCACCATGGCAACAATGCCAAAACCAAGCCGCATATCACACCATGGCAACAATGCTAAACCAAGCCGCATATCATGCACCATGGCAACAATGCCAAACCAAGCCGCATCACTGCATACCATGGCAACAATGCCAAACCAAGCCGAGATCATCACACCATGGCAATAATGCCAAACCAAGACGCATATCTGCGCACCATGGCAATAATGCCAAACCAAGCCGCATATCGCGCACCATGGCAATAATGCCAAACCAAGCGCAGATATCATGGACCATGGCAAAATGCCAAAACCAAGCCGCATATATCGCGCACCATGGCAAAATAATGCCAAACTAAGCCGCATATCTGCGCACCATGGCAACAATGCCAAACCAAGCGCATCCTTTGGCCCACGGCAACAATGCGAAACCAAGCCGCACCTTGCGCACCATGGCAACAATGCCAAACCAAGCCGCATCTGGCACGCACCATGGCATCGAATGCCAAATCAAGCGCTACATGCCTTTGGCCCACGCCAAATATAGCGCCCTAGGTTTGCAAAGACTTGCAACTAGGTCAACATGGCCGCACGTGCCATTGGCACATGCCAACACGTGCCGTAAGCCATATTTCCAAGCCGCTATGCCATTGGCACATGCCAAATATAGCGCCCTAGGTTTGCAAGTCTTGCAACTAGGTTAACATGGTCAAGACGTGCCATTGGCACATGCCAACACGTGCCGCAAGCCATATTTCTAAACCGCTATGCCTTTGGCCCACGCCAAATATAGCGCCCCTAGCCATAGGCTTGCAAGACTTGCAACTAGGTCAACATGGCCGTACGTGCCATTGGCACATGCCAACACGTGCCGCAAGCCATATTTCTAAGACGCTATGCCTTGGCCCACGCCAAATATAGCGCCCCTAGGCTTGCAATACTTGCAACTAGGTCAACATGGCCGCACGTGCCATTGGGCACATGCCAACACGTGTCGCAAGCCATACTTCCAAGCCGCTATGCCTTTGGCCCACACCAAACATAGCGCCCTAGGCTTGCAAGACTTGCACCAGGTCAACATGGCCGCATTTGCCATTGGAACATGCCAAACACACACGCCGGTAGCCTAACTTGCAAACTGCAACCTACCACCAAGGCATTATGCACATTCCATTGGCACATGCCAAACACACACGCCGGTAGCCTAACTTGCAAACTTGCAACCTACCACCAAGGCATTTCTCAGCACATGCCATTGGCACATGCCAAACACACACGCCTTTGGTAGCCTAACTTGCAAACCGTGTAACCTACCACCAAGGCATTCCGCACATGCCATTGGCACATACCAAACACACACGCGGTAACCTAACTTGCAAAACCGTGCAACCTACCACCAAGGCATTCCGCACATGCCATTGGCACATGCCAAACACACACGCTGGTAGCCTAACTTGCAAACCGTGCAACCTACCACCAAGGCATTCCGCACATGCCATTGGCACATGCTAAACACACAGTGGTAGCCTAACTTGCAAACCGTGCAACCTACCACCAAGGCATTCCGCACATGCCATTGGCACATGCCAAACACACACCTTTGGTAACCTAACTTGCAAACGAGTGCAACCTACCACCAAGGCATTCCGCACATGCCATTGGCACATGCCAAACACACACGGCTGGTAACCTAACTTGCAAACCGTGCAACCTACCACCAAGGCATTCCGCACATGCCTCACGCGCCACTAGCAAATGCCACTTGCACTCAAGATGCAACCAACACTCGAGACATCGACACAAACTGGGATGCTTCTTTAGGGTTTTGGTTTGGCGGTCCACAAGATCCGGCGTACACTACGCTCACATTAAGAAAGCGTGAAAAGGAATAAAGAGGAAATAATGGTGAAAACGTTTTCGCCCATTAAACCATGCGGTTACCACCTCCTCCCATTATTTCACCCTTTACTCTCTTCCTTCATGAGGCCGTGGTACGTTTCAATCTTGACTTGTATAAATAGGTCTTACTATTTCCACTGCATAACAAGTCTCGGTCGGAGAAAAATACCACACTCTCAGAAAGGCAACTTTGCAAGCTCTCTCAAAAGCTTCCATCTCTTGCAAGCTTCCTAAGCTTTCACTTTCTGATACAAGTCGAGATACTACTCTCCTCAACACCTTTCTTTGCTTCCTCCCCAAATCAACCCTTCTCCTCCACTTTGTGACCCCGAAGCAAGTCCTGAACGGCCATTTCTTGGTTTAGGCCGGACTTGCAGTCGATCTCTCGAATCTATAAAGTGCTCACGTGCGGCACATTTGTTTAGGGTTTGAACCAATTTCTCACTCACCCACCCGAAATTACCAAAATCGTGAAACGATTTTTACCCATAAACAATTGGCGACCACAGTGGGAGGATCGATCTATCGGCTCTAATGTCGGGCTTGTCGATCTCGTTCTTCGACCCGGATGTCAAGATGGTAGGGAAACGACTCGATCCGAATCAATCGCCGCCCGACCGTTACGGTTGTAAAACTACACTGGCTGGGGACTCGTTGAAGATGCTACCAGATTGGGGACTTGCGACCATCCGACTCATACTGACCGGTTACCAGTTGTAAAACTACACCCAGAAATCGGGGACTCGTTGAAGATGCTACCATCAAAGCCACCAAACAAAGAACCGCCTTTACATGGAGAGGCGTGTTCGCAAAACCTATGAAGTGAGTAAATTTAGATTGGGCAAGGTATACAATCTATTTTTAGGTTCTTAGTAAAGCCGTCACTACTACGAGTCTTATGCCTATTACTACAACACACACTTTCATAAAAGCAATATTCCTTTCCAAAACATAATCGAGTCATATTATCAAAGCCATTCATCCTGAAATAATCCAATACCCTAAAAAGCTACCAAATGTCTATCAAAGGTCAAGTTTTGAACCCGGACATCCAATATGTCTTTCAAAAAAAAAGAACCTAAATGAAAGTTTAACGGAGAAACATTCAAGGAAAATCATCCAACAGAGGTCTGCTCTTCTTGGAGAAGGTCAACTTTTTGCATCTTCAAGAGCCGCTCTCTTCATAGTCAACATCTTGGAAAGTTTTTCGAGTTCTACCTCCTGTCGAAAGCAATCTCCTCGGCGGGAAGGCTTTTCGGTTGCTTTGCATCTTTCAACTTTGGATCTCTGCAAGGCCTTCGACAAACCACGAAGTGTTGAACTCCTTTCTATGCACACGTCGCGATGGTGCTCCCGGTCGGCAATAACGTCTTCGAAAACGGTGTGACCGGTCACCTCCACGCATGTCCTCGATGGAAGATAAAGCCTCTTCCACACGCTTTAACCGGCGCAAATCGACTAGTGACTTTCTTGGTTGTAGCCATATGTCCAGAGTATTTCTCCCAGTTACGAGTGTATAACGCCTCGTGCTTAGCCGGCACACTGAAGCAACCAGCACATGACCCGGATAAGGAACCAAGTACGGAGGATCAAAAATGGCGCCACCACGGCCTCACGACTCGCAGAGGGTTTCCTCCATGTCTACGGCAACAACCATCGTAGAGAATCATCCGCCGTTTGAGCCACATCTGTGCACAGCAATTGGCTAACGCTCATCTCCAAGTCACCAAATGGTCACAAAGGCAAGTTTTCATGCGGCTCTACCCAGAATCATCCTCCGGATCGGATTCCTCCTGCGAACTCGAGTCGGATATTTCCCAAAA
Organism: Papaver armeniacum; assembly: GCA_023531295.1. Taxonomy (NCBI): domain Eukaryota; kingdom Viridiplantae; phylum Streptophyta; class Magnoliopsida; order Ranunculales; family Papaveraceae; genus Papaver; species Papaver armeniacum. The sequence goes on along the minus strand of JAJJWW010019279.1, from coordinate 83,064 downwards.
GAGAAACAAAGGACAAAGAAAAGAAGTTCGAAACTCACCGAACCACTTCCCGAATGAACCGGTCTTTGCGGAGGAATCACTCTCACTTGTTGAACCTTCTTCTCTCTACGACTCATCATCGCTATGAGAAGGCTCAATCTGGCACGGAGTTCTTTGAAGAAATTGCCGTCTCTGACAACGTGCAAGAGCAGCACGTGCTTAACACTACCAAGCCACCGAAGGAAACAAGACACATATTCTCAGTAGAAATTCATGTGTTTTGAGACAAACCAATGAAGAGGCGACACATACACTGGTTATTGGAAGAATCAAAGAAAGACACAAGAGCGGTGGGAGGATCTTGTGAAACCGCCCAACCCGCCAACACGATTCTTTGTTCTCCGTTCCTTGGCCAGGGGCTTTTCAATTGTTAGGCAACTTTCGCTTGGGATCTCAACATTGGATACTCCTTCAGAACTGCCGGGGAAGGTTTGCAACGAACGTTTTCCACCACGTTATTCACAAAATCTCGGATCATAGTAAACTCGTCGCACCAAAACTCATTATAGCCGAAGGTCGTCGAAGTTACTCTTCCCATTTGAAAGAAGGAAAGACGGATACCCGGCTTAAGGGTGCGGCGTCAAGGGCGACACGCAATGAATCCTTAGGGATCACCGGTAAACAAGAGGCACCCCTTGATCGAAACCCATGTGATGAGCAGCACGTCAATATTGTAGCGGCTATCCGGAAAGACCCACGAAGAAAGACGGCATATAACGGCAAGCGACTTTGAATGAACAGGTTTTCACCAACGCTCAAAGCGTCATCAAGACAAAGACATGAGCGGAGAGAAGCAAAAGTGTCAATTTGAGTCACCGACTTATGGACGGCCCCCATGGACGAAAATTGATTTCATGCAACTTATCAAGAAAACTAACCAAGCTCACGCCAACTCTCGGACGCTGTTCACCCATCGAAGAATTAAGAGACACCCCAACTCACGGGAAGCGAAGGCGGCGGTTTCGGAGCATACTTCTCAAAGTGCTCCCATAGCCGGACTTGCGGAAAAGCAACGTGCACATACGAATCCACTTTCATGAAACCATTCGAAACTTGCATGTTCGCAACTAGGTGATCCCGGATGCACATCTGAGAGAACCAAAAGAACGGCTTGCCAATGGGAAGAACTTCTCCCTTTGCCAACTTCCGACAATCGCTAACAACTCAGGTCTTATTCCTTTCTTGCAGGAACCGTCATCAAAAATGTCTCGGACAACGAGAGAGCCAAAAAGCGGCGACATGAAGATCAACGCACCTGGGGCTCCAACTCGTCCAGGAAACCATTGAGATATCCACCAACCGTAAGGACACCTTTCATCCTCTTTCAGGCGTAATCCTTCGACTTCGCAATGGAGTCTTTCAGAGCAAAATCCCCAACTTAGCGGCGGTCATCCCGCATCTTCACCTCACTTTCAGATAATTGGATTTTAAGATTCCGTTCTTAGGAAGATTCAACAAGAGAGCCACACTCTCCAAGGAGAAAGTTATCTCGCCCCATCTACATATAATTGTATGGGTGTCCGAACACCATCCGGAGATGAAAGCAACCAAGCTGGATATCCTTCCTAATCTGGAGATTTTCAAGTCTTGACGGCATCAATGACTGCGCTCGAGTCAAGTTGGTATTTATATGCTCCTTGCTCACCATGAACTCAACCCATCTATCAAAAGAACGCAATGGGCTTTGACACATCCTCAAGTCAATGTTGGAAGAAGAATACACCCCTTTATGGAGACAAGAACCGAATGGTGCTCTGCAGGCAAACCGAACGTGTCTTCCTTTCATCCTCACCACCGGTTAGCAAAATTGGCACGAAACACAGGTGATTCTTCCGAGCGGGGGCAAGGGCTCTAGTGAAGAATTCATCATCTGTGTTCGGTTTGGAATTATGAGCATCCTTCGACATTTAAGTGAAATTTGATTCGGGTAACATCTTATCGAATTCCTTCACAACAATTTGGTAATAAGATATCGCACAAAACAAACGGAGAAAGAAAGAAGTTATCTCCACGACACATAATCGTACCCAACAACACAAAAAAAAAAGAAAGAAAGGGGAAGGAGGACGTATTTTATTCGCGTTCAAGACTATATACACAGTATTTTATTCGGGTTCAAGACTATACATGCGGTATTTTCTTTCGGATTCGAGACTATATCTGCGGCATTCTATACGGGTACAAGTGCGTCTCTGATATCTTTCTTCGGGTTCGAGAATTATATACGGAGCATCCTCTACGGGTTCAAAATACACACGCATATTCTCTTCTGGGGTTCAAATATTTCTTTCAGGACCGAAAATTCATATATGCAATATTTCCTACGGGTTCAAACAATATATGCAGTATTTCCCTTGGTCGCATACATACAATATTTTCTACAAGAGGCACGCCAAGAAATCATATGCAAGGATTGTGGGAGCGCCTACTCTTAAGGTTTACACCTACGTGAAAAGAAGAAAAAAAAGGAAAAGTACTCGAAGACATACCTGGAAGCCGGTTTCTCTTTGTCGCTAGTATGAAAAAGAGGAAGGAATAAAGCGCGAGGATGGGGAGAAAGGGCTTTATATATATATATATATAGCGTGAAGACTTTGAAATAGGGAAGGATTTCCCTTTTACCAAAATCACGCGTGCAAGTAATAGGCCCACAAAGGTGCGATTTCCCAATGTCGCCCAAGTCACGCCTACAAGCACGGTTTCAAAGCCGCACCGTCCCCACCAATTGCGCCGACACTGCAAGCACGCACGGCTTCTACACTTTGCGCCGGTCCCACCCAAATAGCACACTCAGTTTCCCAACTCACGCCAACTTCCCAACGTCGCCCAAGCTGCGCTGGGCCCACCAATTGTGCCAGCCTCCCGATTTGTGCAAAACTACCAGAGGCAAGGATTCCAAATCCTATTTATAGAAGGTCAGACAAGCCTCCCTCAATTCCCTTTACGGTTTGCTGTTAATAGTTTGTCACCATCTTATGCTTACCTCGCAACAAAGCCCCTGTTCCGAGCTAAGTAGGGGACTTAATGTTGATGGTGGTTTTTAGACAAAAGATAAAATCGTAAAAACCCATGACCTAGTGTTACCCGCAACACATTAACTAAGAGCATTTAACTCAGGTGTAAACAATTAATAGGGGTATTTTTGAAAAATACCAGATTAGGGTTTTTCGACGCGAGAACCCTAATTCCAAAACAAAGCAACATATCTTTGCGCACCATGGCAACAATGCCAAACCAAACCATATCTTGCGCACCATGGCAAGAATGCCAAACCAAGCGCATCTTTTTTTCAATAATGCACCATGGCAACAATGCCAAACCAAGCGCATCTGCGCACCATGGAAACAATGCCAAACCAAGCCGCATCTGCGCACCATGGCAACAATGCCAAACCAAGCCGCATACTGCGCACCATGGCAACAATGCCAAACCAAGCCGCATCTCACGCACCATGGCAACAATGCCAAACCAAGCCGCATCTTTGCGCACCATGGCAACAATGCCAAACCAAGCCAGATATCTTGCGCACCATGGCAACAATGCCAAACCAAGCCGCATCTGCGCACCATGGCAACAATGCCAAACCAAGCCGCATCTCGCGCACCATGGCAACAATGCCAAACCAAGCCGCATCTCTGCGCACCATGGCAACAATGCTAAACCAAGCGGTCATCTCATCGCACCATGGCAACAATGCCAAACCAAGCCGCACCACTGCGCACCATGGCAACAATGCCAAACCAAGCCGCATCTGCGCACCATGGAAACAATGCCAAACCAAGCCGCATGCGCCCACCATGGCAACAATGCCAAATCAAGCCGCTCGCCAAATATAGCGCCCTAGGTTTGCAAGACTTGCAACTAGGTCAACATGGCCGCACGTGCCATTGGCACATGCCAACACGTGCCGCCAAGCCATATTTCCAAGCCGCTATGCCATTGGCACATGCCAAATATAGCGCCCTAGGTTTGCAAGACTTGCACCAGGTCAACATGGCCGCCGTGCCATTGGCACATGCCAACACGTGCCGCCAAGCCATATTTCTAAGCCGCTATGCCTTTGGCCCACGCCAAATATAGCGACATAGGCTTGCAAGACTTGCAACTAGGTAAACATGGCCACACGTGCCATTGGCACATGCCAACACGTGCCGTGAGCCATATTTCTAAGCCGCTATGCCTTTGGCCCACGCTAAATATAGCGCCCTAGGCTTGCAAGACTTGCAACTAGGTCAACATGGCCGCACGTGCCATTGGCACATGCCAACACGTGTCGCAAAGCCATACTTCAAAACGTTATGCCTTTGGCCGACACCAAACATAGCGCCCTAGGCTTGCAAGACTTGCAACTAGGTCAACATGGCCGTACGAGCCATTGGCACATGCCAAACACACCTAGTAGCCTAACTTGCAAACCGTGCAACCTACCACCAAGGCATTCCGCACATGCCATTGTCACATGACAAACACACACGCCATTTGGTAGCCTAACACGCAAACGTGCAACCTACCACCAAGGCATTCCGCACATGCCATTGGCACATGCCAAACACACACGCTGGTAGCCTAACTTGCAAACCGTGCAACCTACCACCAAGGCATTCCGCACATGCCATTGGCACATGCCAAACACACACCATGGTAGCCTAACTTGCAAACCGTGCAACCTACCACCAAGGCATTCCGCACATGCCAGTGGCACATGCCAAACACACACGGGTAGCCTAACTTGCAAACCGTGCAACCTACCACCAAGGCTTTCCACACATGCCATTGGCACATGCCAAACACACACCGCTGGTAGCCTAACTTGCAAACCGTGCAACCTACCACCAAGGCATTCCGCACATGCCATTGGCACATGCCAAACACACACGCTGGTAGCCTAACTTGCAAACCGTGCAACCTACCACCAAGGCATTCCGCACATGCCATTGGCACATGCCAAACACACACACACTGCTAAATTAACTTGCAAACCGTGCAACCCACCACCAAGGCATTCGCACATGCCATTGGCACATGCCAACACACCACTAGCGGTAACCTAACCAAACCGTGCAACCTACCACCAAGGCATTCCGCACATGCCATTGGCACATGCCACACGCGCCACTTGCACTCAAGATGCAACCAACACTCGAGACATCGACACAAACTGGGGGATGCTTCTTTAGGGTTTTGGTTTGGCGGTCACATAGATACGGCGTACACTACGCTCACATTAAGAAAGCGTGAAAAGGAATAAAGCGGTCAAATAAAGAGGAAATAATGGTGAAAAACGTTTTCGCCCATTAAACTATCACGGTTACCACCTCCTCCCATTATTTCACCCTTTACTCTTTTCCTTCATGAGGCCATGCAGGGTACGTTTCAATCTCGACTTGTATAAATAGGTCTTACCTATTTCCACCGGACAACAAGTCTCGGTTCGGAGAAAAATACCACACTCTCGGAAAGGCAACTTTGCAAGCTCTCTCAAAAACTTCCATCTCTTGCAAGCTTCCTAAGCTTTCACTTTCGATACAAGTCGAGATACTACTCTCCCTCAACACCTTTCTTTGCTTCCCTCCCAAATCAACCCTTCTCCTCCACTTTGTGACCGAAGCAAGTGGGAACGGCCATTTCTTGGTTTAGGCCGGACTTGTACGAGATCGATCTCTCGAATCTATAAAGTGCTCACGTGCGGCACATTTGTTTAGGTTTGAACCAGTTTCTCACTCACCCACCGAAATTACCGAAATTAGCGAAACGATTTTTACCCATAAACAACTCTATAAAAATAAATCATAACACTCCATAAACAACAAATAAACAAAATATAACACTCCATAAACAATAAATAAACAAAATATAACACTCCATAAAAATAAAAAAACTTAAACACTCCATAAAAATAAATAGTACTTAAAAGTATACACTCCATATGGTTTCATAAACACTACGACAAGTAATTTAATTCAGGTCAAAAGAAATTATGGGGTTGTTGGCTGAACTGAGTATTATAAACAATGTTAGGCTCGCTTTCCCCCAGCAACGCATCGGTAAATTCATTTCCTACTTGTTGTGATGTAGTAGCTCCATCTTCGACCCTAGGAGTGTAAAATCCTTGACCATAACCCATTTATATGAACCACCTAATGTGAGGTCTTGTGATGTAAAAGCTTCATTTGGATTGTTTGGAGGATGGATGGATGGTACGGAAGAAGATGTAGATCTGCTAGATGAGGAACATGAAGTTGTAACCAATTTGTACGACTCGTCCCATGCGGCTTGATGAGATCCAAGCTGGTATGAACATGATTTTTCCATAAACCTAAAGCAATCTTCCTACAAGTATATAAATTAGAGAATTTAGTCGAATATTCAAGAAACTTAAAATGAAAATGAATACAAAATGTAAATATACTTACCATTGTCAAATTCATCTCCCGAAAGTTATACGGACAAGGAACTCTTGGAACTAGTATTTGATGTTCTACGCCGGCTTCATTGGAAAATGGTAAAGTGAATTCTATCACCGGCAGTTGTGATGGGGGCTCATTCTGTGTGTGATAGGTATATGTCTACGACATCATGTCAGGAGGAGGGTGACTAGGAAACAAACTGCGAGGAACAGCTGAGCTACCCCACTTTGCTATCTCATCGACATTCTGTGCATGGTATGACTCGGTGACATAAGGTCCAACACTCATCTTCGTCCACCAAGTGTTATATTGATCCTCTGTGACTGTGTAATAGTCATGGACCTCTACTACAATATCATCTTCATCAATTGTTTCCAAATTTGGAGGATTTGCCGGACTACAATCTCACACCTGTATGCCTCGGAATCTCTCCGCCAAGTAACAACTAAGTCTTGTGCGCTTTTCAAAGTGAAAAAGAACTCTCTTTTTGGATACCTCTAGTGCATACTCATATTGGTCTCCATGAGATAACCGACTCTCTGCCCATGGTTGCCAAATACATGATTCCCTTGTTCTAGTGTCAATCTGTATTCTTGCGCTTTTGACTGAGTGTTTCATAGTATCCTTTTGGCCTTATCGATGTCCTCTCTTCCTTGATGCAATCCTAATTTTCTTGAAGAGACAAATCTTTGGGAAAACATCATAATGACCAGAAGGTGACTCAAAAATCAAGGGTTGCATGTTGCATGAAAGTAGTAATAGTACCAATACTCAAGTACCACAACCATGCCAACTAAATTTGTACCTGGTTGACCAATTGTCGAGATATTTATAGGTATTACCTAACGAAGCTAGACCCCAATCATACTCCCAAACTCTATTCAAGTCATCCAATAACAAAACCCAACGTTTATCTACTTTTCCAGTAGAATGCGATAGAAGAAAATGACCAAAACACCACATAAAGAATGCTCGTGTGTCAATGTCACCGCACATTCAATATTATTCTGTCCTTTTCTACATTCAATGTAGTTTTTCAAGACAATTAAGGAAAATGTATTAGTCTTAGAAGTCCCATGTACCATGATTTTTGATATCCGAAAATACAAATCATCCAAAGCAGGATATGTTAGATCACTACCCAATCACAGATAACTCTTGCTCGTTTACTAGGGTCACCAGGTGGGAATTCCCGTTAACATGTACCAATCTAAAGGAAGGATGCCAATCTCAAACTCCCGAAAATGAAAGCTCCTGGTACTTTTCCACCATCTCTCAACTATGGCTTCAACTAAGGCTCTATCCCCATTGGCGAAATCAAACTCAAAAAATGTGAGGAAAAGCCACAATTATCACAAAATTGTTGTGCTTTACGGATTATCTTGCACTACAATATTATAATACTTTTCAATATCTTTGAAACTACCTCTAAAGCTTACTTTGCGAGGGTCTTTCGTAACATCGTGACATACATGTCTATCACATTTCCATGATGAAACTATATCCAATCCATCTAGCATTTCATCCATACTACATGAAAAAAAATACCATTATCATTGTCATTCATTTTCATCCATACAAACTAAATGATCATTATCAATTCATCCATACAAACTAAATTATCATTATTATTCATTTTCATTCATACAAACTAAATTATCATTATCAGTTCATCATACAAATAATCAAATTATCAACAATTTCATTTTTTGTTCATCACAAATAATCAAATTAAACTCTAACAATTCTAAAAATCAATTTCAATCACATATCATTTAAATCAGGTAAACATATCATCTAAATCATACATTATATCAACTATCAATCATCAATTTCATCAAATTTTCATCATAATCAAAAATCAATTTCATAATCAAAAAAACCTAAAATTTTAAATCCTTACCTCAATCAATTTCGTGGACGGAATTGAATGAAAATACTCTCAAACGATCAAGAAATTGATGGAGTACAAACCCACTGAAGGAACTGAGAAGTAAAAGTCTAGAATCACTGATCTACGAAATCCATTCGCAGGTGTGTTTGAGAAGGAAAATGAAATGGGAAGAACTGAGGAAGAAGGGGCTTCTGCGCTAGAGAAAACCCGATTTTGGGACGCCGAACAGTTCAACGTTTTCAACCTAGCTGACCAAGTCAAACGATGTTCGATTCAAGCGTTCACACCGGACGTTGTACTATTCAAAACGTTAGACGTCTTCACTGTTCAGCATTCCGCTGCTAGATTCGCCATGCCATAGGGGTTAGTAGGTTGCCCAAGCTGATGTGGATGGCCAATCTAGCAGCTAGATATCTAACCCATAGGACTTAGCCTTACAGCTAGGGCCGTCGCTGAGCATAGGCCAACTAGGCGACGGCCTTGAACCCCATATGTTGGGGCCCTAAATCATATTAGTTACATTTCTCTTAGCGTTATTTTTTTTTTTCCTTTTTATGGTTAGTGTCTAATTTATTTTTTTGTTATAATTCCCCGTTGAGTATCTGATTTTTTTCAAGGGCTCATTTTTGATACGAAAGTTGAGCTATGTAAGAGGAACTTATCTTTAAAACATTAATTTCATGTCCGTCAAAGTTTCGTTGTTATTCGCAAAACATGTGAGATAGTATGTGTTGGGAGATATATATATATTTAAAAACATAGTTTTATAATATTATATCAAACTTAGAGAAATAGTGTGGTGGTATAATTTTGGGCTCCCACACTATAGACTTGGGTTCAAGTCTCACCCCATGCATTTGAATAGGTATATTTATATATCTATAATTTTGTACTTAATATTCTCTAATTAACTCTATTAATTTTTGGTAATTATATTGTTACCGTTTTCTGACTGTTATGGAGGATTTTCAGTGAGCACTAATTACGAATTTATATTCATTAAAACCGTATTGATTTCTTTTTGAGTTATAAAAGAACAGTTTCTGGAGAAGATGAAAAACAGTTGTTTTTCATCTATTTTTGAGTACTGAGCAAGTGAAGAAAGAGTAGTTGTTGGTTCGATTTCTCATAGTGCAGAGAAATCGAATAAGAGAGTTATCAGCTGTTTTATCCCATAGGTGTTCGACAATTATTTGACTGCTAGCACAATCAAGAGGCAGAGTCGTTAAATACCTTAAAGATAGCGACCTAGTCCGCGACTCAGCTGTTTGAGATCCGATTTCATTATTTCTTCATTGTTTCGAACAGTATGAGAATAAAATTGTGAGGGATCCCAACAAATGGATCAAGTAAGCAAAGATGCAGTTGACATATGAAAATTTCTTATCCAGTGGTGGCGCTCAAATGCAAATGAGCCAGGTGGTCTACCTCTAAAACAATTAGCTACAATAGGCCTTATATTTTTCTACGATGTTTCTGTAACAAAAACGAACCAAATTCTTTTTTACCCACCATTGTAGTACCCTTCTTCACTTAAACTTAACTTTAAAATATCTACTCGAACGAGATCATACATGATACTAGTTTTGAGAAATCGGGTGGGGAAATTATTACAAGTGGAAGCACCACAGTTACATATTTTAGCCAGAATCAACATATAACAAACCGGTACATTTGCAAAAATAGCAAAATAGCGAATTTGCTTTTGAACTCGCACCGTGAGTTCAAAATTTTTTCCAAATTGTAAACTGAAAATTCCTAAAGTTTAATCCAAAAACAATCTAGCAGAATTGTAACAATTCCAGAACTTCAATTCTCTTTAAAATGTGCATATAAGATTGTTCTGGATAAAACTTTAGGATTGAATGAAGAAAATGTGGAAATACAACTCAAACTTGGTAGTACAGAGCAGAAATTAAGAAAAATCAGCCGTTCATTGCAATGTGAAATTCTCCTTATGGGCATCCATCTCCTACGCCTCTCTCTGTCTCCCACTTCTCCTTCCTCCACCACCTCTGCTAGTACCTTCTCTTCGTCTTTTAGTTAATGCTGCAGTTGTTCAGGTGCATCGACTGTACATCTTTCTATCACTTTCTGCCGCCTTCTTTGGCATCTGCTGGGTTTCTGATTTGACCTTTTTAATAGCTGTGAAAAATAAAGGATTAAATTGGTTGCATTCGTAAACTTCTGGTGCTGGGAGTTTTATATCAGATGTTAAACAAAAGAAGATCATAATTTGTAACATAGGAAAATACAAATTATTAATGCACGGTAGGCAGGGGCGGAGCCAAGAATCATGAGAAGGGGGTGCAAAATTTACTATGGGTGCAACCAAAAATTTTAGGGTGCAAAAATGCGAAAATGGGTTTGTTTGTTAAAAAAAAAAATTCTTATAAGGTCTAAATTAGGCTTTGGAGCTAGCTGGGCAGGAGTACAAGTACAACCCTTTAGAATGGACTGGCTAGGCCTGGCCCAAATGATCTTATCTCTTTCTTTATGAGTTAGCTAACAATATATGCTCATGAGTCATGAATTTGAACCTAACGCGTGAGGTAGCAAACAATAAACAGTCAAACAATTGATCGCCAATAGTAATATCCAATCATCAAACTCGTTTGTAACCTAAGAAGAATCCATATTCTAAATCGTGCATTTCTCTTTATAACATTTACTAGATCTTAACCCGTGCCGTAACGCAAGTTTAGGATATTTGTCTCTAATACGATATTGTTCACATTCCTTTTGTTTCATTTTATTCGTGAGTAATTATTTTGATATTCAAATAGGTTTTGGAAACAAAATGGGTTACCTGATCTTTTTATTTTTTACTTAAGCATGTTATTCCAATTTATTATCTCGGATGGAGTAATAATGTTGTGCCAACATGAAAATAAAATAAAAATACAAGAAATAAAATTTTACCCCATTTATTGTTCCATCATACCATAATTTCAAACTTCAAAAAGAATATTTCATCTAACAAAGACATATACCTAAACTGCCAATCCAACTCCATGATGTTTATGAATACATTTGTTCCGAAATTATTGATAACTAAGGCTCTAAGGAGTGAAGCAAAAACACATAATATTTTCCCTACTATAGATAAACATTATTTATTTATTTTTTGCAAATGTGAGAGTTATAAAAATGAAAAACCCTTGGCTATTGGAAGGCTGAGATATACACACGTGAGTTGAAAAAATAAACTTATAATAGTAAATCAAAACATGTGTAAGATTCTTTCTCAATCATATTGATAACATAAAATTGAAGAAATTCGTGGATAAAAAGATTTCACACCAACTATGCTAAGTAGTGCATGAATGACGTTCTCACATCTAGTGTTACTCAAGTAATTTGGAGTTTTAAAGAGCATAGTCATTTTGATATTTGTATCTACATAAATTCAACTAACCTTCCGAAGAAAAATTATTAGTTTCCAAGGTAGAGCCGACACAAACTGTCGCCTTCAATGTATACAACACACATTGGGTTTAATCGGCCTTGAGATTAAACAAATACCCCAACATTAGTCAAATAATGTCTACAAATACGGGATCGAAACAAAGTGCTAACGGAAAAATGAAAGACTAACATCAGTTCTACAAAGAAAATACCCTATATGTATCAAAGTTTGTTAACCAAACATGTATTCAAATTAAAAAGTCATCAACTTAACACAAAAATGTAAAAGAACCCAAGTTAAATCAATACTTGCCTAAACAAAACTTATAAGAGAATTTTGTAATTATTAAATACCTTTAAAATCACTATTAGAGATTTAATTTCATGCCTCGTTAAAAACCACGGTAAGACGAAATCACCAGATTAATTTGTAGATATTTCACTGGATATGTAGCAATTCAGAGAAGTTTACACTGGTGGTGATGCGTTCCATCTAAGTGTTGTTCGATTGATTATTTTTTTTAGAAGGTTTCGGTTTTCATTGGAGAAACCGAGAGGGAGCGTTTCATTATATTCATTATCATTCAGAAATACAAAACCAACTCGCCCTCTGCTTACGGGATCTCAATACAACCTTAGATTTATCTATTGGATGAAGAAACCTTGATACTAAATATGTAGTTTTAGTGTTATTTATTATATAACGTGACATCCAAATGTTTTTTTTTGTTCTTCTTAATTTTCATGTATTTTAACCGATTTTATATTAGCATTAAGACGATCAACCACATTTCTAATTTATAGTGTTATCCTTTTGTAGCAGCACATAATTAACATAATCAATTACTACTCATCAAAACCGCCAAGTCTACCACAAACCACCAGATATCTCTTATTTCTCCACCACCACCATTTTAAATTTCCATCCCTCGTAGAATATTTGGCACACTTATAACTTTTGATCCCACACGTCATGTATAAAGTTTAGATTTAACAAACTTAGGTCGTCAATTAAATTATTCAACTATATGTTTTTGTTAATAATTTGAAAATTATGCATACGAAAGGTTACAAAGATAGCGAGTGGTACCAAAAACAACCATTTTGTCTTATATGATTTGGTATCATCCCAAAAGTATTTGTTACCCGCCTTTTTGATCGTGTCAAAACAACCAACTATACTTTTCACAATACAATGTTACCCGTCATGTAAAAAAATTATTATTTTTGATTCAAAAGAAAAAACCAATACCACCGCCATTAAAACCATCCAGTACCACTATTTCTTCCACCAAAACTAATGTTACCGCCTCCACCACTTAGTAACACCTTCCACCGCCTCCACCACTTACTTCTTCCTCTACTACCACCACCACCACTAATATCTATTGAAATAATTTTTGTCAAAATTATTATTTATTGATGGAGATATGTATTAATATTAATTAAGGGATATTTATGATGTAAAATTAATAAATCATTTATCATGAGAAATTAATGAAACATCAATTAATAAAACACTTATACTAATTAATATTTAAGTTGAACAAACCATAACCATAGATTTATCTTCTCTCTAGACAAATCACTTATACTAATTAATAAAACACTTATACTAATTAATATTGAAGTTGAACAAACAACCACTATTGATTTATCTTTTCTATCAATTCCAACCAAGGTGGAACAATGGTTAGAGGTCACTCTTATGACACAATAGGTCATGAGTTCGAACCTCCCTAGGCAAACTTAGCCTAGCTTTGTTTTGTATTATTGATTTAGTGGTTTATAAGCTTGATTCTGGTCTCGCTGGCTACTGCATAACAAGGTTTTAACAATTATTAACTAAATAACTTTAATAAATCACTGTACTTTACACAATTTGCTAAATGGTTACCTTCCATCTCCAGATGTGTGATGCAGCGTGGTGTCTGTATGTGATCAATAAAGTCCTATCTTGAGGATTAGCTCCTAGCCAAAGTTCGGTCTCCTCTAAAGCAATCACACCAGTTTTGTGAGGAAATATCATAATGCTGCATTTGCAAAGATGATATGATAATTGTTATTCCACTCCACCAGATTCCATACAAAACAAGAATTCCATTTACTACACAACCCATTTGTATTCTCCACTACCTGCCCCTCTGCCTGATTCAAATCAATCATTTAAATTAAAACACAGCTGAGCTGATCGAGAAAAAGAAAACGTAAAACCCAGTAGTGAAATGAAAATATATTAAGAGATGAGACAGAGGAGTCAGTACCAAGTAAAAGAGACTAGTTTACAAGAGAAAGCAAAGTTAGTCTCAGTGTGTGGTTTCTTGGAAATGCAAGAAAGTGCAAGTGGGTGCAGTACTACTACAGAGAGGAGGAGGTGAAGGACTAGCTAGGATTTGTGGATTGATTAGTATAGGTCGGTCAAATAAAATACTGCACTACTAAGAATGGGCAAGACTTTTGTCTCGTCTTGTCTTGTCAACTTTTTATGCTCAAGCAACTTGCAATGTGTGCATACCATTACCATGCGTTCGTAATGATATCTCTTTCACCTTCAAAGTGGAAACTAAAGCAACAGTGAGCAAGCACCTTCGCTGCAAGGATTAACCCAGGCTTTGTTGATGTCTTCAATCGTATCTGAGGGTTTAAAGAGTGCAGTTTTACGTACACTTCATTGTAATGTTACGGACACTAATTAATCTACAGGTTTATACAACTTCAACCACCTAGCCCAATGAATATTACAATCATCTGTGGACTGTGGTTTGACTAATGGATCTTCCCACCATACTGAATTCCATTTTCATTAGAAGGAGGAGTCGAGATGTTGTGTATGGTGGGATTTGCGAGTGATATGAAATTTTGTTTAGTATTTATGGGGGTGGGAACCTGGAAGTAAATAAACAATATTTATAGGGAACTGTCAATAAATCTTGTAGTTGTAATAATATTTTTTTGAAACATGTACTGATAAATAAAGATAAATACTAAGACGTACTGATGAGCTTCTCGCGGCACGGGTAATAGTATGATACTGTGGCGCATGGTCAGATGGTCTGCAAGATGGGAAAGCTTAATGAGGAGGGATCCCCAAACATTTTTATTATCACACTATCTCACACATTAAGCGTTATTTTTATGAACAAAAACCAAATCGTAACGGATTTGAAGTTAATATTTTGGGGATATGTTCCTCTTACCAAGTTCTACATACCTACCAAAAATGAGCGTATTCCGAGACATATAACACCACCATCTACTAGTTTGAAAATGAGCCATTGAAAATCAACGGATTTCTGGCCGTCAAAATTAAGACCGGTAGATTGTGAGGTTTCATATTTTAAAATGTGCTCATTTTTGGTAGGCATATAGAACTTGGTAAGAGAACATATCCCCAAAATATTAGCTTCAAATCCGTTACGGTTTGGTTTTATTCGGGAAATGACACCCAACATGTGAGATAGTGTGATAATAAAAGTGTGAGGGATTCCTCCCTCAAGCTTAATTACTTGATTAAGTGTTGAATTGATACGAAAAGAGTCTAGACTAAACTCTGAGCGTACTGCAATCTAGTAGTATTTAGACTGTAGAGCAGTTGTATTGTAATGTATTGTCATACTGCATAACATACAGGCCTAAACTACGCAACCTACGAGGTGCCCGAATATTATAGATAATGAGACAAAACTACGATGTAATTTGACTCTTTGAAATTTCCCTACAGAGTAGAGAGTAGAGAGTCACCCTAGTAAAAGCTGGTTAATAAGACAAAACTACTCTTCGACTGTATGACTTTTGTTAAGAAAGACCCAGTACAACACTACAACCTACACTGACCTGAGTTGGGTACTTGGGTAGTTTTGTCATTTAGAGAAACTGGAAAAGGGGCCGGTAACCCAATTACATAGTTCCTTCACAGACTTGTGGTATGAAAATGGTTCTTTAGTATGGGCAGGAGTAGGCCTGCACACGGTTCGGTTCGGTGCGGTTAGTTGTAAAACCGTTCAACTAACCGTTTATAGTGCGGTTAGCACATTTAAAACCGTAACCAAACTCAATAGTATTCGGTTCGGTTCGGTTCGGTTATTTTTCGGTTCGGTTCGATTTTAACCATAAATTAATCTAAGCTTAATAAAAAAAAAAAAACCCTAGAAATTGATAAAAAAAAATCAATCAAAGATAAAACAACTTACTAGATCATAGAGGTGGTGGTGCTCTTAAGTCTTGAATTTCGATGGAGGTGGAGGAATCGGAGAGGAAGAGAAGAAGAAATGAAATGGCCGTAGAAATAGTTTAGGGTTTAGTTTTTATACTCTAGGGTTACCCAATTTTAGACTAGCTGGATTAATCTTAATAAAAATAAATCAACGGCCTATAATAATCGGTTATCGGTTCGGTTAGGGTGCGGTTAGTAGTGGAACCGATAGCCGAACCAAATATCCAACGGTTACCAAAATTAAAACCGACACCGACCCTTGAATTATCGGTTCGGTTCGGTTACGGTGCGGTTAGTGTGGTTATCGGTTCGGTTCTGTGCAGGCCTAGGCAGGAGGACATGACCTGTGGTATGAAATATGGAGAATTAATCAACTTGGAAGACAACACGTGCATACCTAGAAAATGATGAACATAATTCATCACTCTCATGATTAACGGGATACCGATCGCTTAATCAACAGCAGGTTTGCTTGACAGATTCTTCGACTCAAATTACCATGCAACAGATCTAAGTTTTCTACGTTTTATATGTGGGTTCGCGACTTCATCTTTTTTCTAATTTTTGTAACAGTATCAAAAGATGGGAAATACACAACATACCACGATGATATCTGTAATTCGAAGTTCCCTAAACCCCAACCTTTATATTTAATCCATCGTACAATTTTGATTCTAAACAATCATTCACAAGATTGGGTAGTAATCAGTACTTTGTGTACGGTGTGTGTCTTTGAGTAGTTTGAACTTGTTCTTCCTTCTCATATTGGGCTGTAATTTTTCAATGAAATACTTAACGTTTGGAGAGAAAAAAAAAAAAATCATTCACAAGAGCCAAGAGGGGAAATACACAAACATACAGCCAAAAAGAGTAACGAGGCAGTCGCACTGCACGGAAGCGCATGCGTTGGGATAAGGATTAGGAAGCCTTTCTACCTTTGATATGGTTCCCTACCATAACATAGGCACTACCACTTCCGATAGCTCCACGGGCACATCTACCATATCGACAATGCCTACAGTGTATATGCAGGCTTCTAAATACTTGGACCGCGACTCGTATATTCCCTACAATTTAATTTGTACTCATTTGTTAAATATACTGACCAAATCACGGAACCCGAAGGACAAACAAATATTGTACTTCAAATAACTGAGATGCATGTATACACATAAGTAATGATGAGACAAGACTACAATTTCCCTTTATCCAACCACGTACATGTACTTGAGACTTAGCACCGGGACATGAAGGACGAGGGCCACAAGGCAACCATATCCGATTGTATCGTCATTGTACGAGCATTTACCATGTACAGCATAAAACGACGAACAATAAGTTTGTATAAACAGACAAACTCGGGTATAAAGAAATAATCCATCTATACACAAGTTTACACAAACCGGGATTTCGGGACTCTACAAAAGTGGTGGGTCCCCCTCCTCTTAAGGTTAGCAGAAGTCACCTTTAATGTGTGTCGGTTTTGGTTAGGGGTGTTCATGGTTACTGGTTAACCGAGAAACCGAACCAAACCAAACCGATTAGGGGGAAACCGAACCGAACCATTAACTAATTGTTGGTTTTGGTTTAGAAAAGATGAAAACCGAGATTAATGGTTTGGTTTTGGTATGATAGAAAAACCGAACCAATAACCAATGGTTAACCGAATATTGATAAAAAAAAATAATTGATTAAATTTTTATTAGAGATGTCACTGCCATTAGTTAAATCTTAATTTGAACTCTAGATTTAGAGTAAGCTTTAACTACTCTTAATATTTTTTTTTATTTATTTTTTGTCTGTAAATTTTTTTAAACCAATACTATTTTTTTCTGTAAATTAGTGTAATTTTTTTTTTTTTGGTTTGACATAATTATTGGTTAACCAAAAACCAGGAAAAACCAAAAACAGTGGAACCATTTGGAAACCTAACCAATGGTTAATGGATTGGTTTGGTTTCAATTTTTAGAAACCGATAATATTGGTTTCGGTTTTGGTTTGGCTTGAAACCGAACCAAAACCGACCATGAACACCCCTAGTTTTGGTGACTCAAATATCCAAGGTAAGTGGCAGAATCGTAATTACCCGGAAGAAATACAGGAGAACCCCTTAACTAAACCACACAACACTCTTTAACCAAGATTTTCCCCAATTCAAATACACATTTTTTTCCTCAGTAGAAGATACTAGATTGAAGATAAAAAGTAAAAGAAGAAAGCTAATGAGAAATCGGTTGGACTCGTTTAATAATTAAGCAGCAAACAAATTACTTTAAGGAGACCAGCAACTGATTGCCCCAAAGGAACTGGCAATCTCTGCTGCAAAATGCAGCAAACTAGTTGCTTGTAGGTCAGGTGAGTGATTCATTCTCCTTTTTTCATCTAGGCATATTTACACCACTTCTTAGCAATGCAATCAGCAGTTTTCCTTGCATGCCTTTTGGCATATATACAGACCATTGAAAAGATTTAGGTCCTCCAATACTACCATGGATAACCTGAGATTGCTGAATATGAAAGATCCACTCTACAGCTTTATGCAAAATTAGTGCTTCTGCCCGCTCTAGGTCACCAATCCTTGTTAAGATTTCCAGACTGGCTATGCATCCACTAGCAAATTTCTCCTGGTCCTGCGCAATTTTGTAAAATGAAAATCGTGTCAGCAACATTAGCATTTGAGAAACTGCGGAAAGTTCACATTAAGGCAGTTATGTGGAGGTGGAAACGAAATATGAAAATGATTACTATCATAGATAGATGATTGTTGTCGAGAATCTGCAGTCTAAACTTCATAGAACCATGTTGTGTGAGCTGAAATTTCGTACCTACTAAACAGCAAGTATCATTGCAAATTATCCAAACAACTGTGAAAAATCTTTCAAGTCACCGCCTGTCATCCCCATCTCCATTGACAAAGCAAAATGGTGATATTTTTAATTTAGCGGATAATTTACTGGCAGCTTCTTATTTTGGTAGTCACCAATAAATTGATAATCACATCAGTGTCCGAGTTACTAATCTTGTAGTTCAGAGTAACCGATGTACTCTAGAATTGGATGATTCTTAAGATGCAAACAGAGAAACGATAAATCAATGCCATTGATGCCAGACTGGTGACATCCCCATCAACTCCTGTTAAAAAACAA
This sequence comes from Papaver armeniacum, assembly GCA_023531295.1. Classification (NCBI taxonomy): domain Eukaryota; kingdom Viridiplantae; phylum Streptophyta; class Magnoliopsida; order Ranunculales; family Papaveraceae; genus Papaver; species Papaver armeniacum. The sequence continues at coordinate 63,957 of JAJJWW010019279.1, read as the reverse complement.
TGCAACATGGGGATGTGAAAACTGTCACGACAGCGGAGGTAGGCATGAAATGTTAGGTGTATAACAACACTTATTAGAAAACTCATCCATTGGTAAGAAGATGGGAAAAACAACTCTGCCAGCAGAATCATTGTACCTAGCCAGAATTGAGCTTTCAATTGAGCTTTCAAACTTCTGAGAAAACTCTCACCTTACACTTTTTGGTTCCATATATATTCCACTCCAATATGCCTCACATTCTCAGATAGCAAATGGACCAAATGACCAACAAATGGTACATTAAGAAAGCAATATAGCCTAATAGCAACAGTAATCTGTATCTACTTTTAAAAAGTTTATGCAATCCCAAATGGAACTTGAAACCCATATAAATATACATAATACTACTTCAGAAGCCCATTGAAGCTTACCAGTTAGAAGTGTATCCACGGATCTCATTTTGCTAGCAGCATTTCCGTCAAATCATCTCGGCTTTCTTTCTCCACGATTTCAGCTCAGGTCAAAAAATTTACATCTTCTTCTCCAGATTCTTTTAATGAAACCAAGGTGTTCTTGTGAGGGATAATTTGAAGAATAGTACCTGTAAATATGGTATAAATTAAATGGGTAAACCCTTGAATTACACCAAAGAGGAAAGAATAACTCGATCCAACAAGTAGTACAATACTAATTCTTACGTAAAAGGCTTAATCTCTCCTTCTTAAGAGATGGGTATTTATAACCCTCCCGAATCTCCCTTGAGTTCCCGGATACCGTACACGTGCACCATCTTGACTTCTTTCTCACTCTGACATCTCGAGTCCGTACACGTGTCCTTGATATCCCTTCCACTATGGAACGCCTCTACTTACGGATCGGGGCTACTCTCTCGTTAGGGACCCACTTACCATCGGCACTCTTCCATTCAACTAGTGGGCACCATTTCCCTTTTGATATTTATTCATGCTTTGTCGTACGGTGTAGGGTCTTGGGGTAAGTCCCTACACTCCCATCGCCTCTCCCTCTCATGCTCATTGCATCTTCATGTTTTGTCGTGAGGTGTAGGATCTTGGAGTAAGTCCCTACACTCCCATCGCCTCTTCCTCTCATGCCCATTCCATGTTTATGTAGGGTCTTAGAGTAAGTTCTTACACTTTGTTGAGATGTAAGGTCTTGGAGTAGGTCCCTACATCCCCATCACTTCTTCTTCCCCATATTCATTGCATCTTCATGTTTATGTAGGGTCTTGGAGTAAGTCCCTACACTTTGTTGAGATGTAAGGTCTTGGAGTAAGTCCCTACACTCCCATCTCCTCTTCCTCTCATGCCCATTCCGTGTCTATGTAGGGTCTTAGAGTAGGTTCTTACACTTTGTTAAGGTGTAGGGTCTTGGAGTAGGTCCCTGCATCCCCATCACTCCTTCTCATGTTCATTTCTTCTCCATGTTTGTGTAGGGTCTTGGTGTAAGTCCTTACACTTTGTTGCTTCTCCCCTTACTCATGCACTTTATATTTTCGGGTATCTACATTAAGTCCCCTGACTGACTGTTTACGTATCCGAGGTAAGCAAAGAGTCATATGCTTCACAAGTCATGATATTCTTCTTCACTTATTATCAGCCTACCCAAGTACGTATCACCTCCGTCTTCTAGCTACGGTAGTACTCCACGCCTTACTCGTGGCTCTTGCTTCTGTATGTGTAAGACATATGAGATGCGTTTTCACTTTGTCATTTTTCCATACCTTACCCATACTAATCACCCGTACAAGGGGGGTTGTTCAACCTCTCCTCATGCCTGTCATCTCTCCTGTCTTCACGCATGCCTTCGTTTCTCCTCGCTTCAAGTACTATCCTCATCAACCTATCATTTCTTTGTTAACAACTGACGACATCCACCAGCGTCTTCTCCCTGGATATCAACGATCTCTCATCAATCGTACAGCCCATGATGCTCACTGACCTTACTCCTGGGTATGGGCTGCTCTCATGTGCAGGCGCAAATCGCTCGTGAGGACCCAACGAACACGTCTCTATGGTGTAGGTACCCTTATGAGTACAACATCCGTTTTTTCTAGCGCAAAGTCCCCATGATGACCCAACAGACCATGTTCATCTCGCCATCTAGGCTAGGCAACCCATCATACGTCTAAAAAAGAATTCTCGTATCCGTTCTTCTTATTTGAGTCCCCAACTGCCACGCTCACCTGTGACAGAGACTACCGCTCTTTACGCCCTTACTATGTTTACGCATCGCATGTCTGCGTATCACCCTTCCCCCATATGATGTGACATTTTACCTCGTTCTTAGCAAAAGTTTGTAGTATTCCGCCTCTCTCTTGTTCTTTACCTCTATATATAGACCCTCCTTGTTACTCATTTTATTTTCCCATCTCATTCTCTTTCTTATTCTTATTTTCCCTTGTGTTTCTTAACTTAATACAACATGAGTGATTCGATTCTAACAAATATGATTCCTCAAAGAGAATAACCAACTTAATCATAAGCACGGACGCCGCCTCGACGAAGACACACTCACCCCAAGTGTCTCTCAAAGTGCAGTGCTTCCTCCCGTCAATCTCGTAGGGGTCGAGTTATGTCAACGCAAGAACGTCGAGAACGTGAGGCCGGTCGTGAAGCTGCTGAGAAGGCGATACTACTGACTGATGGTTTCGACCATGCCGCCCGCTCTTCCATCATTGTTGCCACTGCTACTGATGCGTCTTGGCTCTTAGCACGTGAACCTTCGAAGCCTTTCTTCTTTGATAGTGTCGAGGTACCATACCTCACCGCTCGTCGAGGTGATCATGTACTTCCCAATGTGTCTTTCCTTGGCACATCCACATATCCTCCCGTATGGCCGAAATGGGTAGACTGTGTGCTCCTTGAACCTTCTAATGTCGAGATTTTAGATGAAATTGGGGTATATAACGCCCTTCAAGCTTCCAAGTTTAGGCATATAACACGCAATCTATGGGATCTTCGTCGTGTGGTTCTTCGCTGGGTGAAAGGGGTTCATACACTCTTGTTTGCTTGGGGAGAGGCTACTCCAACTCTGGAAGACGTCGTGGCTATCTTGGCTCTCCCTATGCATGGTAATGCTCTTTATAAAAATGTATTGGAATCTCGTAATACCGAAGAGGAAAAAATGTGCAGAGTGCTCCGCCAAGCTAGGAGTTGTTCTCTTCAAGACGATGTTCCCTCGGGTGCTCCTAAGAAGAAGAAACGGGCTGGTCTTAAGGCATGGGCGGATTTTTGGTATACACGAGTTGCCTGTAAGTCCCCTGACTCATCGTCTTTGCCTATCATGTCGAGGATCACCCCTAAGCATGAGCTTGCGGCGTTACTGGTGTTTTGGTTATCCCATGACCTTTTTGAATATGGTGTAAAGGATAATATCAAAGACGAACTCATAGTAATGGCAGTATTGATGGTCAACAAAGTCTCTTTTCCCTTGGCTCCCATGTTCTTGGGGGGGGTTGTACCGCTATCTTGACACCTTAGCCGGTGACCTCCAGTGGGTAAATCATCCTGATCATACCATTGAGAGTAATGCTGCCATGGCTTTCCTTCAAGTATGGCTATGGGAACACTTCCGAATTATCGTCCTTCCCCAAACTCCTTACATCTCCACCATGAAATTTGTCATCGTGCTGTGAACACTACTCGCGTCCGTCGTTCTACGCAGACATTATCTTATCCACGTCTTGCTCTCTATAAAGGTCTTCGTCCCCATCGCGCCGCGCGCATTGTTGATGTTATGGATCGTCTTGAGGAATTCACCTTTTGGCCCTATCTGGGACGGTGCTTGCGGTTTTCCTCGTATCGCTTTTCCTCTACTTCTCCCGATCATGAGGTGGTAATAGGACTTGAAGCCGAGATTGATTCTTTTGCTTGGGACTTTGCTCTTGCGGTGACTCCCGGCCATATCCCGTGATTTTATGAAGGAAAATTTTGTGCTTTATCTTACAACATTCATCGTGTTGCTCGTCAGGCAGGTTTCGACCAAGGTGTTTGCTCTACTGCACTTCTTCCGTTTAGTGATGATGATATATTTGTAGCTAGGTGCTTTCACCGGTTTATGTTTATGGATGGGCGTTGTCGGGTAGTCGAGAGCTTTCCCTTTGAGAAGAATTTGCCTTACGGAAGTCGTGTCTTGTCAGCAACCAGCTCGTGGCAACGTTACTGGCGGGATCAAGTTCTGAAGATGACTAAATTTTGTAGTCTTCCAGTGTAGACTAAAGAAGGGCCTTCCCTCCCGGTTCTTCATCAATCTGGTCGTATTAAGTTGGAATCGTCTCTATTGCTTTGCTGCAGAGAGGTTTACACTCGAGCACCCGAGGTAGAGTAGTTGGTCCCCGCCGTCGTAAATCTAATCTTATTCGTTCGGCGGAAGAGTGCGATGGTGAGGTTCCTGACGAGGTCTTGGCTGTTCCGATAGAGGTAAATTCCTTCCTTTTCACCCCTACCATACGTCTTGATCTCGATTATTTTCGATACTTTGTCGGTATGTTATAGTCTAACCGGTCGCGGCGGTCCGGGTCGTACCCTATTACCTCCTCACCGGTTGCTCAACTCCCGAAGTACCCATCATGCCTGTGTTCCCTATGGTAGGCCTCTTTATTACTATATTCCTCCTCCTCATCGTTATTGCACGTGCTTATTTATTTTGTTCTATAAATACGAGCTGCTTTGTTGTTGTTTTTTTTTTTTCACTTGCTAAACATTTCTCTTTCTTCGTTCTTACTTTAGTCTATGAGCCTCCTCCCCCTCCTAGCTCTAGTCGTTCAGGTCGTTCGAGTCATCTCTCGCTTGCTGCTCAGGTATCGTCCTCTATTCATCTTACCTTCATATACATTAGTGTTTGGTCTACCCTAACTCCCCCTCCCCTTTTTTTTTTTAGGAAATGAAAGGCGGTCGTCATATTTCGGAGGATCGTTCCGATTCCAATGATCTGAAACGTACCAAGTCGTCAAGCCATGGGGGCGAGACTCCCCGTCCTTCGGTGTCCAGTTCTTCCAGGAGAAAGGTTCTTATGCCCACCTCTATTACTGACCCCCGGCGTGACCCCAGTTTGGGCATGAGATAAAACAGGGTGACCTTGCGAACAACGGTGAGGGATATGTGCTAGTTTACGGCTTCGGGTTGCTCGTGACCACAAAGCTCGTTATGCTCAGATCGTGAAGGATCACGGACATATACCTATTTGGGGGCCAGTTCCTCTTGGGGATGTTTTGGTAAGCTTCGTCAATGGCTTATTAGATGTAGTGGCTGGGATGGAGGATGAGGACGCCATGCCATACTCGGCTAATCGGCTGAGCGTTTGGAGGTCGTTAATAGACAGTGCCGCAGGCTTGAGGTTTAATGTTCAATGGTTGAGTGATAAGCTAACTGCACTCGAGTTGGGCACTAGCAATCGTCGTGCGGAGCTTTCTCAGATGATTGAAGAGGCTCGTTCCCGTATTCAAGAACATGAAGCTCGTCTGATTGCCCTTAGTACTGAGCAAAGATCCGCGGCTCAATCTCTTGCAAAGCTTTCGATCAGTATTACTACCGAGAATAATGCTTTGGCCGAGGCTACCTCTCAACTTCGTGAGCTGGAAACAGAGTTTGAGTCACTCCCTTAGTATGGTTGTATTGTAGTCGATGTCATAGCGTCACTCTCGTATGTGCGCATGCAAGTTGTTTATTAAGTACATGGATATGTCGTGCTAGTCAGCCCTGTATTTTCCCCTTTTCTTAGGACTGCGGAAGGTATGTACTTGGTTAGTCGTTGTGCCAAGACATGTGTCCGTTTGAATCCTCTTGTGTGTTTCTGGTTTATCTATGGAAGTAATCTTTTGTGTGTTATTCAGCGTTCATCAAGTTTGTTTTTTTTGAAATTCGTGTATTTGCTTGGGAAATGTGTTATCCCTTGTAGTATAAAATCCAGTCTTGCGGTATATTAATCTATACTTCAGTCAAATATTCTCTATCTTTGTTCTTTACAACAAAACTCTACTTGGCTGGAGTGCATAGCACATGCAATCATGCCTTCGCAGGCTTCACGATTCATTCATATGCTGGGGGTTCTACGTATATGTGAAAATCACTTTGCTAACATATATCAGCAGCGTGATATTGAGCTAGCTCATGTTGAAGCCCAAAAGTCTACTCTTTTGTCACATAACTGTGTTGTTCCTGTTGATTTGGAAGAACAACGACTGGCTATAAAATCGAAACGGGTTCGATTTTTTATGCAGAGTGAAGATTGTAGGCGCTCCATCAATATGATTATGTTTGTGTTGGATGGTTGAATCAGTGTTTATCTGCCAACAGTCTGCATTTGAAAGTGTTGATCACCAGGATAGATGTTCTTGGATATGGTTGTAGTATTTGTTTACTCGTACTTAGAGATTTTATGTTCTCGTCCCCCAGGGGAGATAATTAGCTTGGTTACTCCATTGGGCAGGGATGTCTGCCTTTGCTTGCATGAGGCTTATTACTCATAGTTCCATGATCGGTTTATGCTATGTGCATAACGTATTTGTGTACTGCCTCAACCTTGATATTATAGGAGATGACATTTGTCGCTGTTAATATATCTTTTATCATCTTGGCATGTCTGATGACAAGAACACCGAATTTTTTTTTTTTTTTGAAATTCGTGTATCAATTGACACGTTGAAGCACTGTTTGTGCATGGGTCTTTGTTATTTATGTAACAGTAGCATGGTCTGTCTCCCTTCTGTAACAGTAGCATGGTTTGTCTCCCCTTCTGAGGAAAATAACAGTACCATGGTCTACCTCCCCTCTGAATCATTAATTGTTGATCCTACTAAGGTGGATATTATCTGAGGATTCTCTCCTCACACTAAGTAACCGAGGTTCTGGTCATTTACCGACTACTTTCCCTTCCAAGGAAAGTTTATGTTGGGGCATCCTCCTAATATTATGGATAATCACTTTGGTTCTGCAAGAAAATCACACCTAGTCTTGGTGTATCTAATTGCTCTTGCTTTCTTTTGTTGTAAAGCGAGCCACACCGGATCTTGGTGTATCTGATCGCTCTTTCTTTCTTTTGATACGAAGTGAGCCACACCGAATCTTGGTGTATTTTTGGTGCTTTTGCCTTATTCTGTTTAAGGCAGCCACTGCTATTATGTTCTGCCTCCCTTTTCGGGTGTGCATGGATGAGTTAAGAAAATAACACAAGGTAATATTTGTGCCCCAAAAAGATTTTATTTATGAGATAGAAATTAACTTTTACATATAAAAAGTCTTAAGCCACATTCCGTTGACCTTATCATTAGCGTGGGCCTTACCCTTTCCTTTGATCTTGCTTCCATCAAGGCGTTCGAGCTTGTAATACCCACTCTGCGCTGCTTCTCGGATACGGTAAGGTCCCTCCCAATTAGGTGCGAATTTTCCTGCGCTCTCATTACGTTGTACATGGGGCGCGATGGAAAGCACTAAGTCTCCTACTTCGAAACTTCGTGGGATGACCTTTTGGTTATATGACCTTGCTAGGCGATCACGATATGTTGCTGCATGCGCATCTGCTTTGTCACGACGCTCGTCAATACAGTCTAATGCCATAAAGCGCCCATTCTCATCAATGCCTACACCGCTGGCAGTCAATACTCTAGCTGAGGCCACTACCACTTCTGCGGGTATAACAGCGTCTTCACCATATACTAGACTGTAGGGTGACGCGCCGGTTGAGCTTCTTTTTGTGATGCGGTATGCCCAAAGTGCCATGGGTAGTTCGTCATGCCATAGACGTTTGTTGTCGTATAAACTGCGACTGAGGATCCGTAGCAAGTTCTTGTTGGTTGCCTCGGCCTGTCCATTTCCTTTTGGGTAGTATGGCGTTGAGGTCTTGTGTTTAATGTGAAATGACGCAAGAAGGTCACGTACTTCATTATTGACGAAAGGAGTGCCATTGTCTGATATGAGGCATATTGGTATGCCGAAGCGGCTAATGATGTTTTCTTTGATAAAGGCCACGACGGCACTTCCTGTAGTATGCTTCAATGGGATCGCTTCAACCCACTTTGTAAACAACTCCGTAGCTGCAAGGATATACTCATGCTGGTTTGATGACTTAGGCGTAATTGGACCAATGATGTCTAAACCCCAGCTGTGGAAAGGCCATGGTGTGACAATGCTGTGCAGAGTGGTATGTGGTGCGTGAATGAGGTTCCCATGTAGCTGGCACTGCTCACAACGCTGAACATATTCCGCCGTATCATGCTCCATGGTTGGCCAATAATACCCCGCATCATATAACTGCGTAAACAATCGTGCCTTTCCTTGATGCTCACCGTCATGAGATATTTCCATTGCGCTTAAAGATTCTGCAGGACCCAAGCATCTTAGAGTGCGTTGATTAAAACTGCGACGGAACAATTCCCCTTCGATCACAAAGAATCGCTTGGATTTCTTTTCAATTTTAAGCGCCAAGTTCTTATCTTCGGGCAGTATGCGTTTACTAAGATAATCCAAATATGGTGTTCTCCAATCACCATCAGACCCGTCAGCTACGCAAACTTCTTGATATTGTGGTGCTGCTTGGCAACCTTCACAGGTGTCTTGCAGCTTTGGTTGCTCGCTTTACCATATCCTCAGCCAATAAAATCCCGCTCTCTGGATCCGCCTGTGCAGAGCAATTGATAGAGTATGTCCACACGTGAGCTGGTGAATCTCTTGAAGTTTGGTTTCAGCTTCGACCAGCCCCAGGCACCTGCATAATGCACCTCCTGACGCAATGAAGTACAAGCTGCCTCCTAAAAGTGTATAGGTCTTTAGTTTCTTCCAAGGCAAAGTACGTGCCTCTGGTGCTCTTTTTAATTCTAGAATGATTGGTCGACGCCAATCGTTTTCATCTTCATATATGAGGTCCTCCACCCAAGTTGAGGGTTCCTTCCTTCGAATAACAGTGATAGTCTCTTCATCTCCATCTATCAATTGGAGGCTGGAAGCCAATGTAGCGAGAGCGTCAGCATGCTTGTTAGAGGTTCTAGGTTTTTGCCGAATGGAGATATGGGAAAAATGTTGAATCAATTTCTGAGCCTTCTCTCTATATATGGCTAGCGTTGGCTCCTTGACATGGAATTCCCCTTCCATCTGATTAACCAAGAGTCGCGAATCCCTACTACTTCAAGGTTTCGTATATTCATTGATTCGGCTAGTGTTAAACCGATGAGGAAGCTTTCATACTCTGCCGCGTTGTTGGTACAAGGATAATCTAATTTAAACGAGTGTGAGGTGCTCTTTCCATTTGGGCTGATGAACACAACTCCTGCGCCCCCATGCGTCCCGTACGACGAACCATCAAAGAACATTTGCCAAGGCTCTTCTTCTGCCGCCATGGCTATTTCCTCAAACAATGCTATGTCGGTGTTGTCGGATCCTGGGAAGGCTGCTAATAGGTCCGCGATTGCTTGTCCTCTTATCCCATGTGGTCGAAGTGGGATGAACGAGAATTCCAAGAGTCGCAGGGCCCATTTGCCTACTCTACCATTTTGAATGGGTGTGGTAGTCAGATAAGTCACCGGGTTGGCTGCTGCAATGACATATGTTTGGTGCGCCAAGAGGTAATGTCGCAATTTTGAAGCTGCCAATAACAATGGGAGGCATGCCTTTCCACAGACGAGTACCTGAGTTCAGCCCCTTTGAGAGCCTTACTGATATAATAGATAGGTATTAGGTGTGTGTCACCCATATCTTGTGCTAAGAGAGCGCCAATCGCCGTGTCTGTATTCGCGAGGTATAAATGCAGTGGTTTCCCTTTGATTGGCGGCCTCAGGACGTACGGGTTTGTTAGGCAACGCTTGATGCAATCAAAAGCCTCTGCTTGAAGTGGCCCCCATGTGAACTGAACATTCTTTCGGAGTAATGGGTAAAAGTGATGCATGTCTTGGGCAAGTCCTGGGATGAACCTTCGAATATAGGAGATTCGCCCAATTAGGTGTTGTAACTCTGTCGTAGTCGTCAGGCGGTCATTGTAAGTATTGCTTGAGCTTTGTCCTTGTCCATCTCGATGCCTTTACTCGTTACTTGGTATCCCAAAAATTTTCCAGAGGTCACCCCAAAAATACATTTGGCAGGATTCATTTTCAAGCTGTATTCTCGGCATCTGGTGAATACTTTGCGCAAATTAGGGATATGATCCTCCCTTCGTTTACCCTTAACCACGATGTCATCGATGTATATTTCCATTGCAGTATGGTTAAGATCATGAAAGATAAATGTCATTGCTCGCTGGTATGTAGCCCCTGCATTCTTTAGACCAAAGGGCATGACAACATAATAGAAGTTACCAATAGGTGTAGAGATTGCTGTCTTCTCGGCATCCGACTCCTTCATTTTGATCTGGTTATACCCACTTTGACCATCCATGAACGAGCGCCAGTCATCATCTGATGTGGAATCAACCAACATGTCAATGAGGGGTATTGGGAATTCGTCTTTGGGGCAAGCTTTGTTCGGATCTCTCAAAATCTACGCAGCAACGCAACGTTCCATTCTTTTTCTCGATTTGGTACAATGTTAGCCAACCATGTAGGATGATGTATAGGCTTGATATATCCAGCAGCTAACATTTTAGTTATCTCTTCTTTAATTTTGTTTTCGATGTCGTGCTGAAATCGTCTACGAGGCTGCTTCACCGGCTTGCTAGTAGGAGATACTTTGAGCTCATGACATACTAAAGCTGGGTTCAGACCCGGCATATCTTCATAAGACCATGCGAAAATATCTTGAAATTCTCTTAATAAATCTTCTAACGCCTTGCCTTCTTCGGTGGTGAGGGAAGTTCCAACTTCTATCAACTTAGGGCAATCTGTCGTGCCTATGTTTAATTGTCTCGTAGCCTCGTTGCTTTTAGGTTCTGGCTCGGGGACGATGCGCTCCCAGAATTTGATAGGGTCACCACTTTGACCAGGTGTGTTGGTTTCTGCCATATTGACCTCCACTATTGGTGTGGTGCCCTCCTGTAATTGCTATAAGCGATAAACATGACGTCCGTCTGAGCGCACTTCCTTCTTGAACCTTGAAGCTTCGGTGTTATTGCTTCGCTTGTGTTTTTTCTGATTAGTAGACGTTGTCCCCTCCTGATAAGTGGTTTCCCAGTCTGGGATGGGAGTGGAATAGATGTGAGTGATTACTTCATTGGGTTCACTAAGGCCAGTGTAGAATGCGGCTTCAGCCATGTATGCTTCCTCAGGTGAAAATGGATTTTCTGTCGCGGAGATGCGTTTCATTTGCCTTTTAAGATGAACTTGACGCATTGGTGATATGTGGAAGGGACAATTCCATGCCTGTGGATCCATGGTAGTCCTAACAACATGTGATAGACTGTTTCAACATTCATGACGTGGAATGGTTCTATAGATCGAAGAGGTTCTGTCTTGACCTCTAGATTAATGGTACCTATGGTATACTGACTTAAACCTCCAAACCCTTGGATCCTGGTTTGAGACTTCCTTATTTCTGAGTCTTTAATACCCATGGTTTGTAAAATGTTGTAAGGGACTAAGTTCAAGGAAGCTCCAGTGTCGATGAAGGCACGCTTGAAGGACTTCTTTCGAAGGGATGCGGTGAGGTAAAGTGGTCTAGTGTGATCACAATCCACTCGACGATCGGCCTCTGAAAATGTGATTACATTAGTGGGCAAGGGATATCGCCTATCAAGGTATGCCGTCATATTTTCGTTAACTGCAATCGGGTAATGAATTCATTTGCCATCCGATCGCTGAGCTTGTGTGAAGCCTAGGGAATCGAAGAATTTCGCAAATAGTGGTTTCTTTACTACCTTTGCAGACAATGTACTCGGTGTTGTCTGCTATATCCATGGATGCAACTTCTGCCAAGATGTTTACATGTTCGTCATCATGCGCCTCGGGTATTCATGTTCACCCGTCTCAGATTCGCCTATCATACGTCCAAGTCTTCTTGTAATGCGTCTTCTATGTGTGCGAACATTGCTTTGCTTGGTGAGTCATGAAACGGAGTATCTTGGATCTTATTAGTACCTGTTATCGATTTCACCTTTCTTCATGCGGTTGTGAAACCTCCATCGTAATGTGCGGCATTCCTTTGTGGGATGTTCCACTTTGCGATGAAATAAGCGATAATTCTTTTCTCGTTTGTCTTGTTCCGTTGGCTCCTTTGGGGGTGCTGGTAGCTTGATGTCATCATTGCGGATCCATTCCTTGAGCAGGTCAAGAACTATGTCAAAAGAGCAGGGGTACTCAGGTCAAGAACCATTTCTGCTCTCCTAATCCTGATGCTAAGAACTAACATATCAAGGCGTTAATCCCTTTCGGAAATTAAAAAAAACACTGACTGATGAAAAGAAGAATTAGAGAATGGAGAGTAGGGACCGAAAACATAGGGTGTTGGAAATTATAAGTTAATTCCAATTATAAAACGGTACGTACCAAGTATTTTGTTTTTTTAAATTAAAAAAATAACTTTTTAAATAGTATCTAATCATATTTTTAAAACTTATATTTTTGTTCGTTTTTTATTATTATTATTTTATTGAGAGAAAAATGACATATTTGATTAGATTTTAACACTCATCAAAACAATAAGTGAAAAAACAGCGTAGAAAAAATAAATAAAAAAGTTAGTTGTTTCCACGTACAGCTTCCTAGTTACGTACTAAGGTACTCAAAAAATAACCTTCAAAAAAATTTGTTCCCAAAGATCGGTTGAGTAGAGTGTATATAACAGCTATTATTAATTGATCCAAAATCTCTTCTTATTGTCAAATATCTTGCAATTCCGCTCCGTCCAGACTATCCACCAGATGGCGAAACGTAAAATGCCCCAATTCCTCTTTATCTTTTTTTTTTTCTTAACACACCATTCCTAGATGTTTATCCTGATACTTTTGGGAAAAAAAAAACATTTGACTTTGAAACTATCCAGAAAATATCTCCGAATCAACCTAGTTTCTAAACAAAAAAAGAAATTATGGCTTTGTGTTAGAGAAAATTTTTAATGGGGCAAAATCCGAAGGAAGCATGGGGGACCAATCACAAGCTGACATTTTGCGTTCCATTTTTAGACAGATTCCAACCAAATTATGTTATGATTTGATACTCCCATTTTGCCCTTGCTTTAAAAATCCTATTAACAACCTATATATTCTCTCCTAAATTAACGTAACACCTTAAATATCTTTTGAAATATCGATACAAATGGAAAAAATCTTAATGATCTTAACTACAATATATTTCAAAGTAAATATATGAGATCTCCCCTTACATAAGACCTTGCAGTTATCTTCAAAGCAAAAAAACGTGGGGATGGATAATGGAGGTAAAACCCTTATGTTAATTGAAAGCTTAACAAACTTGCCTGATAGGAGATTCCAAAAAAAAATAAAATATTACTCGTAAGGAAAACAATATTATAAGTTGTGAATTAAGTCAGAAATAAATCGCGAAAGAAAATTAATTTTCTAGTGACATGGAGATATTTCGATTTTTGAAAAGTAATCAAGTACGGCACATCTGCGAGACAGTTTTTGATTCGCAGTAGTCTATATTGTTTTGTCTATGTCTCTACTTCAACTTTTGAAAGGCATGTTTTCAATGACTGCACACCTGGGAGTTTGACAGGCTTATGCAATTTTCAGTTGCCAGCAGCAGTTGTTTTTTATATGCTAGGGTATATCAGATTATTTTCCGTCTCTGCGTTTCCAGTTGTCTGGGAGACTCATCTAACTTTTTTTTTTTTTAATCATTTGCCATTTGCACTAACGAATGGAATGGAAATGCTAAAAGATAACACAATAGTACTAGATTGATAAAGGTATATGTTGACAAATCAACTTCAGTTTACAGAATTGACTACTATGAAAAAGAAAAGGAATGCACTAGAAAGTGCAGCAAAAACCTGACAACAAAAGAGAAATTTAGATCAAGAACTTACCTTTGGCACTTGAAGAACCGTAACAGAGGGAAAGAGAACTTAGGTATTTGGATGTTATTATTAGGCGAGATCATTCCGTTTGTGTTACGTTAATTTAGGTTAAATAACTAACAATATTTGGTTGACTTAAAAGAAGGGTACATTAGGAAGATAAAACCAGAATTCAAATTCGTTGGAATCTATCCAAAAACGGAAAGAAAATGTCACCTTGTGATTGGTCCCCCATGCCCCCTTTGGATTTGCCCCCATCAAAAATTTTCTCTTGCGGATATGACAAGGGAGTACTTGAGTTCACCTTACCGGATCTAAGAAGATAATCTAAAGTAGGTGCTCCTTTGTCACATAGTGTCCAAACCAAAAATAAAACCAAAAAGTCGTGTAATAACTTTTTGGGTTTTTATTTTGTACCAAGAACAGCTAACACAGTAGCTGACTTAATGGCCAAAGAAGCCAAAAACTTTAGTTCTCTCCTTAATTGGAGGAAGGAACCTCCCGAATGTATTAGAGTAGCTATAGAAGTAGATAAATCAAAATGTTAGGGTCGATCCATCCGGCCCAACATTAGATGGCTCTACTCACCATGTTGTAAGGGTTACTAACTACCCAAATTAGTCTTTTGAATGCATTTTAACTTACAAGAAAAAAAAAGATTCCAAATTTGTTTATATGGAAAAGTTAAGAAACTATCTACCTCCAAAAAAAAAAAAAAATGTAGCAGTCAGCAACCGTGAAATCTGTCTCAAAAGACCATATCCTACTATCCTCATCGATATTTGTTCATATTCAGAATTTAACTCTATAGTATTATTTCAGGTTTTATTTCAGCATTTATGAGGAGTCCTGTTATTAGGAGGGAAGAAACGGATTTGAGGAAGGAAAGATTATAACCAAATTTTGGTCATTGCACAGTCAAAGTCAAATACAAAGATAATAAATAAAAAATTTGGTAATGCCCATCTTAACCTCAATAATCAGACGTTCTTATTAATCCTTCGCATTACGCTTTATCTTCTTCGTCAAAGAATCCTAATCTCCTTTACGTAAACGATTAGGAGAATCACAATGATTAACATGGTGCACCATAGTCTCGTTATCAAGGCTATCAAAAACATCAATCTTAGTGTACGAGATCAAACAATCACTCGTAAGTCATGCTCTGGATCAGCTTTAATCCTAATCTTTACACGATTAATAAATAAAGGGGGATTTTGTGTTTCCCCCCTAAAAAAGATAGCTAATTTGCAAAACCCCCTTTTTAAATTTATAATAGGTAAAACACCCTTTAACTAGGATGTGCCGTGACTGCCCAGTTACGTTAGCACGTGTAGTGCACATGAGTGCTAGAATAAAATACTAAAGTTATAGGAAGACATACTTACCCCTGGACCTTGGACACGTGACGATTTCAGAACAAATAAAATTTGGTTGCTAAACGCACTGCGGTCACTTTATCCCTTATTCATCTTCTCTGTATCTCCGTCTTCGTCATTAATTGTGCATCGCCATTAAAAACCAATCTCTGACTAACTCTTGCCTTATTAGTATGTAAAGTCCATTCACTCCTTCACATTTTCAGTTCTCTACTAATAACTTATCTAATCTCTTAAACTTTCTTTTTGGATTTAATGGTACCCTAAATTAATTTTTACTGCAATTATAGAAATTTCACTAAAAATACGGTTGCAAAAAAAGAGGGTTTTTTATTCTTACAGTCGTTTAAAGAAATTTTTCTATTGGTTGGCTCGACCAACATCTGGATCGATAATGAATGGTTTATGTACGTTTAATTTGGCTAATATACAGAGAAAATGATGGAGATGATGAGATTAGAAGTGTTTTCAATAAAACACTAGATTCTAGTACTTACCAGTTGGCTAACTTATTATAAGAATTGGCTTACAGGAAGAATTGATTATAAGAATTAGCTTACAGGAAGAATTGAGAATTGAACCTCATCAATTCCTTGTATTCAAATTCCTTTGCGCATCATTTTTTTTTTTTTCAAATTCCTTTGATTTCTGTTCGTGGAGTTGCAGGAGGAGGCTCACATGGACATTATTAGTTGATTAAGTGAGGTTTCAAGAGTTTTAGTTTATGGGGTATGAGTATTTAAGAAATTGAAGAGATGGGTTTTCTGTTTTGTTTATTTTTGTTACGGTTTTGATGCGATTGCAGCTACTTGGATGATATTGGATCTGGGTATGGTAGAAACACCTCTTTTCTTATCCTTCTGTTTCAGTAGCATTTCTGCAGGAAATATTGAAGTAGGTTCTGGTTTTCTAGTTTTGATTTCCGATGGTTAAGGATAAACATATGAATCGGTAGTTTTACTTCTTTCCTTTGGATTTATATCTAAAAGCTATTAGGTTGCAGGTTTAATGGCGACCCAAAAAAAGGGGAATCTCTATTTTTAGTCAAACAGAAAAAACGACGTAACTCACTGGGCATCGGTTCGGCTGAAACGTGTATAAAGTATAACACGTGTGAGGGTATCTTGGGTAATTCATAAAAAATATCTTTATATTTGCCACGCGTACCATATCGCTGAGTCAGCTAACTGGGCAGTCACACCACATCCTAGTTAAAGGGTGTTTCACCTATTATCAATTCAAAAAGGGGGTTTGGCAAATTAGCTATCTTTTTTTAGGGGGAAACACAAAATCCCCCATAAATAAAATACCCTTTGTACATAACACTATGTGGGGAATCACAATGTAGTTATAGTGTTTTCTTTTTATATGCTGGTGCAAGAAACCGAGAAAGTGAGAGAAATTGGCTTGCACCCTTGAAAAATCTGAAATGAGAAAAGAGCGATTCGCGTGTTGTAAATTTTTTATGCTTATCGGAAGATTGGTCGACGGAAGAAGAAGAATTCGTTGGGAGTCGTTTGGTTGAAAAACCTAATTATAATTAAGAGCAAGGATATTATAGATATTTCATCATTTCTTAAAGTGGTCAATCCCTCCTCAATTTTTTTAATTCTCTCTTCTTAATCTTTCCCTCCTCAAATCTGTTGGATATTTTCAATATTTTTGAAAATAAAATGGATTTTTGTTTTGGTTTGTCATTTTGAAAATATTTGGTTAAGGGGTAACCTCTTTTACTTCAAAATGACCATATTTTGTCTTATTGGGTATACCCCAATTAGTTTGGGTATACCCCAATCTCGCCAGGATATTTAAGCCTGTAAAAAAAATTTCCCTTCTAAAACATAAATAAGAAAGGATTTGAAACGATGAGTTAAGCTTACATATTTATTTTATCATAGGGATAATAACGTAAAATGAACATTCATTAAAATAAAAACATTGGTAATAGCTAAAAATCTCAAAATTTTATACAAAAAGTGGACATTAATTGCTTCTTAAAGTATGCCTCCGTGCAGAGGTTAACATTTGCCTTGTTAGGCCGACCGAGCGAAGCGAGGGAGGACTTTATATATGGTGACTTTGTATCAATATGAAGCGTGACATTTTTTCCAATTTAACAAAAAGATTGGATTTGGTGTCATACCGGAAATTTCCAAATTGTCCCTCCTTTTAGTCTAATTATTATAACTCCTTATGTATCCTACTTTTTCAGGGGTATAATTGGTAACAAAACTTTAATATAACATATCTAAAAATCCGTGCCTTGGAATTTTACAAATTTTATCTCGTTGGAAAGGTTATAAAAAAATCTACGCAACGAATATAAACAACAATATCAAATTTAGAGATTTTACGAAAAATTCGGAGGAGTTTATCATTTTAAGCACAATTTTTGAAAATTAAATATGTATACATTATGCAAACCACCACAAAAAATACATAATACTTTATGCAGCCATATTTTAGTTTATGCATCAACTTTTTTCCATTGCAACTAATAAAATGATGTACTCCCTCCGTTTTAAGAAAAGAGATACTTTCACTTTGGGAACAATTTTCGAAAAGTGGTGCATAACCATTATGCAAACCATCACAATGGATGCATTACACTTGAGCCATATTTTGGTTTATGCATCGGGTAATTTTCTGTGTCAGGAAAAGTAATACTTTCCCGCTGTGTCAAGAAAAATGATATTTTCGCGTCGATATTTTCGGTCGGCCGTTCCACCGTGGCAGCGGTCATCTAGTTTTAAAGGTGAAAATCGAGTATACAAGTGCAAGGAATATTACAATACAGAGAAGGGCTAAAAAATAATTATCAAACTCTAAGAAGTTGTAAGGACATCTAATCTCGCCAATCTTTATGAAAAGAAAATCGGACGATAGCAAAGTGCATCCGTTTTTTCTTTGTTATGCGCGTGTCCGTGTCATAGCACGACTCTAGAACAAAATAATTTGCTTCTTTCTTTGAAAATGGAATTTCATTGAAAATAAAACACAAACTTGGTCAAAAAGACCAAAATCAACAATTCCTGGGTGAAAAAGACACTTAGGTTTTGATCTTTTGTTTAAATAGCCAAAAATTAAAAAGATCTTGTTTAAATGGACAAAATTTTAAAAATAGGCAGGATGTAACCAGTTTCATCCTTCCATTTTCAAATATTTTTTTCTTATTTTTATTTTACACAGGATGCATCCAGTTTCATCTTTGCTATTTTTTTAAGTATAAGCCAGGATGAAATCCAGTTTCATCCTTGCTATTTTTTTTTGGCTATTTCACCCGTACTTTTTTTTACTCGTCCATTTGAACCGTGTTTTAATGTTTTTTGGACAAATGACCCATTTTCTCAAAATAAAAGGCTACCGGCGGGGATGAGGAGATCTCAACCAAAGCTAAGAGATTTGTGTAAGGAATTTCTTTCTACTTTTTCTCTTTCTTCTCGTACTTTGACTTTACACAATTTTGTAGTTGGAAGGAACATAAGCTCTTTTCTCACTGGCCCATTGATAATTAAGGACACACTAAGCCCAATTAGTTCAAAGAAATCTTACTAAGAAGATGTACACAACTTCATGTAACAAGCAGGATGAGCAACCCATGGGTGGATGCATTTTTAAGCGCAAGTATAAACTCCATCGAGAAGAAGGTCCACGTAAGGAGCCTACAAATACCCAACTCCACTAAGAGAGAGGGGGTCGACCAATTTTAGGAAGAGAGAGCTATAGTCCAGGAGAGAGAAATCGTAAGAGTAAGTATGAGCTTGTGAATAAGACCTCTAGCTCCGTTCCCTACTCAGAGTCATTTGATTATCCCATGTAATTCTCATATAATATATAGTGAAAAACCAACCCCGAGGACGTAGGCCTTAGTGCCGAACCACGTAAAATCATCGTCTCATTTACATTTTGTATTCATCATTTCATTATTTGTGCATCATGCATCGTTTAACTCAGCATAGTTACTCCTATGATGTGAGATGAGGATGAGCCCGAAGGTTCAGAGTCTCCCTTATAATTATCGTACGTTGTTTTATATACTTTACCATCATTTCTTTGATTTTAGTTACATTGCGAATATTGTTCGTGGACTCGATACCATTATCGTTACATCTGTGTTCACACTATAATTCAATTTTTGTCTTAATATGAGTATATGCGATTCCATAGTTTTATTGATCTTTTCATTTCTGTTCAAAAGTAGATTTCCCCGTGTTAATTATCTCAATTTTCTGTTGGAGAAAAATGAATTTTAATAAAAATATTTTGGTCTTGGTGTGGTTTGATCTAGTGACCTATGGGTCCAAGGATACTTGCTCATTTTATGAGTGAATGAATCTCTCTTTAGTCCCACATTGGGTATAATAGAGAAGGAGCTCCACTATATAGCCATATGCTTATGGATATGTTGTAAAAAAACATTGTGGGTGGATCGGGTGGGCAAAAATACAAATTTTGACCCATGCGATATGCGCGTATGCCATGCACCAAGTTCCTCTTCTACTCGGGTTTATTTTTTGGGCGAGTTTTTCTTTAGGAAATTAATTCCTAAAATATTTTTAGAGTTTTATTTATGGGTAAATTCCTTTTATGAGTTTTAGTAGTTTTTAAATAAAACCAAAACCTAAATTGATTTGCAAGTATCTTCTCCTTTAAATACAACTCGAAAATCTGTTTTCAAACATTGAAAAATTCTTATTTTATTCTAGGGTTTTCTTCCATACGTTTTTACCTCCATCCCTGTTGCTTTGAGTTCGAAGAGAGGGTAACTTGCTTTGTGCTAACTCAAGTTATATCGGGCAGTCTTATCCTGGACACATCTTATTTGTGAGGGGTTTAGCATTACTCAACTCGAGTATACCCGCGAACTAATGTGTTAAGGACAACTTGTTGAACCTGTGATTCTGCCTTCGTCAAGTTATTTCGATAGAGTTGTTTCGCATTAGTTCTTTACATATTATTTTGATACATCTAACGTCTTTGTTCATTGTTGCAAGATTCCAACAATCTTAACACATTATTATTCCTTGTAACAATGGGAAACAAAGATGAACGTTAATGTAGAAAGACCACAAAAGTTTAACGGAAAGGATTTCAAGAGATGGCAATCCAAGATGTTGTTTTATCTGAGCCATCATGATTTGGACTATGTTGCAAGGTTCTCTTGATGTTTTGACAATGTTGAAAATTTGACTGATGAAGAGGAGGTCAATATGAATACGGGTCTAATTTTATGGCTAAAAATCATATCATGAATGGTTTGGAAGATGCGATGTATGATTTTTACAATGCTAAAGATAGCTTAACCGCTTATGAGTTGTGGATTGCGTTAGAAGCAAAGTACCAAGCCGAGATCTGCATGAAGCAAGAAATTTCTGGTGGCAAAGTTTATGGAGTTCAAGATGACGAATGATAAGTCTGTTGTTGATCAATTCCTCGAACTTCAACAAATCATTAACCAGATTCTTCTTTGAAGGTATGGTTATTGATGAGACTTTTCAAGTGTCTCATGGTGATTGAGAAGTTACCATCTTCTTGGTCGGAGTACAAGAAAAAGCTGAGGCATGAAACTGGCGAGATCAACATGGTTGAATTGGGAAAGAAGATTCAAGTGGAAGAGATGTTGTGCACCAAAGACAAGAACGTGTCATCTGCAAGGGATATGTCTAACAAAGCTCATATGTCTGAACATAAGCCATCCAAAGCTGGAAAAGGTGACAACAACAATCGCAACTCGAAGCATGGACCTAATAAGAAAAGTACGTTTCGTAAACCAGAATCTAGCATTATTAAAATTAAGGGTCCTTGTTGGGTGTGTGGAAATACTGGTCATATGGCAGTTCACTGTAGACAACGTAAGGATAAGAAGAATAATGCTAACTTGGTTGAGAAAAGCAAAGACGAGTTTTCTGCTGTGGTGTCTGAAGTTAATCTGGTGACCAATGTGATGGATTGGTGGGTAGACTCTGGAGCTACCAAGCATGTTTGTGGGAACAGAGACCTGTTCACCTCCTACCAGAGGGTAGGGGAAGGCGAGAAACTCTATATGGGTAACTCATCTGCATCAGAGGTTGCAGGAAAAGGAAAGGTCGGTCCAAGCTCACATCTGGAAAGACTCTCACATTGAATGAAGTTCTTCATGTTCCAGACATCTGCAAAAATCTTGTTTCTTGTTCTGTTTTAGATGATAAGGGTTTTAAAGTTACAATTGAGTCTGGAAAACTTATAGTAACTAAGGGCAATGATTATGTGGGTAAGGGTTATAAGACTGGGGGTCTATATAAACTTAATGTAACCTGTCCTGAATTGAAATTGAATGATTCTTCTGCTTACATGTGTGTGTCATTGAACGTTTGGCATGGTAGACTTGGTCATGTAAACTATAAATCAATGCATAAATTGGCTAGCGTAGGCTGCATACCCAAATTCACTTTAGATAAAAATCATAAGTGTGAGATTTGCGTAGAATCTAAGCATGCTAAGAAATCATTCAATAAGAATATCCGTGAGAAACTCTAAACCCTTAGATTTAATCCACTCAGACCTAGTTGATATGAAGTCAGTTCAAACAAGAGGTGGTAAGAAATGGTTTATTACTTTTATAGATGATTGTACGAAGTACTGCCATGTTTACTTACTTAGAGGGAAGGATGATGCCTTAGAAGCCTTTAAGATATATAAAAGTGAAGTCGAAAACCAATTGAATACTACCATTAAAACTATTAGGTCTCGACCGTGGTGGTGAGTATGAAATTCCCGTAGGAGATTTGATTATCCATGAGAATTCTTCACCTAATAATATGTAGTGAAAAACCAACCCCGAAGGATATGATGAATGCCATGTTGATTAGTTCAATTACCTAAAATCTATCGTCTCATTTACATTTTTATTCATCAGTTCCATTATTTGTGCAAATGATCGTTTAACTCAAAACTCCTATGATGTGAGATGAGTTATGAGAAAGGTAATTAACCATCTTTTATATACTTCACCATCATTTCTTTGATTTTAGTTACAATTGAGAATATTGTTACTCGATTTTTTCGTGGATAAATTGATACCATTATCGTTTTTTTTATGATTTTCATGTTCACACTATAATTCAATTTTTTCCCTCTTAAAAAAGTCTAATATATGCGATTCCAGTAGTTTTATTGATCTTTTGCATTTACTTGGATAATTTGCCATAAGTAGATTTGCACGTGTTAATTATCAAATCGATAACAAAAAAAAGTGAAAAAGGTATTTTTTGGTTAAAATATTTTGTCTATGGTGTGGTTTGATCTAGTGACCTATGGGTCCAAGGATTTTGACTTGCTCATTTGATAAGTTTGTGAAAAGGCTAGCTAATCTTAGGTTTTGTCCCACAAAATGAGTTTTAAATTAAAATTAAAGAGGAGCTCCACTATATAATCATACACTTATGGATATGAATTGTAAAAACATTGTGGGTGGAGCGGGTGGGCAAAAATACATATTTTTACCCATGCGATATGCGCGTATGCCATGCACCAAGTTCCTTTTTTCTGCTACTCGGGTTTTTTTTTGGGCGAGTTTTTCTTTAGGAAATTAATTCCTAAAATATTTTTAAGAGTTTTATTTATGGTAAAATTCCTTTTACTTGTTTTTAGTTTTAAGAAAACCAAAACCTAACTTGATTTGCAAGTATTTTCATCCTATAAATACAACTCGAAAATCTGTTTTCAAACATTGAAAAATTCTTCTTTTATTCTAGGGTTTTCTTCATACGTTTTTACCTCCATCCCTGTTGCTGAGTTCGAAGAAAGGGTAACTTGCGTTGTGCTAACTCAAGTTATATCGGGCAGTCTTATCCTGGACACATCTTCGCTGTGAGGGGTTTAGCATTACTCAACTCGAGTATACCCGCGAACTAATGTGTTAAGGACAACTTGTTGAACCTTTGATTCTGCCTTCGTCAAGTTATTTCGGTAGAATTGTTTCGCATTAGTTCTTTACATATTATTTTGATACATCTAACGTGCTGTTCATTGTTGCAAGATTCCAACAATCTTAACACATTAGTATTCCTTGTAACAATGGAAACAAAGATGAACGTTAACGTTGAAAGACCACAAAAGTTTAACTAAAGGATTTCAAGAGATGGCAATCCAAGATGTTGTTTTTTCTCGAGCAATCATGATTTGGACTAAAGGCTTTGCAAGGTCCTCCGTTGATGTTTTGATTGTACAATGATGAAAATTTGATGAAGAGGTCAATATGAATACAAGGGGTAATTTATGGCTAAAAATCATATCATGAATGGTTTGGAGGATGCGATGTATGATTTTTACAATGCTAAAGATAGCTTAATCGCTTATGAATTATGGATTGCGTTAGAAGCAAAGTACCAAGTCGAGATCACAGGAAGCAAGAAATTTCTTGTGGCAAAGTTTATGGAGTTCAAGATGACGAATGATAAGTATGTTGTTGATCAATTCCTCGAACTTCAACAAATCATTAACCAGATTCTTGCTGAAGGTATGGTTATTGATGAGACTTTTCAAGTGTCTGCGGTGATTGAGAAGTTACCATCTTCTTGGTCGGAGTACAAGAAAAAGCTGAGGCATGAAATCAGGCGAGATCAACATGGTTGAATTGGGAAAGAAGATTCAAGTGGAAGAGATGTTGTGCACCAAAGACAAGAACGTGTCATCTGCAAGGGACATGTCTAACAAAGCTCATATGTCTGAACATAAGCCATCCAAAGCTGGAAAAGGTGACAACAATAATCGCAACTCGAAGCATGGACCTAACAAGAAAGGTACGTTTCGTAAACCAGAATCTAGCATTAATAAAATTAAGGGTCCTTGTTGGGTGTGTGGAAATACTGGTCATATGGCAGTTCACTGTAGACAACGTAAGGATAAGAAGAATAATGCTAACTTGGTTGAGAAAAGCAAAGACGAGTTTTTTCATTTGTGGTGTCTAAAGTTAATCTGGTGACCAATGTGATGGATTGGTGGGTAGACTCTGGAGCTACCAAGCATGTTTGTGGGAACAGAGACCTGTTCACCTCCTACCAGAGGGTAGGGGAAGGCGAGAAACTCTATATGGGTAACTCATCTGCATCAGAGGTTGCAGGAAAAGGAAAGGTTGGTCTGAAGCTCACATCTGGAAAGACTCTCACATTGAATGAAGTTCTTCATGTTCCAGACATCTGCAAAAATCTTGTTTCTTGTTCTGTTTTAGATGATAAGGGTTTTAAAGTTACAATTGAGTCTGGAAAACTTATAGTAACTAAGGGCAATGATTATGTGGGTAAGGGTTATAAGACTGGGGGTCTATATAAACTTAATGTAACTTGTCCTGAATTGAAATTGAATGATTCTTCTGCTTACATGTGTGTGTCATTGAACGTTTGGCATGGTAGACTTGGTCATGTAAACTATAAATCAATGCATAAATTGGCTAGCGTAGGCTGCATACCCAAATTCACTTTAGATAAAAATCATAAGTGTGAGATTTGCGTAGAATCTAAGCATGCTAAGAAATCATTCAATAAGAATATCCAGAGAAACTCTAAACCCTTAGATTTAATCCACTCAGACCTAGTTGATATGAAGTCAGTTCAAACAAGAGGTGGTAAGAAATGGTTTATTACTTTTATAGATGATTGTACGAAGTACTGCCATGTTTACTTACTTAGAGGGAAGGATGATGCCTTAGAAGCCTTTAAGATATATAAAAGTGAAGTCGAAAACCAATTGAATACTACCATTAAAACTATTAGGTCTGACCGTGGTGGTGAGTATGAAATTCCCGTAGGAGATTTGATTATCCCAGAACATGGCATAATAATGAGACTAAAACCAACCCTTATTCACCTCAATCCAATGGTGTACGTAAAACATCGTACTCATTTATGATTTTGCCATTCATTAGTTCATTATTACCTTCATCATGGGGAGGCTATCCTCTCCCATAGTTACATCCTATGATGTGAGATGAGGATAGCCCTTTAAAGGATCGGTAAAACTCCTTATAATTATGGAAAGGTAGACAACCATCTTATGATTACTTTACCAACATTTCTTTGATTTTCACTTGGACATTGAGAATATTGTTCGAGGACTTGATAACATTATCGTTTTTTCGGGGTCGTGTTGGTATCTTTTCACTATAAATTCAATTTTTCCTCTTAATTTGAGTTGATTCTGCGATTTTCTTTATTAGTTTTTTTAGTTTTATTGATCTTTTTCAAAAAAGTCTAATTCAAAAAATGAGTAGCTTTCCTTCTTGCCGTGTTGGATAATTTGCCATATTAGACATGCACAAATTGGCAATCGTCAAAAATCGATAACAAAAAAAACAAAGAAAAATATTTTTTGGTTATGCTTGTATTTTGTCTATCTGGTTAAGGGTATCATCTAGAAAGGTGAAGTTCCTTAATGTATCTCTGAGATTTTTGACCAGACATCGAGTATACTGCATGGGATTGATAAGTTTGTGAAAAGGCTAGCTAAGTACTTAGGTTTTTGTCGTTGTAGCTGTTGGAGAAAATGAGTTTTAAATTAAAACTAAAGAGGAGCTCCACTATATAATCATACACTTATGTATGAATTGTAAAACGTAGGTGGAGCGGGTGGGCAAAAATACATATTTTTACCCATGCGATATGCGCGTATGCCATGCACCAAGTCCTTTTTTCTACACAGGTTTATTTTTGGCGAGTTTTTCTTTAGGAAATTAATTCCAAAAATATTTTTAAGAGTTTTATTTATGGGTAAAATTCCTTTTATTACTTTTAGTTTTTTAAATAAAACCAAAACCTAACTTGATTTGCAAGTTTTTCATCCTTTAAATACAACTTGAAAATCTGTTTTCAAACATTGAAAAATTCTTCTTTTATTCTAGGTTTTCTTCATACGTTTTTACCTCCATCCCTGTTGCTGAGTTCGAAGAAAGGGTAACTTGCTTTGTGCTAACTCAAGTTATATCGGGCAGTCTTATCCTGGACACATCTTCGCTGTGAGGGGTTTAGCATTACTCAACTCGAGTATACCCGCGAACTAATGTGTTAAGGACAACTTGTTGAACCTGTGATTCTACCTTCGTCAAGTTATTTCGATAGAGTTGTTTCGCATTAGTTCTTTACATATTATTTTGATACATCTAACGTCTTTGTTCATTGTTGCAAGATTCCAACAATCTTAACACATTAGTATTCCTTGTAACGATGTCAAACGGAAACAAAGATGAACGTTAATGTTGAAAGACCACGGAAGTTTAACGGAAAGGATTTCAAGAGATGCCAATCCAAGATGTTGTTTTATCCGAGCAATCATGATTTGGACTATGTCTTTGCAAGGTCCTCTTGATGTTTTGATGGTGTTGAAGATAATACCGATGAAGATAGAACAATATTATACAAGGGGTAACTATATGGCTAAAAATCATATCATGAATGGTTTGGAAGATGCGATGTATGATTTTTACAATGCTAAAGATAGCTTAACTGCTTATGAGTTATGGATTGCGTTAGAAGCAAAGTACCAAGCTGAGACTGCAGGAAGCAAGAAATTTCTTGTAGCAAAGTTTATGGAGTTCAAGATGACGAATGATAAGTCTGTTGTTGATCAATTCCTCGAACTTCAACAAATCATTAACCAGATTCTTGCTGAAGGTATGGTTATTGATGAGACTTTTCAAGTGTCTGCGGTGATTGAGAAGTTACCATCTTCTTGGTCGGAGTACAAGAAAAAAGCTGAGGCATGAAACTGGCGAGATCAACATGGTTGAATTGGGAAAGAAGATTCAAGTGGAAGAGATGTTGTGCACCAAAGACAAGAACGTGTCATCTGCAAGGGAC
Source organism: Papaver armeniacum (assembly GCA_023531295.1). Taxonomy (NCBI): domain Eukaryota; kingdom Viridiplantae; phylum Streptophyta; class Magnoliopsida; order Ranunculales; family Papaveraceae; genus Papaver; species Papaver armeniacum. The sequence goes on along the minus strand of JAJJWW010019279.1, from coordinate 36,855 downwards.
ATGTCTAACAAAGCTCATATGTATGAACATAAGCCATCCAAAGTTTGGAAAAGGTGACAACAACAATCGCAACTCGAAGCATGGACCTAACAAGAAAGGTACGTTTCGTAAACCAGAATCTAGCATTAATAAAATTAAGGGTCCTTGTTGGGTGTGTGGAAATACTGGTCATATGGCAGTTCACTGTAGACAACGTAAGGATAAGAAGAATAATGCTAACTTGGTTGAGAAAAGCAAAGACGAGTTTTCTGCTGTGGTGTCCGGTTAATCTGGTGACCAATGTGATGGATTGGTGGGTAGACTCGGAGCTACCAAGCATGTTTGTGGGAACAGAGACCTGTTCACCTCCTACCGGAGGTTAGGGGAAGGCGAGAAACTCTATATGGGTAACTCATCCGCATCGAGGTTGCAGGAAAAGGAAAGGTTGGTCCAAGCTCACATCTGGAAAGACTCTCACATTGAATGAAGTTCTTCATGTTCCAGACATCTGCAAAAATCTTGTTTCTTGTTCTGTTTTAGATGATAAGGGTTTTAAAGTTACAATTGAGTCTGGAAAACTTATAGTAACTAAGGGCAATGATTATGTGGGTAAGGGTTATAAGACTGGGGTCTATATAAACTTAATGTAACTTGTCCCCGAATTGAAATTGAATGATTCTTCTCGCTTACATGTGTGTGTCATTGAACGTTTGGCATGGTAGACTTGGTCATGTAAACTATAAATCAATGCATAAATTGGCTAGCGTAGGCTGCATACCCAAATTCACTTTAGATAAAAATCATAAGTGTGAGATTTGCGTAGAATCTAAGCATGCTAAGAAATCATTCAATAAGAATATCCGAAGAAACTCTAAACCCTTAGATTTAATCCACTCGAGACCTAGTTGATATGAAGTCAGTTCAAACAAGAGGTGGTAAGAAATGGTTTATTACTTTTATAGATGATTGTACGAAGTACTTTGCCATGTTTACTTACTTAGAGGGAAGGATGATGCCTTAGAAGCCTTTAAGATATATAAAAGTGAAGTCGAAAACCAATTGAATACTACCATTAAAACTATTAGGTCCGACCGTGGTGGTGAGTATGAAATTCCCGTAGGAGATTTGATTAAGAACATGGCATAAATACATGAGACTACAACCCCTTATTCACCTCAATCCAATGGTGTAGAACCAACGTAAAATCATCGTCTCATTTAAGGATATGATGAATGCCATGTTGATTAGTTCGGGATTACCTTCGAATTTGTGGGGGAGGCTATCCTCTCCGCCAATTACATCCCGAAAAGAGTACCCTTTAAAGGATCGAGATAAAACTCCATATGAGTTATGAAAGGTAGACAACCATCTTATGATTACATCAACCGCTTTGATTTTCACTTACAATTGAGAACTTCTTGTTGGAGACTCGAAGAACATTACTCGTTTTTTCATCCGTGTTCACATAAATGGTCATATTTTTGTTTGGTGTATTTGAGTTGATTCGATTTTCTTTATTAGTTTTATTGATCTTTTCATTATTTCGGGCGTTTTTCCTGGGGGAAAAAAAAGTCTAATTTCCCCGTGAGTAGCTCATTATCTCACCTTCTTGCCGCAGACTGGATAATTTTCCAAAAAGTAGACATGAATTTTAAATAAAAAAAGAAGGTATTTTGGTCTTGCTTGTATTTTGTCTATCTGTGTGGCTAAGGGTATCATTACCGAAAGGTCTCTGAAGTTCCCGGACCTTAATGTATCTTCGAGATTTTGACTCATTTTATGAGGGATTGATAAGTTTGTGAAAAGGCTAGCTAAGTACTTAGGTTTTTGTCGTTGTAGCTGTTGGAGAAAATGAGTTTTAAATTAAAACTAAAGAGGAGCTCCACTATATAATCATACACTTATGTATGAATTGTAAAACGTAGGTGGAGCGGGTGGGCAAAAATACATATTTTTACCCATGCGATATGCGCGTATGCCATGCACCAAGTCCTTTTTTTCTCGGGTTTATTTTTGGCGAGTTTTTCTTTAGGAAATTAATTCCAAAATTATTTCTTAAGAGTTTTATTTATGGTAAAATTCCTTTTACTTGTTTTTGAAGAAAACCAAAACCTAACTTGATTCGCATGTTTTTTCATCCTATAAATACAACTCGAAAATCTGTTTTCAAACATTGAAAAATTATTCTTTTATTCTAGGGTTTTCTTCATACGTTTTTACCTCCATCCCTGTTGCTGAGTTCGAAGAAAGGGTAACTTGCGTTGTGCTAACTCAAGTTATATCGGGCAGTCTTATCCTGGACACATCTTCGCTGTGAGGGGTTTAGCATTACTCAACTCGAGTATACCCGCGAACTAATGTGTTAAGGACAACTTGTTGAACCTGTGATTCTACCCTTCGTCAAGTTATTTCGATAGAATTGTTTCGCATTAGTTCTTTACATATTATTTTGATACATCTAACGTGTTGTTCATTGTTGCAAGATTCCAACAATCTTAACACATTATTATTCCTTGTCAACAATGGAAACAAAGATGAACGTTAACGTTGAAAGACCACAGAAGTTTAACGGAAAGGATTTCAAGAGATGGCAATCCAAGATGTTGTTTTTTCTGAGCAATCATGATTTGGACTATGTCTTTGGTCCTCTTGATGTTTTGATGGCAATGTTGAAGATAATTGACCGATGAAGATAGAACGTCAATTATACAAGGGGTAAATTATGGCTAAAAATCATATCATGAATGGTTTGGAGGATGCGATGTATGATTTTTACAATGTTAAAGATAGCTTAACTGCTTATGAATTATGGATTGCGTTAGAAGCAAAGTACCAAGTCGAGATCATAGGAAGCAAGAAATTTCTTGTAGCAAAGTTTATGGAGTTCAAGATGACGAATGATAAGTCTGTTGTTGATCAATTCCTCGAACTTCAACAAATCATTAACTTGATTCTTCTGAAGTTATGGTTATTGATGAGACTTTTCAAGTGTCTGCGGTGATTGAGAAGTTACCATCTTCTTGGTCGGAGTACAAGAAAAAGCTGAGGCATGAAACTGGCAAAGATCAACATGGTTGAATTGGGAAAGAAGATTCAAGTGGAAGAGATGTTGTGCACCAAAGAAAAGAACGTGTCATCTGCAAGGGACATGTCTAACAAAGCTCATATGTCTGAACATAAGCCATCCAAAGCTGGAAAAGGTGACAACAACAATCGCAACTCGAAGCATGGACCTAATAAGAAAGGTATGTTTCGTAAACCAGAATCTAGCATTAATAAAATTAAGGGTCCTTGTTGGGTGTGTGGAAATACTGGTCATATGGCAGTTCACTGTAGACAACGTAAGGATAAGAAGAATAATGCTAACTTGGTTGAGAAAAGCAAAGACGAGTTTTTTGCTGTGGTGTCTAAAGTTAATCTGGTGACCAATGTGATGGATTGGTGGGTAGACTCTGGAGCTACCAAGCATGTTTGTGGGAACAGAGACTGTTCACCTCCTACCGTAGGGTAAGGGAAGGCGAGAAACTCTATATGGGTAACTCATCTCGCACTCGAGGTTGCGGGAAAAGGAAAGGTTGGTCCGAAGCTCACATCCGAAAGACTCTCACATTGAATGAAGTTCTTCATGTTCCAGACATCTGCAAAAATCTTGTTTCTTGTTCTGTTTTAGATGATAAAGGTTTTAAAGTTACAATTGAGTCTGGAAAACTTATAGTAACTAAGGGCAATGATTATGTGGGTAAGGGTTATAAGACTGGGGGTCTATATAAACTTAATGTAACTTGTCCTAAATTGAAATTGAATGATTCTTCTGCTTACATGTGTGTGTCATTGAACGTTTGGCATGGTAGACTTGGTCATGTAAACTATAAATCAATGCATAAATTGGCTAGCGTTGGCTGCATACCCAAATTCACTTTAGATAAAAATCATAAGTGTGAGATTTGCGTAGAATCTAAGCATGCTAAGAAATCATTCAATAAGAATATCCAGAGAAACTCTAAACCCTTAGATTTAATCCACTCAGACCTAGTTGATATGAAGTCAGTTCAAACAAGAGGTGGTAAGAAATGGTTTATTACTTTTATAGATGATTGTACGAAGTACTTTGCCATGTTTACTTACTTAGAGGGAAGGATGATGCCTTAGAAGCCTTTAAGATATATAAAAGTGAAGTCGAAAACCAATTGAATACTACCATTAAAACTATTAGGTCTGACCGTGGTGGTGAGTATGAAATTCCCGTAGGAGATTTGATTAAGAACATGGCATAATAATACTACAGCCCCTTATTCACCTCAATCCAATGGTGTAGGCCTTAAGAACCGTACCACTTAAAATATGATGAATGCCATGTTGATTAGTTTGTATTACCTTCAATTTGTGGGGGGAGGCTATCCTCTCCGCCAATTACATCCTGAACAGAGTACCCTTTAAAGGATCAGATAAAACTCCATATGAGTTATGGAAAGGTAGACAACCATCTTATGATTACTTCAACCGTCTTGGAGATTCACTTGGACAATTGAGAACTTCTCTAAGTTGGAGACCGAAGAACATTACTCTGATTTTTTCAGGGCTGCTGGTTATAAATGGTATCTTTTCCTTTGGTGTATTTGAGTTGATTCTGTCTTTCTTTATTAGTTTTATTATGATTTTCTTTTCATTTCCTGTTTCAAAAAAATGTAGCTCACTTAATTTCTTCCTGTGGATAATTATCTCAATTTTCTGTTGGAAAAATAATTTGCCATATGGGTGGAATTTTAATAAAAAAAAAACAAAAGAAGGTCTTTTTTGGTTATGCTTGTATTTTGTCTATCTAGTGACCATTACCGGGTCCAAGTTCCCGAATGTATCTTTTTTGACTCATTTACCGCATGGGATTGATAAGTTTGTGAAAAGGCTAGCTAAGTACTTAGGTTTTTGTCGTTGTAGCTGTTGGAGAAAATGAGTTTTAAATTAAAACTAAAGAGGAGCTCCACTATATAATCATACACTTATGTATGAATTGTAAAAAAACATTGTGGGTGGAGCGGGTGGGCAAAAATACATATTTTTACCCATGCGATATGCGCGTATGCCATGCACCAAGTTCCTCTTCTACTCGGGTTTATTTTTTGGCGCGTTTTTCTTTAGGAAATTAATTCCAAAATTATTTCTTAAGAGTTTTATTTATGGTAAAATTCCTTTTACTTTTAGTAGTTTTGAAATAAAACCAAAACCTAACTTGATTTGCAAGTTTTTTCTCCTATAAATACAACTCGAAAATCTGTTTTCAAACATTGAAAATATTCTTCTTTTATTCTAGGGTTTTCTTCATATACGTTTTTACCTCCATCCCCTGTTCTTGAGTTCGAAGAAAGGGTAACTTGCGTTGTGCTAACTTAAGTTATATCGGGCGAGTCTTATCCTGGACACATCTTCGCTATGAGGGGTTTAGCATTACTCAACTCGAGTATACCCGCGAACTAATGTGTTAAGGACAACTTGTTGAACCTGTGATTCTGCCTTCGTCAAGTTATTTCGATAGAGTTGTTTCGCATTAGTTCTTTACATATTATTTTGATACATCTAACGTCTTTGTTCATTGTTGCAAGATTACAACAATCTTAACACATTAGTATTCCTTGATGTCAACAATGGAAACAAAGATGAACGTTAACGTTGAAAGACCACAGAAGTTTAACGGAAAGGATTTCAAGAGATGGCAATCCAAGATGTTGTTTTATCTGAGCAATCATGATTTGGACTATGTCTCTTTCAAGGTCCTCTTGATGTTTTGATTGAAGATAATACTGATGAAGATAGAACGTATTATACAAGGGGTAACTATATGGCTAAAAATCATATCATGAATGGTTTGGAGGATGCGATGTATGATTTTTACAATGCTAAAGATAGCTTAACTGCTTATGAATTATGGATTGCGTTAGAAGCAAAGTACCAAGCCGAGATCAGGAAGCAAGAAATTTCTTGTAGCAAAGTTTATGGAGTTCAAGATGACGAATGATAAGTCTGTTGTTGATCAATTCCTCGAACTTCAACAAATCATTAACCAGATTCTTGCTGAAGGTATGGTTATTGATGAGACTTTTCAAGTGTCTGCGGTGATTGAGAAGTTACCATCTTCTTGGTCGGAGTACAAGAAAAAGCTGAGGCATGAAACTGGCGAGATCAACATGGTTGAATTGGGAAAGAAGATTCAAGTGGAAGAGATGTTGTGCACCAAAGACAAGAACGTGTCATCTGCAAGGGACATGTCTAACAAAGCTCATATGTCTGAACATAAGCCATCCAAAGTTGGGAAAAGGTGACAACAATAATCGCAACTCGAAGCATGGACCTAATAAGAAAGGTACGTTTTGTAAAAACAAAATCTAGCATTAATAAAATTAAGGGTCCTTGTTGGGTGTGTGGAAATACTGGTCATATGGCAGTTCACTGTAGACAACGTAAGGATAAGAAGAATAATGCTAACTTGGTTGAGAAAAGCAAAGACGAGTTTTCTGCTGTGGTGTCTGAAGTTAATCTGGTGACCAATGTGATGGATTGGTGGGTAGACTCGGAGCTACCAAGCATGTTTGTGGGAACAGAGACTGTTCACCTCCTACCGAGGGTAGGGAAGGCGAGAAACTCTATATGGGTAACTCATCCGCATCGGAGGTTGCGGAAAAGGAAAGGTTGGTCTCGAAGCTCACATCTGGAAAGACTCTCACATTGAATGAAGTTCTTCATGTTCCAGACATCTGCAAAATCTTGTTTCTTGTTCTGTTTTAGATGATAAGGGTTTTAAAGTTACAATTGAGTCTGGAAAACTTATAGTAACTAAGGGCAATGATTATGTGGGTAAGGGTTATAAGACTGGGGGTCTATATAAACTTAATGTAACCTGTCCTGAATTGAAATTGAATGATTCTTCTGCTTACATGTGTGTGTCATTGAACGTTTGGCATGGTAGACTTGGTCATGTAAACTATAAATCAATGCATAAATTGGCTAGCGTAGGCTGCATACCCAAATTCACTTTAGATAAAAATCATAAGTGTGAGATTTGCGTAGAATCTAAGCATGCTAAGAAATCATTCAATAAGAATATCCAGAGAAACTCTAAACCCTTAGATTTAATCCACTCAGACCTAGTTGATATGAAGTCAGTTCAAACAAGAGGTGGTAAGAAATGGTTTATTACTTTTATAGATGATTGTACGAAGTCATCGCCATGTTTACTTACTTAGAGGGAAGGATGATGCCTTAGAAGCCTTTAAGATATATAAAAGTGAAGTCGAAAACCAATTGAATACTACCATTAAAACTATTAGGTCTGACCGTGGTGGTGAGTATGAAATTCCCGTAGGAGATTTGATTTCATGTAATTCTCATGGCATAATACATGAGACTACAACCCCTTATTCACCTCAATCCAATGGTGTAGCTGAACGTAAGAACCGTAAAATCAAGGATATGATGAATGCCATGTTGATTATTCATCATTTCATTATTTGTGGGGGAGGCTATCCTTTCCGCATATTACTCCTATGATGTGAGTACCCTTTAAAGGATGAGCTCCATATGAGTTATGAAAAGGTAGACAACCATCTTATGATTACAAACCGTTGTTGGAGATTCACTTGGACATCATTTCTTTGAGACCGAAGAACATTACTCTGAATTTTTCATGTGGACTCGATAAATGGTATATTTTCCTTTGGTGTATTTGAGTTGATAATTCAATTTATTAGTTTTTTATGATTTTCATTACGATTCCAAGATTTTTCCCGGAAAAAAAGTCTAATTCCGTTAAAATGAGTAGCTCATTTCCCTTCTTAATTGGATAATTTGCCATATGGGTGGAGTAAATGCAATGAATTCAAATCGATAACAAAAATATTTTTTTGGTTATGCTTGTATTTTGATCTAGTGACCTAAGGGTCCAAGGATACTTGCTCATTTTATGATCTCTGAATTTTGACTCTTTAGTCCCACATTGGGATTGATAATTTGTGAAAAGGCTAGCTCTTAGGTTTTTGTCCATATGCTTATGAGTTTTAAATTAAAACTGTTGAGCTCCAAAAATCATACACTTATGTATGAATTGTAAAACGGAGCGGGTGGGCAAAAATACATATTTTTACCCATGCGATATGCGTATGCCATGCACCAAGTCCTTTTTTTCTACTCGGGTTTATTTTTTGGGCGAGTTTTTTCTTTAGGAAATTAATTCCAAAATTATTTTTAAGAGTTTTATTTATGGGTAAATTCCTTTTACTTTTAGTTTTTGAAATAAAACCAAAACCTAACTTGATTCGCAAGTTTTTTCATCCTATAAATACAACTCGAAAATCTGTTTTCAAACATTGAAAAATTATTCTTTTATTCTAGGGTTTTCTTCATACGTTTTTACCTCCATCCCTGTTGAGTTCGTTCGAAGAAAGGGTAACTTGCGTTGTGCTAACTCAAGTTATATCGGGCATCTTATCCTGGACACATCTTCGCTGTGAGGGGTTTAGCATTACTCAACTCGAGTATACCCGCGAACTAATGTGTTAAGGACAACTTGTTGAACTTTGTGATTCTGCCTCGTCAAGTTATTTCGATAGAATTGTTTCGCATTAGTTCTTTACATATTATTTTGATACATCTAACGTCTTGTTCATTGTTGCAAGATTCCAACAATCTTAACACATTAGTATTCCTTGATGTCAACAATGGAAACAAAGATGAACGTTAACGTTGAAAGACCACAAAAGTTTAACGGAAAGGATTTCAAGAGATGGCAATCCAAGATGTTGTTTTATCCGAGCAATCATGATTTGGACGCATGTCTTGGGTCCTCTTGATGTTTTGATGTTGAAAATAATGACTGATGAAGATAGAACGTATTATACAAGGGGTAACTATATGGCTAAAAATCATATCATGAATGGTTTGGAGGATGCGATGTATGATTTTTACAATGCTAAAGATAGCTTAACTGCTTATGAATTATGGATTGCGTTAGAAGCAAAGTACCAAGCTGAGACTACAGGAAGCAAGAAATTTCTTGTAGCAAAGTTTATGGAGTTCAAGATGACGAATGATAAGTCTGTTGTTGATCAATTCCTCGAACTTCAACAAATCATTAACCAGATTCTTGCTGAAGGTATGGTTATTGATGAGACTTTTCAAGTGTCTGCGGTGATTGAGAAGTTACCATCTTCTTGGTCGGAGTACAACAAAAGCTGAGGCATGAAACTGGCGAGATCAACATGGTTGAATTGGGAAAGAAGATTCAAGTGGAAGAGATGTTGTGCACCAAAGACAAGAACGTGTCATCTGCAAGGGACATGTCTAACAAAGCTCATATGTCTGAACATAAGCCATCCAAAGCGGGAAAAGGTGACAACAATAATCGCAACTCGAAGCATGGACCTAACAAGAAAGGTACGTTTAAGTAAACCAAATCTAGCATTAATAAAATTAAGGGTCCTTGTTGGGTGTGTGGAAATACTGGTCATATGGCAGTTCACCGTGAGACAACGTAAGGATAAGAAGAATAATGCTAACTTGGTTGAGAAAAGCAAAGACGAGTTTTACATTGTGGTGTCTAAAGTTAATCCGGTGACCAATGTGATGGATTGGTGGGTAGACTCTAGAGCTACCAAGCATGTTTGTGGGAACAGAGACTGTTCACCTCCTACCGAGGGTAGGGGAAGGCGAGAAACTCTATATGGGTAACTAATCTGCATCGAGGTTGCGGGAAAAGGAAAGGTTGGTCTGAAGCTCACATCCGGGAAAGACTCTCACATTGAATGAAGTTCTTCATGTTCCAGACATCTGCAAAAATCTTGTTTCTTGTTCTGTTTTAGATGATAAGGGTTTTAAAGTTACAATTGAGTCTGGAAAACTTATAGTAACTAAGGGCAATGATTATGTGGGTAAGGGTTATAAGACTGGGGGTCTATATAAACTTAATGTAACTTGTCCTAAATTGAAATTGAATGATTCTTACACACATGTGTGTGTCATTGAACGTTTGGCATGGTAGACTTGGTCATGTAAACTATAAATCAATGCATAAATTGGCTAGCGTAGGCTGCATACCCAAATTCACTTTAGATAAAAATCATAAGTGTGAGATTTGCGTAGAATCTAAGCATGCTAAGAAATCATTCAATAAGAATATCCAGAGAAACTCTAAACCCTTAGATTTAATCCACTCAGACCTAGTTGATATGAAGTCAGTTCAAACAAGAGGTGGTAAGAAATGGTTTATTACTTTTATAGATGATTGTACGAAGTACTGCCATGTTTACTTACTTAGAGGGAAGGATGATGCCTTAGAAGCCTTTAAGATATATAAAAGTGAAGTCGAAAACCAATTGAATACTACCATTAAAACTATTAGGTCTGACCGTGGTGGTGAGTATGAAATTCCCGTAGGAGATTTGATTATCCCATGTAATTCTCATATAATATATAGTGAAAAACCAACCCCGAGGACGTAGGCCTTAGTGCCGAACCACGTAAAATCATCGTCTCATTTACATTTGTATTCATTCGGTTCATTATTTCCGCCATCATGCATCGTTTAACCCTTTAAAGGGATAGTTACTCCTATGATGTGAGATGAGGATGATCTTATGAAGGTTCAACCTCCTTATAATTATCGGACAATTGAGAACTGTTTTATGGAGACCGAGTTTACCATCATTTCTTTGATTTTAAATTACATTTCCTTTGGTATTGTTGAGTGGACTCGATACCATTATTAGTTTTTTATGATTTTCATTACTATAATTCAATTTTTCCAGGGAAATATGAGTCTAATTCGATTAAAATAGTTTTATTGATCTTTTCATTTAATTTTCCAAAGTAGATTTCCCAAATGTTAATTATCTCAATTTTTTTCGATGGAGAAAAAACAATTTTAATAAAAATATTTTGGTCTTGGTGTGGTTTGATCTAGTGACCTATGGGTCCAAGGATACTTACTCTCATTTTCCACGAGTTAATCAATCTCTCTTTAGTCCCACATTGGGTATAATAGATTGATAAGGAAAAGCTCCACTATATAGCCATATGCTTATGGATAAAATGAGTTGTAAAAAAACATTGTTATGTATGAATGGTGGGTGGAGCGGGTGGGCAAAAATACATATTTTTACCCATGCGATATGCGCGTATGCCATGCACCAAGTTCCTCTTCTACTCGGGTTTATTTTTGGGCGAGTTTTTTCTTTAGGAAATTAATTCCTAAAATATTTTTAAGAGTTTTATTTATGGGTAAATTCCTTTTATGAGTTTTAGTTTTTTAAATAAAACCAAAACCTAACTTGATTTGCAAGTATTTTCTCCTTTAAATACAACTCGAAAATCTGTTTTCAAACATTGAAAAATTCTTCTTTTATTCTAGGGTTTTCTCCATACGTTTTTACCTCCATCCCTGTTCTTTGAGTTCAAGAAAGGGTAACTTGCTTTGTGCTAACTCAAGTTATATCGGGCAGTCTTATCCTGGACACATCTTCGCTGTGAGGGGTTTAGCATTACTCAACTCGAGTATACCCGCGAACTAATGTGTTAAGGACAACTTGTTGAACCTGTGATTCTACCTTCGTCAAGTTATTTCGATAGAGTTGTTTCGCATTAGTTCTTTACATATTATTTTCGATGCATCTAACGTGCTGTTCATTGTTGCAAGATTCCAACAATCTTAACACATTATTATTCCTTGTAACAATGGGAAACAACGATGAACGTTAAGACCAAAAAGTTTAACGGAAAGGATTTCAAGAGATGGCAATCCAAGATGTTGTTTTATCCGAGCCATCATGATTTGGACTATGTCTTGTTCCTCTTGATGATGACTTGTACAATGTTGAAATAATACCGATGAGGAGGAGGTCAATATGAATACGGGTCTAATTTTCTGGCTAAAAATCATATCATGAATGGTTTGGAAGATGCGATGTATGATTTTTACAATGCTAAAGATAGCTTAACTGCTTATGAGTTGTGGACTGCGTTAGAAGCAAAGTACCAAGCTGAGACTTGGTAGGCCTGGAAGATGGGTTATTTTTATGGCCTACTTGTAATACCGCAAGTGCACGGCGTCTAAAGTAGAACTGGGCACGTACGGGTCGATCCACAGAGACGAGGGTGCTTAAGTGATCTAAGGCTGCTTAATCAATTCTAAGTGAGGTAACAATGTGACATATATTTTTGTTGCGAAAGCTTGGCTGATTTTGAATGATGTGACTACGAACTAAGGAAACTAAATAAGTTATAACTAATTGGAAGCTACCAGGGGTTGTTAGATTACACCTCATAACCCTATGCTAAGGCAAAACACACTCCATTCATGTCTTGTGCCTCCCTTTGAAGGCCTCGGGTAAAGAAATTACTTAGCAAACTCTCCTAATTTACTCCTAGTATAGCTTGTCTTTTCACAGTACAAACTATCACAAGCTTATTTGGTTTGTTAGCTAATTAATTACTTCTAAGGTAATTCAAATTGATTTCACTAACTTCCCTAGCATAGCACATCTTCTTAAAGTACAAACTATCACAAGTTTGTTAGATTCATACGACATACAATCACTCAATTCAATTCATAACAAAGAAGAACACAAATTTTGATATGAGTTACTCAACATGGAAACATGGGTTTCATCAAACACCCTGGTTGATAGAATTAAAACATAATTGGAACAATTTAAACTACAAATTACACTACAACTAAACCTAAGTGATGCTGGCTAGCCCAGGCATAAACCCTAACACACACATAACACTTCTATTTATACATGCAAGGGAAACACCAAACCCTAATTCACAAAAATCGAAATAAATCAAAAATAACTCAAACCCAATCTTTAATGGCCTCTGAATCGTTTTGTCGGCTCTGTCAATCCGTCTCGATTGATGTTTGCTTTGTCTTCTCAATCGTGAACGAAACCCTAGTTTTATTTATCTCTCACATAGCCTCTAGGGTTATGAGAGAGGCTAGGCTAGAGATATCTAAAACTAGAGGTGATGGTGTAGGATGGTATGGCTTCTGCTGGTGGCTAGCGGTGTCGGGAAGAACGGCAGAGGAGATGGTGGTGGTGATGGAGTTGCAGAGATGGTCGGGGAAGAGGAGGTGAAGAGCGAGCTACGTCGGGTGAGGAGAAGAGAAATGAGTTTAGGGTTAGGCTTTTGGAATATATAGGTGTTGTGGTGTGAAGCGGTTACATCAAAGCTCGATGAGGAAGGCGCGGCGAGCGTAGGATCTTGCGGAGAGATCCGAATGGTCGAGGTTGGTAGCCGGTTGTTGTGATATGGTGTTGTGCGAGTGCATCAAGAGATGATGTATAGTGAGGGCAGCGACCGTAGGATGTGGATGAGAGAGATCTCAACGGTTTGGAGTGGACGGGCTCGGATCCGGGTCGCGGGTTGCTCCAGCTCAAGCCCATGTCTTGTAGATGAGTTGCTACTTGTTGGGTTGCAACTGTTGCGCTTGGCTTTGGCTTTATGCTCCATAGATGCTCGACTCCACTTCTTCGCTCTTTTGGCTCCTCGGATTCTCCAGAACTTTATTTAGTACCTAAAAATACAAAATTAATTAATACAAATATTTATTCTTGAAAACAAAGAAAACACAGAATGCAGGATAATATCTCGATTCTTGAGCACAAAAGATGAGTAAAATGCCAATAAAAAGGTGTATAAATATGCACTATTTGGCACTCATCAAATACCCCCAAACCTGAATTTTACTTGTCCTCAAGTGAAACAAAAAATAAGAAATCCTAACTATACCCACCGTCAGCAGGTCTCTCGAATGCATTTAGCGTATGCATTAAGCCTTTAAACCCCTAGGTGTCCCTAGTGGACGAGTTGTAGTCTCGTGAGGGTTTACAAGAGGTGTACCCACAAAACCTTCTCCAACTTCGAGTGTAAAAGAGTCTCAAGCCTCCAAGAAGCTATGAGGACATAGAGTTTTTGCATGCTAGTAAGAAGTTAGAACTATCGAAGAACGCATTCTCATCCTTAAGTCTTTGAGCGAGAAGTAACCATACCATATGAAAGAATTCGGATTCGATTGTGATCATAAGTCTCAACTTCGCCTCACCATTAAGGTTTTATGATAATTGCACTCAAAAAGATCGCTTTTTTAGTCTCTCATGTGTGCAGGCAGGAATAAAAAGAGAAATCCTGCACACGTTGTAGGTAAGAAGGATAACCTTCCGAATTAAAATCTGGAGACTCCACATAAGTGTGGATAAAAAGAATCTTTTTCTGATGATCTCTAAGAAAGGAAATCAACCATTAATAAGGGGTGGGAGTACTCACTCACTTCTCACCCGATCGGCAATTAATATCACTCTCTCATAAGAACCATAGAACGTCTTCAATCTTCGGTCTTCGGTCTTCACTTGTTGATGACGAACTTCTAAACTTCACAAAACTTGACAATTTTTGACTTTTCTACTCAAATTCCTTGTTGTTTGGATTTTTTTTTTTAAATTCTTCTTTACCATGGTGGTAGCAAAAATAAGAAAATAATCTAATATATTTTTTTTTTTGATTTTTGATTTTTTTTTTTTTTTTTTTTTTTTTTTAGTTACAAAAAGTGAAAATAAAAATACAAATAATGACACAACTAACTCCATGGACAAAGGACTTTATCACTCAATTTTTTCACAACTTGTATTGTCTTGATTTTATAAATTTTATTAATTCTCATCCTATTTTCTTTTCTTTGTTGCACATAAACCTTGGACTATATCAATTTTTCTTTCCATATTCTGATTCTGCTCCGGTTGCTGACGATGATGTGTTTCTATGGGTCTTGCTGATTGAGAGAGAGAATGATGCTAACTACAAATCGGTATTTAGAAGGAGTTTTCATCTTTAGACGTCACCCTCATGATTGACAAAAACTAGCACTCAAGAGATCAAAAGTAGTGCTGAAAATGGTGCGAAGTTGGGTAGCTCACCATTCCTACCGGAATTTACGTATGGTGACACACACTCTAACAGACTTTTCTAGAAAGTTGCAAAAATTCGAAGGTTGGTGCCTCACTTGATGTAAAATGGGTAGTCTCCACTATGGGTGATCACAATTCTACTAGAATATCTAAACAGCACCTAATTAAGCCCTCCGGTATGGTTAAATCCAACTTTAACGCTCTAATCAACTAAGGAACCCGATTGTGTTCTCCGGCACTTCTAACTTTTGTTATTTCGGTCAGATTCTCTATGTAAACATAGCTAAAAGCATGCTAGTGACTCTAAAATCTCTAAAAGTTGGAGGTTTTTATTTGCAAAAAGTTTTTGATTTTTTTTTTTTTTTTTTTTTTTTTTTTTTTTTTTTTTTTTTAAAAAGGTGAAATAAAAGACTAAAAACTCTAAATGCAAAATAAAAGACTAAAAACTCTAAATGCAAATGCACCCCCAACCTAAATCAAACATTGTCCTCAATGTGTCTACATATAGAAAAATTTAAACAATCACATACCAAGAGAACTATGCTGATAAGATAAAAAGGGAAGAGATTACCGGATATCGGCGAAGCACGGTTAGAGCTTCATTCGTTAAGGCTAGAATCCAACATATCATATCGGATTAGCACAAAAAAATGCACAAGAAGACTCAACCGATTCAAGAAAGAAAAAATTTAACAAGTCCTAAAAAATTTACTAACAATCTAAAAAGGTGAGGGTTAACCCAAAAAATAATGTACAGAAACATAGAACATGAAAATGGGATTTGGTTTATGTGGGAATTTGGTTTATTGGGCTTTTGGTTTGTTTGGGATTTCATTTGGTTTGTTGGGAAAGTTTGGTTTATTTGGGAAGCCCATGTTGCTTTGGTTTGTTTGGGATTTGTTGTTTGAAGCCCGGGATTTGTTAAACTGCATGCCCGACTTGGTTTTTAAACGACCCAGTTACTATGGGCTCAGTTGGTTTAAGCCAGGGTAGTGTGGGCTTATGTTTGGTTTTGCAAAGCTTAGAGGTTGGGCTTCAGCTGGTTGCAGAGTGCAAGCCCAGTTGATGATAGGTTAACGGCCCAGTTGATGGTGGGCTCACGGTTATGCACTGGATGTGTAAAGCCCAGGTGAACAGGGCTTAGTTTGGTGCAGAAACAGAGCCCAGGTTCTGTGAGTTTGAGGTTTGAGCAGAGCCCAGCAGTGTGGGTTGATGTGGGCTGAAAGTTCACTCACAGAGCCCAGGTTATGGGCTTCAGTGCTTATGTACAACTTGTTTTCAACCCAGTGCAATTTGTGTTACTACACAAAGACAACCTATGCGACTGTGCTCACATTTTTAAACGAGGACTTAATGGTTGAGCTCGGTGGTCAGGTTGTGTGCAGGCTTCAGTTCACAGCGATTAGCAGAGCCTAGTGCTTGCAGCTTAGCACAATGCAACCTGTGCTAGGTACACAGCACAGCCTAGGTTCATAAAGCAAACCCACAGAAAAATAGCACAAATTCAGGCCGGGAGTCTTGAAAGCAACGAGGTTAAGCAATGCTTAGCACAATTCACAACCTAGATTAACATATTAAAAACTTAGCTTGCGCACGGTCCGGTTTGATTAGAGCTCAATAGGTGTGCACGAGGCTTGAGTGCACAGGGTAATCTTTGGCTTTCACAAAGACAAAGCACAGGCAAGACAAAGCAGGGTGTGCAAATTGGTTATGCTCAGTGTATGCTCGAGTCATTCAACAGGTCTAGCATGCAATGGGTTTTGCAGCTATTCTATCATGCAAAACAACAGCTATTCACAAATGCGAAGATCAACAACCAATGAACAGTCGGTGTTTACAACATGCTCAGGGTTTTCACAACACCACACAACACAACACTCGGGGTTTGCATACCAGCCTGGGCTACGACCAAGGCAAAGCAGCCATGGGGTCGAGGTGGAGTTGAGCTCGAGGCGTGTAAAGAGAGCAAGCTTGTAGGAAGCCCCGACTCAAGCGAAGTTCGGTTCGGATGCAAAGTCTATGCACGGGGGTTGGGTTTCAGGCTGTGTGCAAACGCGTGGTTCGAATGCGAGATTCACAATCAACGGTCTTAACACTACGGGGCGATTCAAGGTCTACAAAGCACGGGTTCCCAGTGGGTTCAAGCATGCATTCAAGGTTGACAGATTGGTGCGTAATGTTGATCAAAGTTATAGCACAAGCTTAGCAGCTTCAGGGGGCTGCACTAAGCACAAAGCAGACAATGGCTAAAAGGGGTTGCAAGGATATGCTCAGGGTTATGCCAGGGGTGTCTGAATCATGCAAGGTAGCTGAGCTATCATGCGAGCAGAGGTTTACAAAATGGGTTATGCTTAAGTCTCAACCAGGGTTATGCTCGGCGTTGCGACTTAAACTCTCGGCTAAAGGGGTGAAGAAGGGTTGCGCAGGCTAAGTTCAGGGTTCACTAGTACATGGCATTTCATGCAAGACAGAGCATAAAAATTTGACAATACAATACCGTTGGTTATGCTCAAGTTTAAAAACACAGCAGCTCAGCAGCACCTTGGTTCTTGCTGCTCCCTTGCGTCCTCCTCTTCCTAGGCTTGCTTAGCAGATGTTGCAGGTACCTGCGACTCAACACAAATTTTCAGTTCCCAGGTATGCACAGATGGAGCAAGGGTTATGAATATTAAGAGCAAAGATTCACTGAGTAGTGACTTGGACTGTCACAGGGAAAAGTATTTTGGACTGATAGGAACCAAGATTACACGTAACACTAAGCTATAAGAATACTTACACTAAGTGACACTACAATGCCATGAAATTTTCAAGAATAGAGAACTAACAGCTAAGATGCAAAAACAGTGAAGATGAGAACAAGAGAGAACAACTATATATTACACTAATACAGGGTTACAGATGACAATGCACGGTATATATACAGGGTTGAAAATCAGTAAAGCTTAGCCGAAAATCACTGGGCACACGCCAAGTCCCCGGCAGCGGCGCCAAAAACTTGGTAGGCCTGGAAGATGGGTTATTTTTATGGCCTACTTGTAATACCGCAAGTGCACGACGTCTAAAGTAGAACTGGGCACGTACGGGTCGATCCACAGAGACGAGGGGTGCTTAAGTGATCTAAGGCTGCTTAACTGAATTCTAAGTGAGGTAACAATGTGACAGCATATATTTTTGTTGCCGAAACGGCTGATTTTGAATGATGTGACTCTGAACTAAGGAAACTAAATAAGTTATAACTAATTGGAAGCTACCAGGGTTGTTAGATTACACCTCATAACCCTATGCTAAGGCAAAACACACTCCATTCATGTCTTGTGCCTCCCTTTGAAGGCCTCAGGTAAAGAAATTACTTAGCAAACTCTCCTAATTTACTCCTAGTATAGCTTGTCTTTTCACAGTACAAACTATCACAAGCTTATTTGGTTTGTTAGCTAATTAATTACTTCTAAGGTAATTCAGCTGATTTCACTAACTTACTCCTAGCATAGCCTGTCTTCTTACAGTACAAACTATCACAAGTTTGTTAGATTCATACAGCATACAATCACTCAATTCAATTCATAACAGCAAGAACACAAATTTTGATATGAGTTACTCAACATGGAAACAGGGGTTTCATCAAACACCCTGGCTGATAGAATTAAAACATAATTGGAACAATTTAAACTACAAATTAACACTACAACTAAACCTAAGTGATGCTGGCTAGCCCAGGCATAAACCCTAACACACACATAACACTTCTATTTATACATGCAAGGGAAACACCAACACCTAATTCACAAAAATCGAAATAAATCAAAAATAACTCAAACCCAATCTTTAATGGCCTCTGAATCGTTTGTCGGCTCTGTCAATCCGTCTCTGATTGATGTTTGCTCTGTCTTCTCCAACTGTGAACGAAACCCTAGTTTTATTTATCTCTCACATAGCCTCTAGGGTTATGAGAGAGGCTAGGCTAGAGATATCTAAAACTAGAGGTGATGGTGTAGGATGGTATGGCCTGGCCGGTGGCTAGCGGTGTCGGGAAGAACGGCGAGAGGAGATGGTGGTGGTGATGGAGTTGCGAGAGATGGTCGGGGAAGAGGAGGTGAAGAGCAGAGCTCTGTCGGGTGAGGAGAAGAGAAATGAGTTTAGGGTTAGGCTTTTGGAATATATAGGTGTTGTGGTGTGAAGCGGTTACATCAAAGCTCGATGAGGAAGGCGCGGCGGCGTAGGATCTTGCGGGAGAGATACGAATGGTCGAGGTTGGTAGCCGGTTCTGTTGTGATATGGTGTTGTGCGAGTGCATCAAGAGATGATGTATAGTGAGGGCAGCGACCGTAGGATGTGGATGAGAGAGATCTCAACGGTTTGGAGTGGACGGGCTCGGATCGGTCGCTGGTTGCTCCGGCTCAAGCCCATGTCTTGTAGATGAGTTGCTACTTGTTGGGTTGCAACTGTTGCTTGTGAGCTTTGGCTTTCTACATAGATGCTCGACTCCACTTCTTCGCTCTTTTGGCTCCTCAGATTCTCCGAACTTTATTTAGTACCTAAAAATACAAAATTAATTAATACAAATATTTATTCTTGAAAACAAAGAAAACACAGAATGGGGATAATATCGATTCTTGAGTACAAAAGATGAGTAAAATGCCAATAAAAAGGTGTATAAATATGCACTATTTGGCACTCATCAAATACCCCCAAACCTGAATTTTACTTGTCCTCAAGTGAAACAAAAAATAAGAAATCCTAACTATACCCCTGTCGCAGGTCTCTCGAATGCATTTAGCGTATGCACTAAGCCTTTAAACCCCTAGGTGTCCCTAGTGGACGAGTTGTAGTCTCGTGAGGGTTTACAAGAGGTGTACCCACAAAACCTTCTTCAACTTCAGAGTGTAAAAGAGTCTCAAGCCTCCAAGAAGCTATGAGGACATAGAGTTTCTGCATGCTAGTAACAGAAGTTAGAACTATCGAAGAACGCATTCTCATCCTTAAGTCTTTGAGCGAGAAGTAACCATACCATATGAAAGAATTCGGATTCGATTGTGATCATAAGTCTCAACTTCGCCTCACCATTAAGGTTTTATGATAATTGCACTCAAAAAGATCGCTTTTTTAGTCTCTCATGTGTGCAGCGGGAATAAAGAGAAAATCCTGCACACGTTGTAGGTAAGAAGGATAACCTTCCGAATTAAAATCGGAGACTCCACGAAGTGTGGATAAAAAGAATCTTTTCTAATGATCTCTAAGAAGAAAATCAACCATTAATAAGGGGTGGGAGTACTCACTCACTTCTCACCCGATCGGCAATTAATATCACTCTCTCATAAGAACCATAGAAACGTCTTCAATCTTCGGTCTTCGGTCTTCACTTGTTGATGACGAACTTCTAAACTTCACAAAACTTGACAATTTTTGACTTTTCTACTCAAATTCCTTGTTGTTTGGATTTTTCTTTTTTTAAATTCTTCTTTACCATGGTGGTAGCAAAAATAAGAAAATAAACTACAATATTTTTTTGATTTTTTTTGATTTTTTTTTTTTTTTTTTTTTTTTTTTTTTTAGTTACAAAAAGTGAAAATAAAAATACAAATAATGACACAACTAACTCCATGGACAAAGGACTTTATCACTCAATTTTTTCACAACTTGTATTGTCTTGATTTTATAAATTTTATTAATTCTCATCCTATTTTCTTTTCTTTGTTGCACATAAACCTTGGACTATATCAATTTTTTTTTCCATATTCGATTACTGCTCGGTTCTTGTGATGATGTGTTTCTATGGGTCTTGCTGATTGAGAGAGAATGATGCTAACGGCAAATCGGTATTTAGAAGGAGTTTTCATCTTTAGACGTCACCCTCATGATTGACAAAAACTAGCACTCAAGAGATCAAAAGTAGTCTTTGAAAATGGTGCGAAGTTGGGTAGCTCACCATTCCTACCCGGAATTTACGTATGGTGACACACACTCTAACAGCTTTTCTAGAAAGTTGCAAAAATTCGAAGGTTGGTGCCTCACTTGATGTAAAATGGGTAGTCTCCACTATGGGTGATCACAATTCTACTACCGAATATCTAAATGACAGCACCTAATTAGCCCTCCTAGTATGGTTAAATCCAACTTTAACGCTCTAATCAACTAAGGAACCCGATTGTGTTCTCCCAGGCACTTCTAACTTTTGTTATTTCGGTCGATTCTCTATGTAAACATAGCTAAAAAGCATGCTAGTGACTCTAAAATCTCTAAAAGTTGGAGGTTTTTATTTGCAAAAAGTTTTTTTTTTTTTTTTTTTTTTTTTTTTTTTTTTTTAAGAAAAAAGGTGAAATAAAAGACTAAAAACTCTAAATGCAAAATAAAAGACTAAAAACTCTAAATGCAAATGCACCCCCAAACCTAAATCAAACATTGTCCTCAATGTGTCTACATATAGAAAAAATTTAAACAATCACATACCAAGAGAACTATGCTGATAAGAGAAAAAGGGAAGAGATTACCGGATATCGGCGGAGCACGGTTAGAGCTTCATTCGTTAAGGCTAGAATCCAACATATCATATCGGATTAGCACAAAAAAATGCACAAGAAGACTCAACCGATTCAAGAAAGAAAAAATTTAACAAGTCCTAAAAAAATTTACTAACAATCTAAAAAGGTGAGGGTTAACCCAAAAAATAATGTACAGAAACATAGAACATGAAAATGGGATTTGGTTTATGTGGGAATTTGGTTTATTGGGCTTTTGGTTTGTTTGGGATTTCATTTGGTTTGTTGGGAAAGTTTGGTTTATTTGGGAAGCCCATGTTGCTTTGGTTTGTTTGGGATTTGTTGTTTGAAGCCCAGGATTTGTTAAACTGCACATTGACTTGGTTTTTAAACAAACCCGGTATGGGCTCAGTTGGTTTAAGCCCAGGTAGTGTGGGCTTATGTTTGGTTTTGCAAAGCTTAGAGGTTGGGCTTCAGCTGGTTGCAGAGTGCAAGCCCAGATTGATGATAGGTTAACAGCCCAGATTGATGGTGGGCTCTGGTTATGCACCTGGATGTGTAAAGCCCGAGGTTGTGTTTAGCCAGGTGAACTGGGCTTAGTTTGGTGCGAACAGAGCCCGAGGTTCTCAGTGAGTTTGAGGTTTGAGCAGAGCCCAGCAGTGTGGGTTGATGTGGGCTGAAAGTTCACTCACAGAGCCCAGGTTATGGGCTTCAGTGCTTATGTACAACTTGTTTTCAACCCAGTGCAATTTGTGTTACTACACAGCACTGCCTATGCAGAATTGTGCTCACATTTTTAAACAGGACTTAATGGTTGAGCTCAGTGGTCAGGTTGTGTGCAGGCTTCAGTTCACAGCGATTAGCAGAGCCTAGTGCTTGCAGCTTAGCACAGCCTAGTGCTTGCAGCTTAGCACAATGCAACCTGTGCTATGTACACAACACAGCCTAGGTTTATAAAGCAAACCCACAGAAAAATAGCACAGCCCAGACTGGAGTCTTGAAAGCAACAGGTTAAGCAATGCTTAGCACAATTCACAACCTAGATTAACATATTAAAAACTTAGCTTGCGCACGGTCCGGTTTGATTAGAGCTCAATAGGTGTGCACAGGCTTGAGTGCACAGGGTAATGCTGGCTTTCACAGCACAGCACAGGCAAGACAAAGCAGGGTGTGCAAATTGGTTATGCTCAGGTGTATGCTCAGGTCATTCAACAGGTCTAGCATGCAATGGGTTTTGCAGCTATTCTATCATGCAAAACAACAGCTATTCACAAATGCAGAAGATCAACAACCAATGAACAGGGTCAATTTGTTTACAACATGCTCGAGGTTTTCACAACACCACACAACACAACACTCAGGGTTTGCATACCAGCACAGGCTACAGCCAAGGCAAAGCAGCCATGGGGTCAGGTGGAGTTGAGCTCAGGGCTGTGTAAAGAGAGCAAGCTTGTAGGAAGCCCAGCAGCTCAACTGAAGTTCGGTTCAGATGCAAAGTCTATGCACAGGGGTTGGGTTTCAGCTGTGTGCAAAACTGTGGTTCAGATGCAGATTCACAATCAACAGTCTTAACACTACAGGGCAGATTCAAGGTCTACAAAGCACAGGTTCCCAGGCTGGGTTCAAGCATGCATTCAAGGTTGACAGATTGGTGCAGCTAATCTGGTGATCAAAGTTATAGCACAAGCTTAGCAGCTTCAGGGGGCTGCACTAAGCACAAAGCAGACAATGGCTAAAAGGGGTTGCAAGGATATGCTCAGGGTTATGCTAGGGGTGTCTGAATCATGCAAGGTAGCTGAGCTATCATGCGAGCAGAGGTTTACAAAATGGGTTATGCTTAAGTCTCAACCAGGGTTATGCTCAGCAGTTGCAGCTTAAACTCTCAGCTACAGGGGCTGAAGGGTTGCGCAGGCTAAGTTCAGGGTTCACTAGTACATGGCATTTCATGCAAGACAGAGCATAAAAATTTGACAATACAATACCGTTGGTTATGCTCAAGTTTAAAAAAACATGGCTCAAGACACCTTGGTTCTTGCTGCTCCCTTGCGTCCTCCTCTTCCTAGGCTTGCTTAGCAGATGTTGCAGGTACCTGCGACTCAACACAAATTTTCAGTTCCCAGGTATGCACAGATGGAGCAAGGGTTATGAATATTAAGAGCAAAGATTCACTGAGTAGTGACTTGGACTGTCACAGGGAAAAGTATTTTGGACTGATAGGAACCAAGATTACACGTAACACTAAGCTATAAGAATACTTACACTAAGTGACACTACAATGCCATGAAATTTTCAAGAATAGAGAACTAACGACTAAGATGCAAAAAACGGTGAAGATGAGAACAAGAGAGAACAACTATATATTACACTAATACGGGGTTACGAGATGACAATGCACGGTATATATACGGGGTTGAAAATCGGTAAAAAGCTTAGCCAAAATCAACAGGGCACGCGCCAAGTCCCCGGCAGCGGCGCCAAAAACTTGGTAGGCCTGGAAGATGGGTTATTTTTATGGCCTACTTGTAATACCGCAAGTGCACGGCGTCTAAAGTAGAACTGGGCACGTACGGGTCGATCCACAGAGACGAGGGGTGCTTAAGTGATCTAAGGCTGCTTAACTGAATTCTAAGTGAGGTAACAATGTGACAGCATATATTTTTGTTGCCGAAACGGCTGATTTTGAATGATGTGACTCTGAACTAAGGAAACTAAATAAGTTATAACTAATTGGAAGCTACCAGGGTTGTTAGATTACACCTCATAACCCTATGCTAAGGCAAACACACTCCATTCATGTCTTGTGCCTCCCTTTGAAGGCCTCGGGTAAAGAAATTACTTAGCAAACTCTCCTAATTTACTCCTAGTATAGCTTGTCTTTTCACAAGACAAACTATCACAAGCTTATTTGGTTTGTTAGCTAATTAATTACTTCTAAGGTAATTCAACTGATTTCACTAACTTACTCCTAGCATAGCCTGTCTTCTTACAGTACAAACTATCACAAGTTTGTTAGATTCATACAGCATACAATCACTCAATTCAATTCATAACAGCAAGAACACAAATTTTGATATGAGTTACTCAACATGGAAACAGGGGTTTCATCAAACACCCTGGCTGATAGAATTAAAACATAATTGGAACAATTTAAACTACAAATTAACACTACAACTAAACCTAAGTGATGCTGGCTAGCCCAGGCATAAACCCTAACACACACATAACACTTCTATTTATACATGCAAGGGAAACACCAAACCCTAATTCACAAAAATCGAAATAAATCAAAAATAACTCAAACCCAATCTTTAATGGCCTCTGAATCGTTTGTCGGCTCTGTCAATCCGTCTCTGATTGATGTTTGCTTTGTCTTCTCCAACTGTGAACGAAACCCTAGTTTTATTTATCTCTCACATAGCCTCTAGGGTTATGAGAGAGGCTAGGCTAGAGATATCTAAAACTAGAGGTGATGGTGTAGGATGGTATGGCCTGGCTTGGTGGCTAGCGGTGTCGGGAAGAACAGCGAGAGGAGATGGTGGTGGTGATGGAGTTGCGAGATGGTCGGGAAGAGGAGGTGAAGAGCAGAGCTCTGTCGGGTGAGGGAGAAGAGAAATGAGTTTAGGGTTAGGCTTTTGGAATATATAGGTGTTGTGGTGTGAAGCGGTTACATCAAAAGCTCGATGAGGAAGGCGCGGCGAGCGTAGGATCTTGCGGGAGAGATCCCGAATGGTCGAGGTTGGTAGCCGGTTACTGTTGTGATATGGTGTTGTGCGAGTGCATCAAGAGATGATGTATAGTGAGGGCAGCGACCGTAGGATGTGGATGAGAGAGATCTCAACGGTTTGGAGTGGACGGGCTCGGATCCCGGGTCGCGGGTTGCTCCGGCTCAAGCCCATGTCTTGTAGATGAGTTGCTACTTGTTGGGTTGCAACTGTTGCGCGTGAGCTTTGGCTTTACTGCTACATAGATGCTCGACTCCACTTCTTAACGCTCTTTTGGCTCCTCAGATTCTCCGAACTTTATTTAGTACCTAAAAATACAAAATTAATTAATACAAATATTTATTCTTGAAAACAAAGAAAACACAGAATCTGGGATAATATCTGATTCTTGAGCACAAAAGATGAGTAAAATGCCAATAAAAAGGTGTATAAATATGCACTATTTGGCACTCATCAAGACTGCAGGAAGAAGAAATTTCTGGTGGCAAAGTTTATGGAGTTCAAGATGACGAATGATAAGTCTGTTGTTGATCAATTCCTCGAACTTCAACAAATCATTAACCCCAGATTCTTCTTTGAAGGTATGGTTATTGATGAGACTTTTCAAGTGTCTGCGGTGATTGAGAAGTTACCATCTTCTTGGTCGGAGTACAAGAAAAGCCGAGGCATGAAATCAAGAGATCAACATGGTTGAATTGGGAAAGAAGATTCAAGTGGAAGAGATGTTGTGCACCAAAGACAAGAACGTGTCATCTGCAAAGGGATATGTATAACAAAGCTCATATGTCTGAACATAAGCCATCCAAAGCTGGAAAAGGTGACAACAACAATCGCAACTCGAAGCATGGACCTAATAAGAAAGGCACGTTTCAGAAACCAATCTAGCATTATTAAAATTAAGGGTCCTTGTTGGGTGTGTGGAAATACTTGGTCATATGGCGGTTCACTGTAGACAACGTAAGGATAAGAAGAATAATGCTAACTTGGTTGAGAAAAGCAAAGACGAAGTTTTCGCGGTGTCCGGTTAATCACGGTGACCAATGTGATGGATTGGTGGGTAGACTCGGAGCTACCAAGCATGTTTGTGGGAACAGAGACTGTTCACCTCCTACCGAGGGTAGGGAAGGCGAGAAACTCTATATGGGTAACTCATCTGCATCAGAGGTTGCAGAAAAAGGAAAGGTCTGGCCTGAAGCTCACATCTGGAAAGACTCTCACATTGAATGAAGTTCTTCATGTTCCAGGACATCTTTGTAAAAATCTTGTTTCTTGTTATTTTAGATGATAAGGGTTTTAAAGTTACAATTGAGTCTGGAAAACTTATAGTAACTAAGGGCAATGATTATGTGGGTAAGGGTTATAAGACCGGGGTCTATATAAACTTAATGTAACTTGTCCTAAATTGAAATTGAATGATTCTTCGCTTACATGTGTGTGTACATTGAACGCTTGGCATGGTAGACTTGGTCATGTAAACTATAAATCAATGCATAAATTGGCTAGGCGTAGGCTGCATACCCAAATTCACTTTAGATAAACATCATAAGTGTGAGATTTGCGTAGAATCTAAGCATGCTAAGAAATCATTCAATAAGAATGTCCAGAGAAACTCTAAACCCTTAGACTTAATCCACTCAGACCTAGTTGATATGAAGTCAGTTCAAACAAGAGGTGGTAAGAAATGGTTTATTACTTTTATAGATGATTGTACGGAAGTCTTGCCATGTTTACTTACTTAGAGGGAAGGATGATGCCTTTAGAAGCCTTTAAGATATATAAAAGTGAAGTCGAAACCAATTGAATACTACCATTAAAACTATTAGGTCTGACCGTGGTGGTGAGTATGAAATTCCCGTAGGAGATTTGATTATCCCATGTAATTCTCATATAATATATAGTGAAAAACCAACCCCGAGGACGTAGGCCTTAGTGCCGAACCACGTAAAATCATCGTCTCATTTACATTTTGTATTCATCAGTTCATTATTTGTGCATCATGCATCGTTTAACTCAAAGATAGTTACTCCTATGATGTGAGATGAGGATGAGCAAGGTTCGTAGTCTCCCTTGTCGATGGGTGAAAACTACTCCCGCAGAATTTGGGTAATTTGGGGTGGATGAGGAATGAATTAAACCCTTCAACAAATGCACCATAAGTGAGTGCTTATAGATTCGAGAACAATCTCGTGCAAGTCCCACTTCTAAACCAAGAAAAATGGTTGCCCGCATTTGTTGTTTTGGCCACAAAGTGAAGGAGACGGGGTTGATCTTAGAGGAGGGAATCGAAGAAGGTGTTTGAGACGGTAAGGTGTTGGCTTGCTTATGACTTGTGACGAGAAGATGGTTGAATATGACGAGATCAACACTTGGTTTCGTCGACCGAACTTGTGTTGTTCTATCGTCCGTATATTCGTTGTTGTTGTTGGAAATAGGGCGGAGAACCTATTTATACAAGTCATTGAGCCTCATTCACGTTTCTCGTGGGAAGTGGAGGTAGTGGAATGATGGAGTAGTGGAGTTATGTGCCTGGGTAACACACGCACCAGGCCTTGCCCACTTTTCCCGTTCTCATCTCTAACCGTCCATGACTTCTTAACACGTTCCTGTGATAGGCGCTGTTGCACGCCGCACGTCACGTAAACCGCGAATCAACACACCCGATGATGTATCCCCGGTTTGTGACATGATTGATATACTGGAATGTGGATCGTGGATCCACGAAATATAGCATGTAATGTTGAATTGAATAATCACGTAGAGCCCGTAAAGTCGATACTTGTGAAGTATCGTATGTATTTTATGCGGTACCAGCATTACGGTGTGTGAAAGTGACGGGTAATGACTCCCACTAACCAAATAACTCCCGACCAGTGGTTGTATAACCAAGTCAGGTGAGGCTCGGACGGACGAGATGATGCTCGAGACACTCATCACGACCGCTGACTGAAATTAGGTTTTAAAAGAGGTGCGCAAGCATCACTCTTCGGCTTGGTCGAAACCAAGCATGGAAGGGTTTTGAAGAGGACCGACCGCATGTGTGTGAGACAACACGCCCGGTGTGTACGTCCATACTTCACTTTACTGGGAAGGCGTCGATCTAAGCCACTCAATTTGACCCAGTGAAGTTGAGTGGTTGAGGATCGATTTATAGTAGGAGTTTGATGCTATAAGAAGCTGCGCGGCGCCATACTTCTTCCGGCAGCATTTCCAAGATGACCTAGCTTGGTCGGTCTTGGCCGGTTGGTTTGGCGTGTAGATCGTGAGGCGATGTTCACGCCTCATGTCTTTACCGTCTCATGAAACGTGATCTAAGCCACCAATTCGTCCTGTGAAGTTGAGTGGTCGAGATCGATTCGCGTAATTTGGGAAGTGTAGCCACGCATGTTTGAGCCGGGCGTTTTGGATCGGCCAGTGCATGATACGCCTCGGCTTCGACCGCAGATGGAGAGGCAGATGGGCCCATCGTGGTCAATGCGCCGTATAACCGACTCGGCTTAATCTTTAATCCGTGACCCTCCATTTCGTGCCGGGAGAAGACGGACGCGCGCGTGACGTGCTTGAACCCTACCTTTGGCTTTCAAAGCCGCAAGCCGACCATGCCTCTTTGGGAGGACGATTTGCTGTAACCAACCACGGCTGGCTTGACCGATCGCAAGTGTGTATGGTGATCATGCTTCGACATGCTCGGGCCCTTTGAGTCTACATCTCACACCCTCCATCTATACTGCGAAGATGGACAGTTGAGACCGTTTTGCGACATCTGTAATATGCCGCAAACCCTGATTTAGGGTTTTCCTGCCCGTAATGCTTGGTATGGACTCGCTTCTTGGCAGTGTAAGGCCAATGGTCGCACTACAGTGTCGGCCGTGTGTATTCCATACCGCTTGGGGTGATGGAATTGATCTCGTGGTCATCCAATCATGCTGTGTGAGTTGGATGACTCGCATCGATCATATTTGGCAAAGCTAAGGTCGTGTATTCCATACTCGCTTGGGGTGATGGAATTGATCTCATGGTCATCCAATCATAGCCTGTGGAGTTGGATGACCGCGGTCCGATCATATTTGGCAGGCTAAGGCCGTGTGTATTCCATACCGCTTGGGGGTGATGGAATTGATCCGGTGGTCATCCAATCATGCTTGTGGAGTTGGATGATCAGTGATCGAGATCCATATCCTGAGACTAGCGGTACTCAAGTCCTGACGCTGCAATCGGGCTAGTATAACATGCACCGAGAGGGGCTCAATCAGGCTAGTATAACACACCGAGAGGGCTCGGCCAGTATAACACACCGAGAATCGTGCCTGTACGGGTATTTCGTAGCATGGATTCATTATAGGTGCTTGGAGGTTCGTGGTTACTCAGAAGAGTAACACTCAGCCGTCATGCCACATCGATAATGGGTACGGGAAATACAAGGATCGATATGAAATTCACAGGGAAGGGATTGTTGCTGTACGCTCCAACCTCTGGAGGAATTTCATGTATTCACGGAATGGGATTGTTGCTACATGCTCCATTCTTGGTGAATTAAGTGAGGAGTATCCGTCACTTATAAACGCTTTGTCTTTTGCAAGATGTCAGCGCATGATTTTCCAGGTTACTTACAAATTTAACCTTAAACGAAAATCCACCATCAACATTAAGTCCCTGCCTAGCACATATAATGGTTACACTATTGTGTGGTAGGCATGAGATGGTGACATACAGAAATGACCAAGCTAGAGTGAATACATATTTACCTGGATAGCTTCTACACCTGCAAAGCGCTTTCTGGAACTCGGCCGGTCTGATTAAGGATGCGAAGGAAGCAGTGACTTGATCCGTGAGTCGCTTGGTTCCTCTTGTACATGTATGAGCTTGCCAGCTTCCTTCGTGTGTACTTCCTTAGTTATACACGGCCTTCTCAGTGTAAATTTGATAAGCCTTTGTTGATTGTTATCCCGAATTAGGAGCCTTCATAGGTGGTAAGTAGAGACTTCCTTCCTTCCGGGATTCTCACGACTTGAGATTATAAAGAATCATCTCAACGTGGTCGCTTATTCTTTATCCTGTATCTCTGGCGTATCGCTCTCGATTCTCGATTAACGATCAATGGATTTGATGATCTCTCTTTTTTTTTGTGTGCTCATAACCTCTTCTTCTCCAGACTATCATGGAAGCAGTAGACGCCATTCCGCTTGCTTCCCGTAAAGAAGTTTCTGAAGTCGATAAGCCCGAAACCATGCGCATGGAGAAGTGATGGCTGACGATCGATCTTCCTCTTCGTGAAGTTGGCTGCGCTAGTACAGGGGATGCTCCATCTCCCACCTTCGGGGATTGTCGAGAGGACGTATTCCGTGCACTTTCACTTCAATTGACATGGAGGAGCTGGCGTGAGGCGCGAGGAAACGCCAGCACACTCAGTAAGCGCAAGGGCGAGAGATCGGCAGCCGCGGTTGAAGAGGCGGAGAGTTGAGCATGAATGACCCCGAATGAAGGCAAGTGTGATTACCTGGCTCGGACGGCGTGATAATCCTTGATTCTCGATGGATGCACTGAACTCGAACATTCAAGGCAATTTGCGTGGCCCTCGGTGTTGCTATGCCTTTGATGCTCTCGCCAAGATGTTGGGATGGAGTGGGCTGCTGCTGTCATGCGGCTGGGATGCCCGATGCAGTGTTGAGGAAGATCCGGAGGGAGTGCATCGGCAGTGACGTGAGCTGATGCATGATGTAGGCTGAGACCGACTCCTCTCGATGATCGAAATTTCTTTTGTTTTGTTTTCTTTTCCAAGTATATTCCGTGATGCTCGAACATCTACCTTGAACTCAGCCGCCACTGAGTTCAAGGTTTTTCTTTTGATTATTTGAATAAAGCTTTCCTTTACAATCCTTTGCCAAGACTGTAACCGAACCTTCTCAGGTGCAGGGGTGCGCCTTCATACATAATTCTTAGTGATAAAAGAAGTTATACTCAGAATGGAATATCCACTGACTCTGTGATGCAATATCTTCCTCGGCTTTGTCGAGTGTATGGCTCAAATCATTTTCCGTACATGTTCTATTTCCTTCATCCCGTGAGATGTTTGCTTAGGCTTCTTTTCTTGCTCCGAGGACCGATTTAAGCTCGACTTGTGGTTGGTGTTTTAGGAGTAAAGAGGTTCTCAGATGAAAATAATGCTTCAATTGAAATCGAAAAATTGAAACCCTAGCTATGAATGCACAGTATTGCAATCATTTTCCGGAGGGATTACAAATATGACATGAAATTATAAAAGGAAACACACTGGAAAATATAGCACAGCGTTTTAAGGTGTGTAGGATGTCGGAAAGTGGTAGCACAAGATCTTAAGTTCGTGTAAGGTTTGAGCCATCGTGAGTGAACTGTTATGCCCTCCGTGTTATCGCATTGGAGCGAGCTTGCAGTGAGCCACCTAGGATAACATCCGCTACTGTGCACGGCTCATCTTCTCTTGTGGTAGGTGAGTCAAGTAGAGTGGCTATCTTCACCGTCATGTTTCCAACATTGAATGTAGTCGCTTCTCGTCACCAGGTCTCCAATTCGAAATGGGTCTGAGCGCGTGACACTTGGACCTCGGGCCTTGTTGTCTCGACCAAGACGACCTTCCTATGCTCTGACAAAACGCTTGAAAGGGGCTCGGCTTCCCATTCACATCTCCCAGCCGGGTTGGTTTGCTTCTGGCTGGAGCCACATCCTGCAGACTTGCTCGAATGAGGGGCGATAGTTTGCAAGGAGGGTCGTGGTGATGAGACTTACTTTGAGACCGAACCTTTCACAGTTGTGATGCCGACAGTGCTCTCTCCGGTGAAGTCAGGCCATATTGGCAAGTTGTTAGACAATGGCACATACCAGTCGTGCAGTACTCAAATGCAGCGTGTTGAGACTCTTCTCTGTATCGAAACCCAGAGGAGTGACAGACTTCCAGCATGGCTTTGCTTGTCATGCGTCCAAGAGCCCTTGTGATTGCATGTCGAGCCTGGATGATCTTTGACTACGTAGAACTTTGCTCGGTATGAGGCATCTCCTAATTTGACTTCAAGGTCGATGTATCCATACGCATCTCTAAGCTCTCCCCCGAATCTTTGACCACAGTGAGCGCAGATAGCCTCCTGCTTCGAAATCTTTGCCGGCTCTCAAGGTCTTGACAGGTGAATGATGTTAAACTCTAAGCCGCGATCGATCAACGCGTGTATCAAACTCTAACGCCTCCTCAAACGGAGTGATTGCAGAGTCCCCGCCTCTTTGCCTCGCATCTTCAGGGAAAGACCGAGGCCCTTGACTGCTCATGGATACAGTACGCTCGCTCGACATAATAATGTGGCTGAGGGCCGTAAATATGTCTCTGACGTCGCCTTGAGAAATATAAGATTTGCACATGTGCTCCATCATAGATTGACATCGGCTCTATGCGATCGTAGTCCCCGTAAATCATGCGGAGCCTCGGGATAGGTGAGAGTGATCTCTATGAACACCTTCAGCTTCCTGAGCTGCGAGTCTCCTGCCTCTACCTTTTCCCCAATATTTGCTTCAACTCCGTTGCAATCTCTTTGGTCGGGATGATGGACTAACTCTGTGGTAAAGCAGCAGACTCGGGATCTCGCCATTTCTTCTTCGGCTGAGGACGCCCGATAGGGGTAGCTTTGACGTGCATCATCTTGGGATCCACGCTTCCAAGAGCTCTATCACTTCATTTATGGGAAAAGGAAACCCGGGTTCTTTGCCGCTTTGTGCGTGGAGTTTGTCCTGCCCTTTTCGAGACGAAGTCTTGTGTAGCCGAGGATGTTCGCTTGGTCTGCTGTTCCGTATCTGTTTCCTCTTCTCCTCCGCTTACCACACCCGCGGTAAGGGCCAGTCAGGTTGTATTGTTTGTCTGAGACGCCCGCTCTCGACTTCTCACGCAAATCTTCACTCAACAACTCGCGTTCTTTCTAGTAAAGGCTGCGTGCAGCATTGTTGGCCGAACGTTATGCCTCTCATGGAGTTCAGAGAATGTTTGAAAGCCCAGACTCTCTAACAGAATGCGTGTATATGGGTATCATCCCATTGATGGATGATTCCACCACCGCCGTTCTAGAAATATCTGGTCGTGAGGTGCCAAAGGCTTGCTCCGAATCTTTAACGAGCCGCTGGATGTCCATTGTTCCGCTGAGACTCCTTCCTGTGTCCTGAAAACGTGATTTGTTCTGTATACGAAGAAATACTTCCGAGAAAGCACTCACCATCTCGCCCAATTGATATGTCGTTAGAGCAATGTTGTTGTACCAGTGTATGCCTCCCGTGAGTGCATTTTCGAGAATTCTTTTAGGCGTAAATATGATTGTATTCATGTTCCCCCACGGCTTCAAGAATCGAGAAATGTGTTCACGAGCATTACCAGAGACTGTCGTCGTAGGAGAATCGGGAGAGGTGTAACCTCTGGTAGAGGGAATCCAGCTGCACATCTTGAGGGCATGGCTACTGATGTTGGTGTAGCGCCCTGTTCAGTCCCCTTTCCTCGACTTCTGAGAAGTCGCCCAGATCTTCACGCCAGAATGGTTGGAAGACTCGGCCTCTCTCCCTTGGCGCTCAAGTAGCAACACGAGTTTCTTTTCATTCATGTGAGTCCGAGTGGAAACACCTGCTCCGGGTGTATTGAATGCATCTCTTGCCGACCCAATGGCTGCGCGAATCTTGCAAGTAACTGCTCACCAAAGTTTTGAGGAAAGTGAGTACCTCTTTCGAGTCGCGCCATATCTCGCTTGAGTTTTAGCAAGAATTTCCGCTTCTCCATCAAGTCTCAGTAATGGCACTAGATGACGGCCTTCTCTTGTGTCTCCCAGCCTCCGGTCCCGATGGAGGAGCGAAAGTCATGCCTGCAACCACCGGAGGCGTTACGCCAAGAGATGCCAGGATTTGCGTCGTCAAGCTCGTGATGGAGTGTGTTACACCTAATGATGTCTCCTGCTCCGCTAGTGCTGGTGATGTAAGGACAGGCTCCACGAGATGTACACTGAGCTCCACCGACAGTACATCAACACCTGGAGGTGTCATCCATGCCTAGCTCCATCGAGTCTGATTGGCGATCCACCCCGGCCCACCATCTTGAAACGGAATTGATCAATTGGTTCTAAGATCTACCCTTTGGAAATTGATGAAATTGAATCGGATTTCCCAAAGAAATTGATTTCACGATCGAGATTAATCTCCCACCGTGGTCGCCAATTGTTGATGGGTGAAAACTACTCCCGCAGAATTTGGTAATTTGGGGTGTGGATGAGAATGAATCTAAACCTTCAACAAATGCATCACAGGCTATGAGTGCTTGTAGATTCGAGAGATCAATCTGTGCAAGTCCGGCCTAAACCAAGAAATGGCCGTTCCGTACTTGTTTGGGTCACAAAGTGAAGGAGATGGGGTTGATCTTGGGAGGGAAGTAAGAAGGTGTTGGAGATTGTGAAGGTGTTGGCTTGCTTATGACTCTGTGACAAAAGATGAGCAAGCTATGATGCAAAGATTGGGTGCTTTGAATACGGTTTTGTATTAACACTTGGTTTCTCAGGTTTGTGTTGTTCTCCGTTATTCCTTCCTTGTTGTTGGAAGAAGGACGAGAACCTATTTATACAAGTCATTGAGCCTCATTCACGTTTCGGGGAAGTGGGAGGTAGGAATGATGGAGTAAAGGAGTTGTGTATCGGTAACACACCTACCCGCCTTGCCCACTTTCCTCGTTCATCTCTAACCGTCCATGACTTCTAACACGTTCTTGTGATGGCTGCCACACGCTGCACGTCAGAAACTGCCAGACCAATACCCCAGTATGTATCCCCTCAGTTTGTGACATGATTGATTTTCGAATGTGGATCGTGGATCCACGAAAGATAGCATGTAATCGTCAATCAATAACTCATAAGACTCTGTAAAGTCGATACTTGTGAAGTATCGTGTATTTTATGCAAATGATGATGGGGTGTGGTAAAGTGATGGGTACGACTCCTCACTAACCAAATAACTCCCACCAGGTTGTATAACCTGCCGGTGAGGCCTGGACGGATGAGATGATGTTTGAGACACCCATCCGCTGTAATCGCTGATGAAATTAGGCTTTTAAAAGAGGTGCGCAAGCATCACTCTTCAGTTTGGTCGAAACCAAGCATGGGAAGGGTTTTGAAGAGGACCGACCGGGCATGTGTAGACAACACGCCACAGTGCATCCATACTTCACTTTACCAAGAAGGCTGATCTAAGCCACTTAACCTGACCTAGTTGAGCCAAGCTGAGACTCGATTTGCGATAGGAGTTTGATGTCAAGAAGAAGCCGCGCGCCATACTCTCTTCTCCTGGGGCTGCTTTCCAAGACGACCTAGCTCGGTCGGTTTCGCTTCACATATGTAGACGCAGGGCTTCATGTTCACGCCTATGTCTTACCGTCTTCATGAAACGTGATCTAAGCCACCCAATTCGTCCTATAGTTGAGTGGTCGATCGATTTGCAATTTGGGGCGTAGCCACGCATGTTTGAGCGATGCTGATTGGCCAGTATGATATGCCTGCCGACCGCATGGAGGCAAGGGCCCACGGGCGGGTCATGCGGCCGCATAACCGACCTCGCTAATCTAACTGTGACCCTCCCATTCGGCAGCCGAGAAGATGGACGCGCGTGATGGCTTGAACCCTCTAATTTTGGCTTTCAAAGCCGCTGCGACCATGCTCTTCGGGAGGACGGTTTTGTTGCAACTAACCACGGCCAAGCCTGACCGGACGGCCAAGTGTGCTAATACGTGCGATCAGGTCGACATGCTCCGGCCCTCGAGTCTACATCTACACCCTCCATCTATACCTGCGAAGATGGATGGTCGAGACCGCTTTGCGACACATGTAATATGCCGCAAACCTTAATTTAGGTTTTCCCGTCCATAATGCTTGGTATGGACGGCTTGGGCAAGCGAAGGCCAATGGTCACCAATGCGCTCTGGGCCGTGGTGTATTCCATACCGCTCGGGGTGATGGAACTGATCTCATGGTCATGTCCAATCATGCTTGTGGAGTTGGATGATCGCGATCAGATCATATCTGGCAAGCTAAGGCCGCAGTGTATTCCATACCGCTTGGGGGTGATGGAATTGATCTCAGGTCATCCAATCATGCTTGTGGAGTCGATGATCGCGATCAGATCATATTTGGCAAGCTAAGGCCGTGTGTATTCCATACCTCGCTTGGGGGTGATGGAATTGATCCGTGGTCATCCAATCATGCTTGTGGAGTTGGGATGACTCGCGATCGATCATATCCTGAGACCGATACAGCTCAAGTCCGATGCTCAACCTGCTAGTATAACACACCGAGTAGGGCTCAATCGGGCTAGTATAACACACCTGAGAGGGTCTCTGCCAGTATAACACACCGAGAATCAGCCTGCAGACGGGTATTTCAGACATGGATTCATTATAGTGTCTGAGGTTCGTGTTACTCTAGTAAGAGCAACACTCGCCGCCATGCCACACTCGATAATGGGCAATCAGAAATACGAAGGCTGATATGAAATTCACTAGAAGGGATTGTTGCTACATGCTCCAACTGAGGAATTTCATGTATTCACTGTAATGGGATTGTTGCTACATGCTCCATTCTTGGTGAATTAAGTGTAGGAGTATCCGTCACTTATAAACGGCTTTATCTTTCACAAGATGTCAGCAAGATGATTTTCTCAGGTTACTTACAAATTTAACCTTAAACGAAAATCCACCATCAACAC
>JAJJWW010019278.1:0-25658 GCA_023531295.1 Papaver armeniacum | reverse complement strand
AAACATAGACAGCATCAGAGGTCAATAAACAGGCCATTGAAATTTATTGAGAAACTATGTGTATCCGCGGATGGTGCTTGCGCATTAGATTATGCTAATCACCAGTGCGAGACACCAGTAGGTCATTGGATCTGAAGCCAAGTAACGTTTTACTTGACAAGGGCATGAATGGTCGTCTTGGAGATTTCGGATCAGTTAAGTTTCTCCGTGAGTTGCTGCCGTTGTTGAATCTAGAAATATTTGCAGTACTTCATTAAGGATCGATGAGGAGAATGACCAACTTATTTGGTTTGGGAGACAAATCAGACGAGTTCTCTGTCAACATGGCTACTATGCGTCCTGTCAATTTTTATCCTAACCCGAAAGTTCTTGGCCGCCCAAAATTGGATTTTTTTCCTTTGACAAGCCCAATCTTGGATAATCTTGGAAGAAGGAATTGTGCAAACATCAACTGCCAATGGGAACCCAACTGTCAACACATGTACTCTCTGTCACTAACAGGAAGGAATCAGTTTCCATGTCTTTATCGAGTATCCCTGAAGAAAACGAATTCAGTTGAATTCATCTTAGTGAATGTTTAGATTAAGTACAATTTCTAAAACAAATACTACCCATGATAATAAGCTGAATTAAGTAGGTATCTTTTGATTATTATTACAATAAAATTGTTACGAATAACAATACAAAATAAGAAATATACACTGATATTTACTGCTAGAAGAAGGTGCATCAGATCGGGACTGAGAAGGTGCATGAGATCGGAAATCAGGCAGAGATTGATCATACAATTGTAGGTATAGACATGTGTGGTGTCCAGGTTCCTGGCAAACTGCACGGACGTTATTTCTGCCATGGCTCGGCCCGACATGGATCTTCACAACATGATATTGTCCCATCATTACGTCAGCCGTGGTCGTTGATACCCGAAGTGCATCCCCACAGCTCACTGCAGAAGTTTGCCGCTGTTTTACCTGATGAAATCTAATCTAACTAATATAAAGAAAAGAGGGTTTTTTCAACCGTCCGACAGTAAATGACTATATTACCCTTTCGTGTTTTCATTTCTAACTAGATAAAACGTGTAAATATGATTATAAGGAAAGGGTAAGATCATAACTGGGACTTAATATTTTCTTTTCAATCTTGCTTCTTCGTCACAAAAGTCAAAACAGATTCGATGATAATAAACTCTAGTGAAGCAAATTATTCGTCCCAAGATTAATTCTAATACCATAATTCCAACTCTAAATAAATTGAAGCAATACAATGGAAATCGACATATTCCGAATCCGATCCGATGTCAACACAGTAGAATCACAACTTTGATTAAAATGATTTCGATTTTGGAGTTTCTAAACATCTCCCATCCGAATCAGAACTTCGATGGGTTGATTCATACGATGATTAAGGTATGTCATTCTAATTGAGATTTTCTTAAGTTTAGTTTAGTTTAATTACTTATTAGGGTATTTTATATATTGATTTGAATTGAAAACTTCGCTTTATAAATTACTTATGAGGGCATTTTCAATATTGATTTGGAGATAAGAAACCCCTTTATTACAAATTTTCAGTATGGGGTTAAATGTTGAATTTTTGTTTTCCATATATCTAACTGATGGTTGACATGATGCCTACCAAAAAGTAATGTTCTCATCTAATATCAATAATATTCAGTTTTGATAAAAGAGGAGTTTGGGGTTAGATGTTCAGTTCTTTTTTCCAGACATGTTTAGTTTTCATAAAAGAGTGTGGAATTTGATTTGGATATAGAGTAAAAATATATGCAAGCCTGTCATCTTTGGATGTTAAAAAAATCAAAATGTATGATATATATGACTCAAGCCAGCCTGTCTAGTTGTATTTAGATTGCTCTGAAACAACACTGGATGTTTAATCCAGTTCCCGTCATGCAGGCTTACTTCTAATACAGTTCTTGCTTACCCCTTAATCTCTTAACTATGAACACCAAATACCCTTCTAATGCAGTTCTGCTTACCCTTGATCTCTTAACCTAGAACCACCAATGACCAAAAGTGAGACGCCCAATCTGCATGCTACCAGGCATGGGTCACATTATCTCTATTTTATTTTAAGAATTTGATTACAGTTTCTTCAATGGAGTTCCAATGATACGTCAAGGAAGAGATCCCGTCAAAGTTGGACACTTAGTGATGATTCAGTGGAGTTCAATTAGGCATTTAGCTCAGAACCAGCAAAATTAAATACTGACAAGCAATGAAAGAAATGGGATGACGTGGTTGCTTAACGAGTCATTTCTTGACCTTGGTATGATTGAAGTCATGTGATTGTGTAATTTTTTGATATCTGAATGGACTGGAGATGTCATTATTATCAAGGGGAATCATCATTCCCCAAGAATGAATCCTGAACCATGAGATGAGCACAAGCTTTACTTATCAATTGACGGACCAACAGAATAGAATCATCTGTACACAAAGCGATAGCTGAACTGGGGCAAGATCAGTATGAGATTTCAAAAAATAAAACATTTGCTTCTGTGCATGATCTCTGCAAGGGAAGTAAATACTTTGTTCTGCCAGAATTTGAACAAACTTTTGTCTTGTTTTAATTTGGTCTTTTTGAACATTTGTGTTAATTGTTCTTTTATTTTAAATGGTTAAACCAGTTAAAGTTACCTTAACATATTAACTGCCCTAATGTTTGATTATTGCTTAGAGTTTACATAACCCTTAGAAAATGTCTTTTAACTGCAGGAACATGTAAAGGAAGGACTCGTGGTGATGTGATGTTTCCGACGCCCCTGAAATCAAGTGTTTAAGGAATACAAAGATGATACAATGAGAAGATCGACCTTGGAGAGAGATACCAATGTGTTGGGATTAGCTTATACTAAAAGCCTGAAGTTCCCGAATGAATCACAAAGCACATTAAGCTATTCAAATACATCATGTAATATAATATATATGAAAAACATATCTGGTGATCGGATATTTTTCATTGAAAAATTATAGAACAGACGACGCATCGCCAGTAGCGGTTATACTAGTCTATATAAGTAAAAACAGGATCTATAATTTAATTGTTAAAATTAAAATAAGTTATACATGATGAACGAGAGAGAATTACCTGAAATGGACATGAGGATGATAATAAATAAAATGCAACATAGAAGCTTGGCCATCCTAGTCTTAAATCCCTGCTACGTTCTCTCCGTTAGAACTATGTAATTCAAAACAAATACCAGGCATCAAAATTCGATAACATGCAAGATTCTTAAAAACTGAAAATTTCCATCCAAAATGAGACTTGATGTTCTTTTACGAAACAAATTGGAGTATAACTTTCTCTAATTGTTCTAGTCTGATGGATTTTGTCAAGATTAATTGAAAAAACATTAGATCAAGATGGACAAGGAGATACCGTGGTTTCTGCGCACAAAATCTCTTCTTGTTTTTCTTCTAGTGGACCGATGGAGTTAGTGATAAGGCTTTTGATTTTGTGATTTGAAAGCTATCTAGACTCCAACTTATAGTAGGAGCAATGGGAATATTGATGGTGGTGGAGGAAAAAAGAACAAAACATTGATTGCAAGATGGGTTCAAAAATTGACTAGTTACAAATTTAGTTCCCATAATGGCTATAGTTTTACTAACTCTTTGAATAATTGAGTTGCTTTAGCCTATACTTGTACCATTATTATTGCGTTCTGGCACTGAAGTTGGTGTGTGGAATTTAGAACTACCTACCTAGCTACCAATCTACCTGCCTACCTACTCCTAGATGAAGAATGAACACTTTCAGCTTTGGCACAAGAAAAATAAATAAATTAGAACCTCTTCTCAATCTAGCATCCTTCTGGCGTCATTATTTCATTCTGTTTGGAAGTTGGAACCATGTGTCTCGAGTAATAATATCCATATTGACAGCAATAAGAGAAAGCGGATATTGCATTTTTTAGATTTTCTCTACTGCAATGCGTCCAAGGCAAAAGAAAACTCCGTTTCCAAAGTGATAATAAAGTGATAAAAAACCTCAGAAACTATGAAAGAGATAGTGACAATATTATTGATGTTCTGTAAAGGTAATGCTGTTACAGAATATTCTGTTACAAGCAGATGTAAAATACAGGTTTTAATCAAAGAAAGTCATAGAAGACTTGACTCTTCCTAATACACCCCCACAAGCTGATAAGAGCTATCAGAGAGCAAAATTCAGCTTGAACAGCAGAGTGGAAAATAACATAGAAGGACTCACTTTCTCAAACAACAAAGATCTTAAAAACAAAAAACAAGAAAAAAGAAAACCTCCATCTTCAGCCAGCAGAACAAAAAGAAGAAGAAAAGTCCTGGACAGAAAGGGAAGACCCCAACAGTTAATGTAGAAAAGTAGAGAAGGTGGGATAGCAAAGATCCTTGGTGAAGAGATCAGCAAACTGAGAAGCAGTATCAATGTGCAGCAACTGTCATGCATGATAGGGAGTCACTTTTATTTACTTTCCGTTAATCAAGTCTGCAATTATGAACATCTCCAATGATAAATGGGTGTGTGTTTTCCGTGTCATATATTTCCTGCTGATACGAGATCAAAATCCCCTTAGATTAGGGAGGTAAAAGGAATACATCCCAAACCATAAATTTTGCATCTATTGGCTACGAATTTTTAAACCCTTAGTTTTGAATTATATATTTGGTCCCTTTGATAATAACTATAGACACCGGTGTTTACATCCTATTAAAGAACCCCTAAAACTAGGGCTGGCCATGGATAAATATCCGCCGGATATTGGCAGTACTGATAAGGTTAAGGATTATTAGATATCCGGTATCTGATAATGTCCGGCGGAAGCCAAAAATTCCATATCGATAAGGCGATGATAGCTATCTGATATCGGAATTATATCCGATAAAATCCGGTTTCGTGAAGCGAGTAAATGTTGAAATTTAACAGATTTTTAAGTTTTTGTTCAAATATTTAGTGTAACTGAAAGATAGACAAACCCACACAAACACTACTCCCAGTGTCTCAGCCACATCAAACATGAAAAAAAAAAAAACTACAAACACCCAAATAGTCTGCAAACTAAAGTACACAATGGAAAAAAAGAAAAAAATCATGTCTTTTTGTATACAGACTTAACAACAATGTCAACAACAGGCTAGCGATGATTTGCCTTGGCTGCCTGGTTGCATGTTGCATCATTGCATCAACTTCAGTCGAGGACTTCCATATCTGCATTCACAAATAATCAATTAGAAAGAAAAATGAATAGTGATGCAGACTAACAATGCTTATATTCTAAAGTCCCTGTAACAAATGCTTTGAATTAGCTACTTTAATTATGAGCTTCCCTTCGATTATGAGTCTTAAACAGGCGAGACATCTTCTACACTGTAACACCAAAAAATGAATTTCAGCAGTTGTATACTTATGATCAGTAGAACTAGAAACCGGTTAACCATGCAACTCACTATATGACATCAGATTTAACAATTTTTTTCTCAACAAAATATGGTCATTTAAAGGGGTACAAGAACCGGTAGATATTCTTCTTCAATCCTTACCCTAATGTATATGTTTTGCAGCTAACAGAAACTTAGTTGCAACAATATTATATTTGTAATCTTATTCACTTAATTCAACAATGAGCTCTAAAACTAAAGAACTATTGCAAGCTTCGTAAACCACAAAGAATATTACCTATCCAGTTCTATTTAATTTATTTTTATGTATGTTCATTGACTAAAAACTAGTTAATAGCAAGAAAAACAATTATCAAATCCAATAGAATTACCAAAGAACTAAGCAAAGGAAAAGAAGATTTACCTGCATCAAAAAAGTCTGGCAGCCAATCACTTAAGCATAGTAATGCTTGGACTAAATCTGGAGTTAATGAAGTTCTTTGTGTTGTTAGAACCCTTCCACCATCGTTGAACATGGACTCTGATGCCACACTGGTCACTAGAACATCCAACACATCTCTTGCTATCTTTGCCACAATTGGGTACTTAGGGCCATTTAGCTTCCACCAAACCAATATATCAAAGTTCAATTCATCTTGGGCTGACAGGGTTGGAAGAATTGGTTCTTCTAAGTACTTCTCTAACTCGACTTTGAACATCACATTCATCATTTTCCAACATAAAATCGGCATAATGTCTGGGTTGAATCTGTGCCCGAGATTCTTACATCCATGCGAGAGACAAAGTTGCTAAAGAAAGCAGGAGCTAAAGTGCTGTTTGAGATTCATATGCATTGGAAATTTGGGTGACTAGAATCCGTTTAGCTTCTCACTCATCTCGCATAGTTATCTTCCATAAATTATGTTATATGTGTACCTTTACCCATTTTGCTTTATATACTTGGATCTAAAACCACTATAATGCTCATAATCAAATTACTTCACTCGAAGTGTTGTTTTGATATTCATATGCATTGAATTTGGTCTCAAGTCTATTTTGAATTTCTCATACACATCTGCATAGTTATCTTCTCCATAAATTCTTTTATATGTGTACCTTACCTATTTTGCCTTATACCTTGGATCTAAAACCACTTCAATGCTCATAATCAAATTACTTTCACTCCAATATCCATTTAACTTTTCTCTCATTTTCAACCCTATTTTTTGATATAGTCAAACTCATTATCGTCCCAACTTTTGATGCATTTGCTAATTTCATAAACCCTGAGTATATCGATTTGCGCGTTGGATACTTAATCCCGGCGAACCTGAGTTGAAACATCATTAAAAACCTCGAAACATTTATATTCCTTGTTCCACACCTGTCTAGATGGAAGAATATTGAACTCAGAATCAAACTCATTAAGTCTTTCAAAGGATATACATTGTAACTACCTTACACTCACCCTCACATTTTAACCCTCACATTCCTGTTGGAGAAGGATTCTCATCCAAAACTAATAAAATCCCACGACACCTATTTAATAGGAAGTTGAAGATGTTACATCGGGGATGCTTTAATTTAAAATTAAAACTCGACTTCATCTCTCGAAGTCTATTTTTGTGCACATTCCTCTAAAGAATATTGAATCTAGAACCTCCTTATAAAACTTCCAAAATTAGAATCTATACTAGTGGAAAATAGAAGTTTCGCAACCATCATGATAGGTCATATATACAAGTTAAACGACCTATTTTAACGATCTTTGATGAGGTCGCTGATAAATCGTTTTTTTTTTTTTTGTACGACCCTAAGCCATGGGTCTCTGAATAATGACTGATTTTAAGGGTAACGAGATAAAGAACTTAAGTCATGGGTCGTAGATTTAAATTATAATATATAAAAAAAATATAGTA
Organism: Papaver armeniacum; assembly: GCA_023531295.1. Lineage (NCBI taxonomy): Eukaryota > Viridiplantae > Streptophyta > Magnoliopsida > Ranunculales > Papaveraceae > Papaver > Papaver armeniacum. The sequence continues at coordinate 18,355 of JAJJWW010019278.1, read as the reverse complement.
TTCGTATTATGCCGAAAAATGCATGAGCCCTCGAATCTGAATTAACTGATCGCATCAAATAAAAATTGAAGTCAAATTAAACTCAAAAAAATTAAAGTCAAGTCAAATCTCAAATTGAACCCAACCGATATTCAGAATTTAACTCAGAAACCGAAGTTATTCAACTTTCATTCACAATACATGTTAACTAATTATGAAGTTCGAGAACAATACATGTTTCAACTTTCTTTTCATTTAATCACGTTGGGTTTAAAATTACACAAAAAAGGATGAACATTAGGAGTATAGAACAATACATATTTAAGTTATCTAAAGTAAGTTCTAACATGCTAAACTAATAGACGATGTTCCGAAAATGTGTGACAGGCAAGAATCGAAATGTGAAAGCTGCAGAGCTGATGCCAAACCAAAAGAAACATATAAAAAATGCCTTGAGACTACCATGCCTCTCACTATGGTGTAAGCTCCAATGTAACTTGGTGTTGATGGTGGATTTTAAACAAAGTGTAAAATCATAAAACCCCAAATAACATAATGTCACCGGTGACACATTTATTAGAATATTTAATGCATGTAGTCAGTAATTAATAGGGGGTATTTTTTCCAAATTAGGGTTACAACGAACAAAACCCTAATTCCCCTCCGTGTCAATGGCAAATCATGCCAGCCACACCAAACGCGCCAAAGCATGCCAACCATGCTAGCCGCACCCCTGTGCCAATGGAAAATCATACTACTGACACCAAACGCGTGCCAAAGCATGCCGACCATGCTAGGCCGCACCTCCGTGCCAATGGAAAATCATGCTAGACCACACCAAACGCCAAAGCATGCCAACCATGCGTCGCACCCCTGTGCCGCCGTGGAAAATTCATGCTGACCACACCAAACGCGCCAAAGCATGCCAACCATGCTAGCCGCACCTCTATGCCAATGGCAAATCATGCCAACCACACCAAACACGCCAAAGCATGCCAACCATGCTAGCCGCACCTCCGTGCCAATGGCAAATCATGCCATCCACACCTAGCCCAAGCTAGCCGCACCATGCCAAATGCGCTCTGCCTTGGCCCTAGCTACGCTGGTCACGCCACGCTAAGCCAAACACCCTTGCCCTTGGCCCTAGCCACGCCATGCCAAGTAGCGCCGCGCTGGGCCTCAGGCCCAGTGCAACCTAGGCCAAATTAACCACGCATGCCATTGGCACATGCCAACACGCATCGGTTGGTAGCTTTTCTTACCGAGTCGTGGCCCTAATGGCCAGGCATGCCATTGGCACATGCCAACACGCTCAGTTGGTAGCTTTTCTCACCAAGCGCATTGGCCACTAATGGCCGAAGCATGCCATTGGCACATGCCAACACGCTCGTCTGGTAGCTTTTCTTACCAGGTCGTGACCTAATGGTAGAGCATGCCATTGGCACATGCCAACACGCTCGCTGGTAGCTTTTCTCACCAAAGGTGTGACCCCCCAATAAGCGGGCATGCCATTTGGCACATGCCAACACGCTCGGTAGCTTTACTACTCACCCAGTGATGGCCTTAATGGCGGAGCATGCCATTGCTTTGCCCAGCATACGCTCATTGTGTGACTTAAGACGATGCAACTGGGCAAACTTGGCCGTACGCGCCATTGACACATGCCAAAACCCACATTTGGTAGCTAACTTGCAGCTTGGTGCAACTGTAAGGTATTAGCACATACCATTAGCACATGCCACACACGCCGCTCTTGACTCTAGCATTGCCATTGCCTCAACGTACAACCTACCACCAAGGCATTCCACACATTGCCATTGCTTTTACATATAAGCATTTCTGGAATTGCCACTTCGCTCGAGGTGCAACCCGCACAAAGGCGTGCACATGCCACCAAAGCCCTTCATGGCGCCACTTGCGATCAAGGTGCAACCAACACTCGAGACATCGACACAAGCGGGGATGCTTTCTAGGGTCTTGGTTTGGCGGTCACGGCATGCGTACTACGCTCACATTAAAGCGTGAATAGGAATAAAGCGGTCAAATAAATGAGGGAAATAATGGTGAAAATGTTTCACCCATAAACACCTTGCGTTACCACCTCCTCCCATTATTTCACCCTTTGCTCTCTTCCTTCATGAGACGGAGTGCGTTTCAATCTCGACTTTTATAAAAATAGGTCTTTATTTCCACCGAAAACAAAGTCTCGGTCGGGAGAAAATACAAAACTCCCAGAAAAAGCAACTGCAAACTCTCCAGCTTTAATCTCTTGCAAGCTTCCTAAGCTTTCACTTTACGATAACAAGTCAGAGTTTCTCTCCCCGAGTGTTATTACGGTCTCAACACCTTTCTTTGCTTCCCTCCCCAAATCAACCCTTTTCCTCCCTTTGTGGCCCAAGGCAAGTCGGAGCGGCCATTTCTTGGTTTTAGGCCGGACTTGTGCTGATTGATCTCTCGAATCTAAAAGTGCTCACGCTGCGGCACATTTGTTTTTGCAGGGTTTAAACTAGTTTCTCACTCACCTACCAAATTTACCAAAATCGGTGGAAGCAGGTTTTACCCATAAACAATTAGCGACACGGGGGAGTTAATCTATCGGTTACAATACCAACTCAGACTCCCGATTTCGTTTCCGAACGTCAAATCCCAACATGGTGGAACTCGAGTCGGAGGCGAAGTGCAGAACACCGGCCTGAACATATCACGATGTTAACGTCTCGCCCAGCCAAACGTTGTTGCATCACTGGTGACTATATAACATCGAATGCACTCCTCAGCGTAACACACTTCCAATCCACTGGGCCGGAGCCGTTGCCTCCTCTAGTGTCTCTGCACATTACAATCATGGCAACGAAAATATCTCTTGGGTGTCACGCCACCGGTCACCGGGGCCGAGCCGCCGCTGCGTGCCACACAATGCTTCGTCTAGCATGGTGCCTCCGACCCTGACTAAGGTTCCAACTACCCCGCCAGAAGGCCAGATGACTGAAGACCAGAGAGGAAGTCGTCCTTATGTCACCAGTGATTTGATGGACACGAGAGATGCTCGCCCGAGCCAGGACAGATATGGTTTTAGAATGAGGTACTCATCTTTCTCAAAACCACAGCAGGAGCGACTACCACGTGGTCGCGTCCTCAGCCGCTTAGGAACATCTCCAACAACCAGCGCCAACACCTCGGTAGACACGCCTCACGGATGAGAGGCTTCCCGCTAGAATCCCGTTGGAAGGAGATCGGCCTTGAACCGTCAACGAAGATGGGAACAACTCTCATGCCGGATCAAGAATGATGAATTGGACGTGCATCATCACCAACCCCTTACCCATCCGAAATGCGATCCCTCCCCCAAAGGAGGTTTCACTTCTCCTCATTTACTTTCTTTGACTGGTCACAGGGAATGCATGAGCATGTCTCCGTTTCTAGAATCCCTAGGTGAACATGAATATAATCGCGTTCTTCATTTAAGGGAATTCTCAAAATCACTTCTTAAGGCGTATACATGGTACAACGAGCATCCCAGGCAGTTATTTGGAGTAGCATGGTCCTTTGCGTTTCTAAAGAAATACTTCTTAGGTAATCTTCAACAAGTTGCTTTCGGACCTCGGAAGAATGTACCCGGTGGGATAACGAACATCCAAATGATTTCGTCAAAGGTTCAGGTTCAAGCACTTTCATTGTCCACGACCCAAACATGGCTGAGCAACAGCTCAAACTTACTTTTGCATCAATGGTATGGTTCTGTTCTAGCCCTGTGATGGCCTTACGCTTCAACGTTCTCAAGACTCCATGAAGCCGCGGACAGTCACTTAACCATGACAAGCATTCTAGAAAGAGTTAGTCCAATTCGAACCGCCAAGACACGCGTGGAACTCGCGGGAGTAGACGCCTCATCGACCAAAGAAATTTAATGCGGCTCATCCTCCATGAACATAATAAACGAAAGGGGAAATGGAAATCCCCAGCTACGGGCCACCCGGCCAAAACGTGAGCGCGGCGTAGCGGAACCCATCCACGAAAGACCGTCACTAAAACTTCATGCAACATCCTGAGGCCGAGGAAATACCTTGATTTCCCATTTCCCCTTGAGAGGTGATTGACCTCCTGAGAAGCATGGGTTCAAGATGATGTTATCGAATACCACCTCCCGGACGTCCACCAGGCGAGGTGAGATGGCCAACCCCAAATCTTGCCATTACCACGGGTTCGTTCACACGACCAGCGATTATAGCAGGACTAAAAGCATATTTTCAAAGAAAAGGATAGAAGCGGGAGGACTCCAACAGGAGACGAAAGAGTGGATCAAGGCCTCCCAATAAGCTACTGGGGATCCTATGAGGGGACTCAGTGCACGAGCTATACAATCCATGATGCAACATGTATACGAAATTCTCTATCTTTCCAAGTGCAGGCGCAAGATATTTTGCAGCTCTCAATCGTGTTGTATCAGGCAACGACTTTTCTCTCCTCGGAAACCACGCCGGGGCAAGCTTTCCAAGCCGGGCAAAACCAAAAAGGAGGCGGGGCTGCGACCATGTCCCGTTTAAGAAGTAACAAATTTGTGACACGCTCATCGAAATGGCCTCGACCACAACATCATTACTTTCAAGACACTAAAGGCGGCGGGATTTACAAAACAAGACGCTACCTATTCCCCGTCCGTGATTAAGAACTTGAGAGGAGAAACTTTGAACGTGCATGGATACATCAACCTAGAGATCAAGATGGGAGACGCTATAACGTATAGCAAATTCCATATTGTCAAAGAACTAGGTCATGACATGATATTGGGACGCTTATGGGTGCTCGACAACAAAGCGAAATTGGATGTGCACCCTCTGCCGACGTCCACGCCCGAAGGAATTTCCAACAAATAATCCCACCAAGTTATCGCATCAACGAACTATTGAAGGAACCGGACATCCGGAGAGGACCCGTTGGCGCTAGCTCATGGTTTTCAAATGCAAGTAAGTCTAGCAAAAGCAACCTTTTACGCAACCGAGTCTTTCCTTCCCCGTTCGAGTCATGGGGACTCGGTGCGATTACTGGCACGAACGCTGTCAAGAAATGTGAATGGGGAGCTGGACCATTTGAACACTTAGCAAGAATCTTGGAAACTTCTATTGAAACCAACGAAGCCAATACTCAAACGGTTGCACGACGTGCGAACCGTTTTCAATCGGAATGTAGTGGTTAAGGAAAGCTCGTTTCAAGTTGGGAGGATGACAGTAAAAATGGCTATTCAAACTGATTCGCCCGATGAAAGAGAAGACGAGATGTATCTGGTTATGGATACCCTTTTGGGAGGATATTGCAAGCATCAACGCAGACACACCTGAAGGCGTGATAATTCACTCGCGATGGCTCAAGGTCTCCAATCCCTAAAACATTGTACTTCCCAATCACTCCCCCCTTTAGTATTTCCTTTAACAATTCCTGTTAGTAGTTGTACTCCCCCAAGATGAATACACCGTTTGTATTTTTTCCTGGATTCCTTTTAAAATCAAAAAAAAAAGCATAAATACATCTCTTTCTAAGCAAATTCTCCAGATATCAGAGAAATACATCAGATAAACCCAGAAAACCATTACAAAGCCATCATAACATAACCTCTTACAAAACATATATATGAAGCAAAATGTTGACTGATGAAGAAGAAGGTAAAGAGGAGTTTACGAAAAAAAAAAAAACATCAGGGGAACTAAGCAGCTAACAGAAATAACAAAAGGGAGGAACTAGCCCTCGAAGGATGGAGCACAAGTCCCCTCGGGCAAGGCTATCTTCAAGCACTCCCCCTAGCAATCTCTCGGGCAACAAAGGTTCCATTCAACGGTGTTAGCAGCCGCAACCTCAACATCCCATCCCGAAGCAGCGCGGTGGAAGCCTTTGTCCTCCCCAGAGCGATCGGTCCGGCGTACTCCACCATAACGCCTCCGGTATCACCAACGACACCTTTGGCATCAACTTCAAAGGATATTTCGTTTCCATCATATGCTCCTTCGAAGGTTTTCTCATTGACACTTCGGAGAAAGTTTTTTTGATTCTTCGCATCAAAATCAAGAATCATGGCGCTCTCCTCCAAGAGCCTCACACGTTCGCTTTTAAAGTCCTTCAACCTAGAAGCAGTCTGATCTTTGCGCATACCGGACCGAGGAAAGGATTTGCCGCACGGAAACTTCTCAATATGCAAGACTCTTCCTCGTTCTTTCGCTCCTCCTCCATACTCAGACAGAAAGTGCGAACATGTACACATTCTTCATGGGGATAGATGGAAGGGAGGTCCTTAATGATTTTACTAGCTTCATGGAACGAATTCAATCCCAACCAATGCCTCCTCAAAGAAGAGGATCGTTCTTCGCCAAGTCCCAAGTCCTTCTCAGGAAGGGTTAAAAGGCGCGGCCATCCTGAAGGGTCCCATCATACACTGCAAAAATGGGGAAAATGATCAAGTTCCATCATATATATACACATATAAAAAAGAGGATAACACGAACAAAGAAGAAGAAGAAAACATATCGGTATGATCTTCTTAGCCCGAATAACCCTAGTCGGGGTGCTTTTGCAAGTCCCGGACCTCGTGCCTTCACTTGGAGAATTTACATTTAGAGGATGATTCGTATCTAGGCAAAGAAAGAAACTCAACAAGAAGAACCTTTTCTCAAGCAAGGGAGGCGGTACAATTGCGTTGGGTATGAATACGGAACCTTAAAAAAGGAAAGGAAGCAATGAGGGATATAACGCTTCAGTTTTAGCATGGATAATGCCCTGATTGAAGCCGCGCGTGAAGGAAGGCAAAAAAAGGAAACTTTGTGTTTGTACCCAAAATTACTTTTGGGCACGAAACACGATAAATGGGTAGTTTTGGTGAGTATTGGGGTTTGGAGACAGATTGGAAAGCAAATAAAGAGACAAAGATGATGAGCCGGGTTTTACGTGGTTCGGCATGGTTTGCCTACGTCCACGGATGAATCCCTTGGGGAGAAATGTTTTATTGATTTTTCTATTACAAAATATGTTTTTCTCTCTCTTCTCTTCCCCCTCTCCCTCATTTCTCTCTCCCTATTTATACAGTTTCATATCTAAATATAACATAAATTACATTAGCTGCTCATTGAAGCCACCATCATCAGTTACGTATGAATCGAGTGGAGTTAATTTTGCATGCATGAAGCTGCCCTTTAATCTTGCATGGGTGCCAAGCTGCTTTTGCAATTAGTAGCGCATGGTAGCTGCTGCAATTAATCGCATGGAATTGATGGATGAAGCTGTTGGGATTCAGTGCGTAAATGATGGTGGCGGTATTAGTGGACACTATTTGTGAAACAGTGTTGCATGGGTAGGGGCCCCAGCTTGATGGTTGTGAGCATGATGGTGGCGGTGTGGATGGAGAGTGGTTTGTGACATGGTTGGGAGGCTTGGTTAGCGGCGTGGAAGAGTTTTGGGGGTGGTTTTATGACTTTCTTGCTACGAGGCGAAAAATTGGAGGGTGCGGCCCGGCCGATGGTTGTGAAGCGGTTGACCTTGGCCCCGTTGACCAGGCCGTTGACCATGACCTTGACCAGAAGTTGACTTTGATAGTTGACCGACTTTGACCATCGACCTTGACCGGAAGTTGACTTTGATAGTTGACGACTTTGACCATCGACCTTGGCCGGAAGTTGACTTTGATAGTTGGCCAGAGCTTTGACCATCGACCTTGGCCGGAAGTTGACTTTGATAGTTGACCGGCTTTGACCATTGACGATCAGGTCGGTGGTGGTACACTATGTAGTTGGCTGGTTAGTGGGCTTGGATGAGGACGAAACATGATTCAAGTATCAATTTGGCCCATTAAGTGGTATTTTTACTTGTGGTACAAATATCGCCCCCTCTTCAACCTCGACTTGTTGGGGGTTAAGAAAAAAATTCGTGTTCCTTAGTCAATGATAAAACTTTCGCCTTTAAGTGTGGACTATTGATATTGAGGTGATTGGAGAACTTCCCTTGTTGTTTGCGGAAATCAAGACGCCCGAGAGTGCGTTTATGTTCTTGGAAAAGCGTAAATAAAGCATACGTTGATTGTGGAGATCGTAATCAAGTCGCCCCCAAGTGTTGTAAAAACAATACGAGGTGATGCAGCGGAAGCTTGATAATGGGCGAGTGATGTTGGAAATGGGCGTAACAACATTGAGTGAAGGCAGTGCTGCCGGCGGCGTGATCGGGTGGGACCCACGGGGTGGCCCGACGCGCCTTTACTGCATTGATGTCAGTTTGGACTCTGCGGGTAATGACAACCTCTTACCTTTGCGGCGGGCTCGCGATCGGTAGATCTGCGGTAGACGATGGCTAACAACCGCAGCTTCAGCTAGCAGCTGCGATCAGTTGAGTCTGCGGGGAGTTAGCGACATGAAGCTGGATTAATGGCGGCCTCGATCTGTGGTGCAGTGCGACATCGAGCGATTGCGCTAGCCTGCGATCAAGCTGAACTGCGGGAGCAAAACGCACTACGGCGGTTGCGATCAATTTGGACTTACGGGAGTTGCGACGCGAGCTGGGTTCAGCGGCTCGATCAGCCAGTGCAGCTGGCGATCGAGCATTGCGGCCGCAATTCGCGATCAAGTTGGATTTGCAGGAGCGGCGAGCAAAGCATCACTGCTGATGCTCGTCAGTTGGACTGCGAGGAGTTGCGAACGAGATGGACTGCGGCCGGCTTGATCGGTGAGTGCACGCGGCAGCATCGAGCATTGCTGGCGAGGCTGCGATCAGTTGGACTACGGGAGTACGAACAGAGACGGGACTACGGTAGCTCAATCAGTTTGGACTCGATGTGCTTCTAGTTTAAGCATTCGATAAACCTAGGTTTTAGATTTACAAATAAAAACCCAAATTGTCAGTTGCGTCAGCGAGTGCAACGGTGCATCAGTTGCGTCCATTGAGTACGACGAATTCATAGGCAAAGCGGACTCGGTCGCGTCTGTCCAAGGTGCGACGGTTGCCCACAGCTGGAGTACAATAATTCAATCAACATAACTATGGCGTTTAACATTGCTGATGTAAAAATTGCGTAAAAATATTAGGGTGTACGCTCGCTCCCTCTTAATCCTACAACTCGTTGGAGGACTAAAGAAGTTTGGGTTACATGAAGTTTGATTTTCAAGAGCTTAATTGCAATTAGGTCTTTATGTAACTTGCCCCCAAGCGTATGAAGTGTTACTGACTTGCCCCAAAAGAGTAATTTTAGACCATGAGGTGCTACATATCTTGCCCACAAGTGATGGTCGGTCGTGTTGAGTGATATGACAACTCGCGCCGGAAGATAGTAATTGTCATCTTTCTGATGCTTGCACAAGGTCTGCCTTGCCTTCTTTGCATTTTGCTCGCCATGGGATTTTGAATATGCGCTGGAATTCCTTGAGGCCAATCCCACTATTCCGAATCACCTTGAAGTGAAATGTGTGCATCCTCGTGAAGATGCTTGCCACATTAAAGGTGTCTTCTTGAACAAAAGTATGCATGAATATACGAAAGAGATCACGAAAATAACCAAATTGTATACTTACCTTATTGAAAATGTTCTTTGCGACTTAACTTACGAAGTGATTAAGTCTTACTTCAAGCTGTATCGGTGTTTTCGGCAACGATGATTAATATGGTGCCTTAGCGTCTCGTCTCGACTTAGTAATTGATTTATCGTAGGATTGGGAGTACAGGTTAAGTCAAGAGTGGATCGAGACGATTACCATGGAGAGCGTATTTGTGTGTGATCATTGTTACCATGATTATGGGTAAAGATCGAGTTGAGAGAAAATCGTATTTGAAACGGTTTTGGTAAAATCGGACATAAAGGCTGATTCACCTTTGGTTCAGAATTAAAGGACCGCTACTGTTCGATCAACAGCCAACATTTGTGCTCTGGCCGGATTACAATAGTTGTCGGTAATCAGAATAGTTATGTGGAAAAGGACCGCAGAAGTTCGATCAACAAACTGCAGATTTTCGGTGGTGATTGAATGGCCGTTTGGTCTTTGTCATTTTTATATTTCTAAAAATTTTAACCTTCTCGGAAAATTGGAATGTTGCCTTCCACGACCTTGGTAATTGACTTACGAGCTCGTCAGTAACAATCCTTTCGGTTTGGATGCACGAAGAAGAGTTATCGAGGAACGAAATTGGTTGGTCGGCGCCCAACACTAACATGTTGATGACGTGATTGTACCAAAAAATATTATTCTCAATTGCAAATTTTACCTTCATGTCGTAGGATTTTGAAATGCGATCGCAGCAGAGCCAAAAATCATCGATTCGGACGTGAGGCAGAAGAAGATACCATGAAACAAATTTTAGACCAAAGCTCACAGTGGGGTGTAGATATCCATGAGCAAGAGAAGCCCGGGAATAATCCGAGGGCTATGGGATTAAGTTGCTCCCGCGTTGCATTGAATCGGGACTATGGAATTAAGTTGAACCACGCAGCACCGAATTAGTGCCTCCAATTAATCGGCGATTAATCGCTCCCTCCGAGTACTCGCCATTTAATCGGCGATTACTCGGCGATTGCCGCTCAAGGTCTCCAATACCTAAAACGTTGTACTTCCCAATCACTCCCCCCTTTAGTATTTCTTTTAACAATTCTTGTTAGTAGTTGTACTCCCCCAAGATGAATACACCGTTTGTATTTTTTTCCACAGGATTCCCTTTTCCGTCAAAAAAAAAGCATAAATACATCTCTTTCTAAGCAAATTCTCCGGATATCGGAAATACATAAGATAAACCCGAGAAGAAACCATTACTGGCCATCATAACACAACCTCTTTCAAAAATATATATGAAGCAAAATGTTGGTGATGAAGAGGGTAAAGAGGTTTACGAAAAAAAAAAAACATCGGGGGAACTAGCGGCTAACGAAATAGCAAAAGGGAGGAACTAGCCCTCGAAGGATGGAGCACAAGTCCCCTCGGGCAAGCTATCTTCAAGCACTCCCGGCCCAATCTCTCGGGCAACAAAGGTTCCATTCAACGGTGTTAGCGTACATGACCTCAACATCCCATCCAGAAACAGCCGCGGCGGAAGCCTTGTCCTCCCCCGACGAGTCGGTCCGAGCGCATACGCCACCATAACGCCTGCGATTATCTGCAACGGCACCTTTGGCATCGGCTTGGATATTTCGTTTCATCATATGCTCCTTGAAGGTTTCTCATTTGACACTTCGGAGAAAGTTTTTGATTCTTAGCATCAAAATCAAGAATCATGGCGCTCTCCTCCAAGAGCCTCGCACGTTAAAGCTTTTCAGTGCTTCAACCTAGAAACGATCATCGTCCCCATTATGCCAGGACCCAGGAAAGGATTTGCTTGCAGAGCTTCTCAATATGCCCAAGACTCTTCCTCGTTCCTCTCGCTCCTCCTCCATGCTCAGACAGAAAGTACGAACATGTACATTGTTCTTCGTAGGGGATAGATGGAAGGGAGGTCCTTAATGATTTACTAGCTTCATGGAGCAGAAGATTCAATCCCAACCAATGCCTCCTCAAGAGAAGAGGATCGTTCTTACCGCCAAGTCAAGTCCTTCTCTCAGGGAAGGGTTAAGGCGCTGACCATCCTGGTCCCATCATACCTTTGAAAATGGGAAAATGATCAAGTTCCATCATATATATACACATATAAAAAAAGAGGATAACACGAACAAGAAGAAGAAGAAAACATATCGGTATGATCTTCTTGCTTGGAACTAACCTAGTCGGGTGCTTTTGCAGAGTCGGACCTCGTGCCTTCACTTGGAGAATCTGCATTTGTTTAGAGGATGATTCGTATCCTAGGCAAAGAAAGAAACTCAACAAGAAGAACCTTTTCTCAAGCAAAGCTGGGTACAATTGCGTTGGTATGAATACGGAACCTTAAAAAAGGAAAGGAAGCAATGAGGGATATAACGCTTCCAGATTTTAGCATGGATAATGCCCTGATTGAAGCCGCGCGTGAAGGAAGGCAAAATAAGGAAACTTTGTGTTTGTACCCAAAATTACTTTTGGGCACGAAACACGATAAATGGGTAGTTTTGGTGAGTATTGGGGTTTGGAGACAGATTGGAAAGCAAATAAAGAGACAAAGATGAACACTTGGGTTTTACGTGGTTCGGCATGGTTTGCCTACGTCCACGGATGAATCCCCTTGGGGAGAAATGTTTTATTGATTTTTCTATTACAAAATATGTTTTTCTCTCCTCTTCTCTTCCCCCCTTTCCTCATTTCTGCTCTCCCCTATTTATAAAGTTTCATATCTAAATATAACATAAATTACATTAACTGCTCATTCAAGCCACCATCATCAGTGCAGTATGAATCGTTAGAGTTAATTACGCATGTATGAAGCTATAGCCTTTAGTCTTGCATGGATGGCTAGCGCAATTAGTAGCGCATGGCTGAAGCTGCTGCAGTGGTGCTGCATGGAATTCAATGGATGATTTGTTGATTGATTCTTCATGGTGCGATTATTGACGATCCATGTTAATTCCTTCCTTCTCATGGAGTTCCATTGTACATAGGACATGGTCCCAAACACAATGGTAGATGGTTCTTCTCATGTCACCTTGGGGAGAAATGTTTTATTGATTTTTGGGCACGAAACACGATAAATGGGTAGTTTTGGTGAGTATTGGGGTTTGGAGACAGATTGGAAAGCAAATAAAGAGACAAAAAAAGATGAGCGCGGTTTTACGTGGTTCGGCATGGTTTGCCCTGCGTCCACGGATGAATCCCCCTTGGGAGAAATGTTTTATTGATTTTCATTACAAAATATGTTTTTCTCTCCTCTTCTCTTCCCCCTTTCCTCATTCTGCTCTCCCTATTTATAAAGTTTCATTATCCCAAATATAACATAAATTACATTCTGCTCATTCAAGCCACCGTCATCAATTACGTATGAATCGGCTAGAGTTAATCTTGCATGTGAAACTGCCGCCTTTAGTCACGCATGGTGGCTGCTGCAATTAGTAGCGCATGGTGGCTATTTCTTGCCAATTAATCGCATGGAATTGATGGATGAAGCGTTGGGATTGATGTTGCATAAATGATGGTGACGGTATTGGTGGACACTTCTTGGCCAGGCAATTGTACATGTGTAGGGCCCAGCTTGATGGTTGACAGGGCATGATGGTGGCAGTGGATGGAGGGCTGGTGGCGGCATGGTTGGAGGCTGGTTGGCCGGCGTGGAAGAGCTTTTAGGCATTTGGAATGGTTTGCGGACTTTGCGCTCTGGGCGAAAATTGGGTAGGGGTGCGGCGGTTTCGATAGTTGTGTCGAAGCGGTTGACCGAAGCCAGGTGACCATGACCTTCAGCGGGAAGTTGACTTTGATAGTTGACCGACTTTGACCCGTCGACCTTGTAATGGGAAGTTGACTTTGATAGTTGGCCAGAGCTTTGACCATCGACCTCGGCCAGGAAGTTGACTTTGATAGTTCCACCCAGAGCTTTGACCATCGACCTTGGCCAGGAAGTTGACGTTGATAGTTGACCGGCCGTTGATAGTTGACTGACTTTGACCATTGACCGGTCAGGTGCGGTGGGTGGGAACTGCCTTGGTTGGCTGGTTAGTGGGCTTGGATGAGGACCAAAACATGATTCAAGTATCAATTTGGCCCATTAAGTGGTATTTTTACTTGTGGTACAAACACTTTGCTATCTGTAGAAACACCTAATCCCTCCTTGTTTAATAGGTCCCATCAAGCTGTGTGGGTTTCCCAATCTCCCGAGCCACATAGGTCCCACCAATTAGCCAAATTTCCCAGCCTGAGCCAGCCGAGTCACGCCGGCCTAGCACGACCCGACTTCCCACTTTATGGTCCCACCCAGTGCTGCAGCTCGGCTTCCCCCGCCTTGGTGGTCAGCCAGCTAGCACGATCGGCTTCCACTGCCAGGATCACTTCGGCTAGCATGCTCGGTTCCCAACTTGCGTTAACTTCTCAATACACTTGACTTCACTGTCTCTCAATGATGCGGCTTCCCCCGATTTTATGCAAAGCGCAAAGGCAAGGATTCCAAATCTGACATAAAAGGTCGAGACAAGCCTCCTCGATTCTCTTTACGATTTCTTTAACATAGTTTTCACCATCTTATGCTTACCTCGAAACAAAGCTCTGTTCGGGCTAAGCGGGGACTTAATGTTGATGGTGGATTTTAAACAAAGGGTAAAATCGTAAAACCCCAAATAACCTAATGTCACTTAGGTGACATTTATTAGAACATTTAATGCATGTAGTCGGTAATTAATAGGGGTATTTTTCAAATGGGATTACAACGAGACAAAACCTAATTCCCCTCGTTGCGATGGAAAATCATGCCATACACCTAGCCCAAGCTAGCGCACCTCTGTGCCAATGGAAAATCATGCCGGCCACACCCAGGCAGCGAAGCATGCCAAATGCTAGCGCATGTGCCAATGGAAAATCATGCCGACCACACCAAAGCGCGCCCAAAGCATGCCAACCATGCTAGGCACCTCTGTGCCAATGACAAATCATGCCCGGCCATAAAACGCGAAGCATGCCAACCATGCTACTCCAGCACCCTTGTGCCAATGGCGAATCATGTCATCCCACACCAAACGCGCAAAGCATGCCAACCATTCTAGGCAGCACCTCTGTGCGGTGGCAAATCATGGCAGCCACACCAAAAGCACCAAAGCATGCCAAATGCTAGCCGCGCCCTGTGCCAATGGAAAATCATGCACCACACCCAACAACGCCAAAGCATGCCAGCCATGCTAGACGCCTCATTGCCAATGACAAATCATGCACCACACCAAACGCGCCAAAGCATGCCAACCATGCTATCCAGCACCCTTGTGCCAATAAGCAAATCATGTCGGCCACACCAAACGCGCCAAAGCATGCCAACCATTACAGACGCACCTGCTGTGCCGGTAGCAAATCATGGCGGCCACACCAAAGCGCCAAAGCATGCCAACCATCTAGGCATTGCACCTCCGTGCTAATGCCAAATCATCGGCCACACCTAGCCCAAGCTGCTTGCGCCATGTACAAAACGCACTTTGCCTTGGCCCCTAGCTCTGGCCAGTCACGCCTGTAAGCCAAACACCCTTACACCTTGGCCACCCCAGCCCACGCCATACCAAAGTAGAGCCGCGCTGGGCTTATGACCCGTGCAACCTAGGCCAAGTGGCAACGCATGCCATTGGCACATGCCACACGCATCATTGTGGTAGCTTTTCTTACAAGCCCATGGCCTAATGGCCCGGGCATGCCATGGCACATGCCAGCGCGCTCGCTAGTTGGCTTTTCTCACCAAGGCGTGGCCACAATGGCCCGGAACATGCCATTGACACATGCCAACACGCTGTTGGTAGCTTTTCTCACCAAGGCGTGGACCTAATGGTAGAGCATTCCATTAGCACATGCTAACACGCTCATTGGTAACTTTTCTCACAAGGCGTGGCCACCAATGATGCCATTGGCACATGTGACACGCTCATTGGTAGCTTTTCTCACCGGGCGTGGCTAATGGCCAGAGCATGCCATTTGGCACATGCTGTACAACTACATTTGGTATCCCAACTTGCAGAAGCCGTGCAACCTGGGCCCGACTTGGCCGTGCAGCCGGTAACATGCCAAAACCTGTCTTGAGAGTAGCCTAACTTGCAAACGGTAAACCTCGCGTGGAGGCATTAGCATGCCATTTAGCACATGCACATGCCATTAGCACACCACCAAGGCATTCCACCACACACGCCACTAGCACTTGCTCTAGTATTTCTAACATGCCATTGGCATGCCACCACCAGCGCCCCTTTACTCAAAGTCTTCCTTTTTCCATGAGGCCAAGGTACGTTTGATCTCGACTCCTCCCATTATTTCACCCTTTACTCCTCTTCCTTTTATGAGGCCAAAGGTCGTTTCAATCCTCGACTTGTATAAATAGGTCATACCTATTTCCACCGGAATAGAAAGTCTCGAGTCGGGAGAAAAATACAGCACTCCCAAAAAGGCAACTTTGTAAGCTCTCCAAAAGCTTTCATCTCTTGCAAGCTTCTAGCTTTCACTTTCGATATGAGTCGAGACACTACTCTCCCGAGGTGTGCAGTCTCCAGCACCTTTCTTTGCTTCCTCCCCCGAATCAACCCTTCTCCTCCAGCTTTGTGGCCAGGGCATGTGCAGGGCGGCATTTCTTGGTTTAGGCCGGACTTGTACATGTCTTTTTTAATCTAGAAAGTGCTCACGTGCGGCATTTTTTAGGGTTTAAACTAGTTTCTCATTCACCTACCGAATTTACCAAAATCGGCGGAAACGATTTTTACCCATAAACACTTGGATATCAAGAAAGCCTACAAAGACGAACAACTTACTCTTAAAGAAGCACATGACAACTTACTTTGCAGTTAAAATGATATTAATTAAATTATTTTATTAATTTTTTTCATTACAAAGTGTTTATTAATTAGTGTTTCACTATTTACTTATAATAAATGTGATCTATCATTTCTTCATTATAAATTTTTTTAATTAATTTACATACATGTATTTCCATTAGTAATTAATTTAACAAAAATAAAAATAATATCAATAAAAATTAGTGGCAGTAGTGTGTAGTGGAAGTTGTGGCAGTTCTTAGAAAATGGGGGAGGTGGAAAATTTACTGGTGGTTAGGGGCGATAGTAGGTGGTGGAAATGATGACGATTATAGAATGCGGTGAAGGAGGAAACGATAGTGGTGGTTAGGGGAAGAGTCATGCCCAATTATAATTATTTTTAGTCTTTTAATCATAAAATGGGCTATTAAGTCCCTTTTTCGAGAATTTCGAGAATATTGATTCCCCTTCCTCAAAATCCTAGCTCTATCCCTGGTGGTTGTGGTGGAAGAAGTAGTGGCTTTGGGTGTTGGTGAATAGCGGTGGACAATGTTAGTTATGTATCGTTATAACGCAGATGACATTGTATCGTGAAAGATGTGGTTAGTGTTTTTAACACAATTGATAAAGGTAGGCACCATATATTTCAAGGATGATATCAAATCATATATGACAAAATATTCACGATCGCTAGTCAGCTAAAAGTTACCCTACGTTCTTTGGTACAATGGTACCAGTTCGTATAAAATCATGGTTTTTAATGTTAAATAAAATTGATTACAATATAAAACATAATATACTCTAGTATAAAATAAAATAAAGACAAAAAATATAAATCAAGCATTATATTCAGGTGGGACCAAAGTTTATATTTTTGTAGGTTTTAAATCTCCTCCTCCCCATCTTTTTAAAAACGGCCACCGTCCCCTAATTGGTTTCACAAAATCATCACACCTTTAATTAGTGTTGACAAAAGAGTTTTATTCCATCCGAGTTAACTGTTTTGGAAAAAATAGTCATGTTTTGGTCATAAATACCCCTCCTCCATTGTTGAGGTGATGGTGATGAAGTGATGACGGCGACGGTGGCTATACCCAAGAAAGGAAGCGATGAACCCTTTCAGGGAATATGACGTAACGATCCTGAATGCGGGATGAAGTTTTGGTGCCATGTAACAATCCTGAACGCATTCAATTTCAACAGCAACAAAAACAACAATAGCAGCAATAACAACAACAATGATAGCAGCAACAACACCACCAGTAGCAGCAAATTTTAGCAACAACAGTATCTATAACAACAACAATGGCACCAGCAACAAAAACACTAGTAGCAGCACAAACATCACCACCATCCCCACCCTTTATCCCAATTTGTTGAGGGACAAATAGGTAATTCCCATTCCTGACTTAACTCTGATGCGTGACATAACGCTCCCGTTAGCTGTCTAGTGACTGTCTTGCAAAAACTTTGTACCAGTGTGACTTATATGTAAACTGGGATTCAGAAGTGTGACTGTTTTTTTAAATACCCTTTTAAAATTGAAGAATTTGGATGTTTTTATAAATACCCTTTTAAAATTGAAGAATTTGGGAAGTTCGTTAGATAAAAAGCAATTTCTTTTTGTTTTACCAAACATTAATTTCAAAAACTATTGACATATATGTAGTTGCAGGAATTCCTACAACCACACCCCTATGTGAGTTATCAATGCTTTAATCGATTTCATGATCAATTACCAAAGTTTTATTTATTTTTCTGAAGAATCTTACAAGAATAATAAGAGTACAAAGAAATCAAAATAGCTTTGGACTTTCTCTCTCTTATTTGTTCTCACCAACCTCTCTGTAGTAGCAGGAAATCCCACACTACACCCCTTACTCAATTTTGCTTAATTAATCCATTGAAAGATGTAAGATCAAGAATATTTATTGATTGAGTCCATGAAATGTTTACACAGGAAAATAGAATTACACTTAGAAATTAAAACACTCTTAAACTTTCTCTCTAATGACTTGCCTAACAATTTCAAAGATCTCTCCCCCA